>CM065591.1:361540234-362058373 GCA_033119425.1 Bufotes viridis | reverse complement strand
TCTTCCACCTCCTCAAAGCAACCTTCCTCCTCTGACTCCTCTTCTTCAGACTCCTCTCTCTGCGTTGCCGCAGGTCCAGCAATCGACGACGACAAATCTACTTCTGGTGATGATGGTGACCACAACTCTTCCTCTTCATGCTCATCAACAGCCTGATCCAGCACTCTTTGTAGGGCACGCTCCAGAAAAAACACATATGGGATGAGATCGATGATGCTGCCTTGGGTTTGACTGACCAGGTTTGTCACCTCCGCAAAAGGACGCATGAGCCTACAGACATTGCGCATGAGCGTCCAGTAATGTGGCAAAAAAATACCCAGCTCCGCAGAGGCTGTCCTAGCACCCCGGTCATAAAAATACTCTACGGCTTTTTCTTGCTGGAGCAGGCGGTCGAACATCTCCTTACAGCAGATGAGTCTTTGACAACTGTAGTGGGCACAGAACACTGGCCTAGCTAACACTTTCCCTATTAATTCAGCAGCAGCAGCACTCTCCCTGCTCAAACTAACACTGCAGCTTCAAAATGAATCTAAGATGGATGCTGTCCTTGCTTTTAGCTAGGAGGTGGGAGGGTCTGGTAGGGAGGGTATGCTGATTGGCTGGAATGTGTCTGCTGACTGTGAGGTACATTGTCAAAGTTTGCTCAATGATGATGTATAGGGGCAGACCGAACATCGCATATGTTCGCCTGCTGCGGCTAACGCGAACAAGGGACGTTCGCCGGCGAATAGTTTGGGACATCTCTAATTGGGATAAGATTGACGTGTTGCATGTACCTTTTTGCCAATTAGGAGTTGATAGTTGACCCTTGTTACACTCCTCTCTCATGTGTATGCAGATATTATTGTACCTTTCCTCAGGAGTAGACTGCACCATAGAATTGATGTGTTATGTCTCTTTTACTTCATTTTTTATCCATATAATAAAGTGTAATCGTTGTTAAGAAGCCTGTGTTATCTCAGTTTTCTTTGTATAGGTTGATGTATTACTACTGAGGTGGTTTTCTTTAGGGTCTTACTACGGTTCCCAGATACATACCTGGACTCACACATTATAATTGTTGTGTAACCTTCATATACTAACCACCATCACAACAGCTGCAGAGAGCAGATGAAATTACACCTAAACCATCCCATTCACTTCTATGGGACGGCATGTTCCTACACACTTGAATATGAATGACTGGTCCCATTGAAAAAAATGGGACAGCTTCTTGTAGTTACTGTACACCTGCTCACCACTGCTGTTGCTACAGCAAGCAGATAAACAAAGAAGGGAAGGCTGCGCTCACACGGAGCGTGGCCTTCTCTTTAACCAGTTGATCGGTGGGGATGCCAGGAGTAGGACCCCTGTCGATCTGATATTGATGACCCATCTTGGGTATAGATACAAACACAGAAATGCAACAGCACTCTACCACTAGCGCTTTGTCCTGCATCTATGCTAAAAGCTATCAGAGGTCGTTGGTGTACATTTTGATCAAAAAGTAATAAGCCACTCGCCACGCCAAGGCCGCCTCCATGAGTGGTTCTAACGCTAAATCCCACCTGGTATGGGTCACAACAGCCACATAGAATGTGTGCACGACTGAAAGAAAGGCTGCCACACCTCCAACATATAGAGCTATTAATCACTGAGTAGGGCCGCTCACATCACACTATACATAAATCTGATCCGCTCCTCCTGTTATAATATGCTACCTGCAGATTGTATTGTATTTTTAAGGTGGTAGGTTCCCTTTCCGTTTACTTCATTACATTTACTACAAATTCATCATACCTGGAAGTTTTTAAATGAACACTAACCTTTTAACTTTGTTATTTTTAGGGCCAACAGTCTGTGCCTAGTAATTTCTTAATATATTTTTATAGAGGTCAGAGTTCATTTTCTGCGACAAAGAGTTTCAAATTTCCTGCTTAGACCTATTGTTAAATGAAAACATTTGCTTCTTTCCACTTAATTACTGAATACTAGGACAGTATATTATTGAGCTTAAAGAAAACTTCTCACTACAACATCACTGATAGCTGTACACAGGGCAGACTTAAGTTCAGGAAAAGCAGAGATTTAAATGCATAAATTGCAAATTTTTATTTATCTTTCCCCCTATATATCAATCTGCTCAGCTTCTCCTGCTCTATAACATGCTGGCTGCAGAATGCATTGTATTTCGTGGTAACAGGTTTTAAAAGTGTGGTCGAGGGGGAAGTGGCCTACGGCTGAACCACCAAGACGTGCTTCATGAAGCGACCGGGCTGCAGGGGCAACACCTGAGCTATGGTGGACCAATGGGGGTAGTAGTTGTTTTACTCACGGTTAGCGGAACCTCCCTGGGCCGGCGTGCACTGATGGGAAGGACAGCACCAGTTCCTTCGGGGCACACTCTGTTTGTCGAGGGATTCCCACCAGATCGTTTTTTGAGGTGCCTTTATTGGTGTGGGTTTAAGGTGCCTTGTAGGCAGGGTCCCTGGTATTTGTGACACCAGCACCATTAGGTGCAAAAGAAGATAGTAGAAAGGATAAGTAGTCAATTGTTGTAAACAACAGAACTTTTACTTGAACAACTGTCTCAGGGTTTGTCAGTACAGTTCACTTAGATAGCAAAGCAATAATCCCCATTTTAGTTAAGCTGTATTCTTTGTAACAGGCTTGGAAATTGTAACTTGAGGAGTTCTCCTTCTTTCTATATCTGTCTATACTTTGTCCACACGCTAGCAATTAGGGACTGGATACAATACACTTCTTACTTGTAATTAGCAATCCACAAGCAAAAACCTTCTTCTCCATTATTTGTATAGGATGCTTTCATAAACTCTGGTCCACAATGTTCATAGAGGCATGTGGTAATGAACAACTTGGCGCCTAGTCGTCCGGCTGTGTCCAGGTGCTTTTAGGATTCTCCCAGTCACTGGTGCTGTGGAGTCCAAAAAACTAATGTATTTTTTATCTCCACTAGACTTGCTCTATATCCAGACATTGACTCACTGGCCTGTGCTAGGTAGCTATAAGGATCTAGTCCTCATTCCCTTAGCTTAATCAGGGCCAAGGGGCTTTTCTCTACAACAGCCTGTTATAAAGAATTTACAGTTTACACAGCAATACATTGACATGACATCTCAAAAGTTTAAAGTGCCCACATGTAGCACATAGTGCGACACTGCATTCAGAGAGCTCTCTCATATAAATTTCCATAGCCATCAGGAGCTATCCTGATCGAAATTGGATCAAACTTGATAGACCCGGTCCATTTAAAGTGCTTAATACCTCCTGGTCTTTCCGGACCTCTCTCTGACCGAAACCGGCAATATATCCACCGAGGCCTACGCAGACAAGAAACAGCTACCACCGTACCGCGGCTGACCCAAAGCTGCTGTGTCCTTATCGGTTATTCCGCTGCACAGAAGCTTTATTTAGCACTGCTCCAGGTGTGGACTCGTGCCGGTAGTTCTGGTAGGAACTCGATCCCCAACTACCCAGCACTAGGCCGCTTCCAGGCGGGAGTTCGTGGGAGGTCCGAACGGTAATCTGAAGCTCCTGGAGCCATATCAAGTCCATTGGCTTACTGAGCGGAGCCTGCAAATGGCTGCACTTTAAGAGCCCCATCCACTACAGCACTTATTATACATACCTAGCGCTGCGGACTAGGAAATGGTCTGGCGAGACGTCCTGAGGCCTTGAAGACCTACTATATATCGGGGTCCGTGAGAGCCCCCTGAGGCCCTGATCCTTTGTTATCAAACGCCATAAATCCGTTTATTCTATTGCTATGAAGCACCCCTACTCGTCCACACCCTTAAAGGGAGCAAAGCTCCAAATTATACCCTAGTCTGCAACCAACAATTTCTTCCAATACACTCCTTAGGCCTCTTTCACACGGGCGTCACGTTTGACGCCCGGATAGGATGCGGGTGCGTTGCGGGAAAATGCGCAATTTTTCCGCGCATGTGCAAACTTTTGTAATGAGCTTTGCACTCGCGTGTGAAAAATCGGCATGTTTGGTACCCAGACCCGAACCCTGACTTCATCACTGAAGTCCGGTTTCGGGTTGAGTATTCTGGAGATTTTATTATTTTTCCTTATAACATGGTTATAAGGGAAAATAATAGCATTCTCAATAAAGAATGCTTTGTAGAATGTGGATTAAGGGGTTAAAAATAAAAAACTTAACTCACCTTAGCCACTTGATCGCGTAGTTGGCGATCTCTCTTCTCTCTTCAAGCATTAGCTGCAGTCTAAAGGACCTGTGATGACGTCACATCACATGGTCCAATCACATATTATATATTGCCGCGTCCGTATAGACCGGCTCTATAAAAATATCACATGACCTAACCCCTCAGATGAACACTGTAAAAAATAAAAACTGTGCTAAATAAACAATTTTTTTGTCCCCTTACATCACTAAAAGTACAACTGCAAGCGATCAAAAAGGCGTATGCCCACCAAAATGGTACCAATCTAACCGTCACCTCATCCTGCAAAAAATGAGACCCTATATAATACAGGCGCACAAAAAATAAAAAAACTATGGCTCAGAATATGGAGACATTAAAACATAATTTTTTTGGTTTTTAAAAAGCTGTTATTGTGTAAAACTTAAGTAAATTAAAAAAAGTATACATATTATGTATCGCCACGTCCGTAATAACCTGCTCTATAAAAATATCACACGACCTAACCCCTTGGATGAACACCGTAAAAAACTTTTAAAAAAATCGATGTATAAAAAAGCAATTTTTTGTCACCTTACATCACAAAAAGTGTAATAGCAAGCGATGAAAAAGACATACGCACCCCAAAATATTGCCAATCAAACCGTTGTCTCATCCCGAAAAAAATTAGCCCCTACACAAGACAGTCGCCCAAAAAATAAATAAAACTATGACTTTCAGAATGTGGAGACACTAAAGAATCATTAAAAAAAATGCTTTGTATTGTAGAACTGAAAAAAACAATAAAAATAAGTAGTTATATTTGGTATTGTCGCGTCCGTGCTCTTAAAAAAATCACATGATCTAATCTGTCAGATGAATGTTGTAAATAAAAAAAAATAAAAATGGTGCCCAAACAGCTATTTCTTGTTACCTTGCTTCACAAAAAGTATAATATAGAGCAACCATAAATCATATGCATCCTAAAATAGTACCAACAAAACTGCCACCCTATCCCGTAGTTTCTAACATGGGGTCCCTTTTTTGGAGTTTCTACTCTAGGGGTGCATCAAGGGGGCTTCAAATGTGACATGGCACATATGGGGTGTTACTGTAAACTACAGAATCAGTGTAATAAATATTGAGTTTTGATCGGCTGTTAACCATTGCTTTGTAACTGGAAAAAAATTATTAAAATGGAAAATCTGCCAAAAAAGTGACATTTTGAGATTTTAACTCTATTTTCCATTAATTCTTGTGGAACACCTAAAGGGTTAACAAAGTTAGTAAAATCAGTTTTGAATACCTTGAGGGGTGTAGTTTCTAAAATAGGGTCACTTTTTGGAGTTTCTACTCTAGGGGTGCATCAGGGGGGCTTCAAATGGGACATGGTGTCAAAAAACCAGTCCAGCAAAATCTGCCTTCCAAAAACTGTATGGCATTCCTTTCCTTCTGCACCCTGCAGTGTGCTGGTACAGTAGTTTACGATCACATATGGGGTGTTTCTGTAAACTACAGAATCAGGCAATAAATATTGAGTTCACTTACATCCTACCAGCAGCACAGATGGGGTTAACCACCCCCCGTGGACTGGCAGGACCGGCGGAATGTTTAATGAGCCCAAGACTAATAACTCAATTTAACAATTAAGTATCTCCTTAAAAGGGGGAAGTCAACCCTCAGCCCACCGTGTTTTTTTCTGTCCTCCTGGACAGGTGGACTAGGCGGTTTGTTCCCCCCTTTCTTATGGAAAGTGCGGCGAGCCTTCTTTCCTTTTGGTTAACGGCGTTGCCCTTTTCCTAGGTACCTTGTCAGTTTGGCTGGCAGCTTATCTGCTGCCGACCCCGCGCAGTTGCGCCTGGCTGTGGTATTTTGGCGGTGTCCTCGGTCCAGGATTCTAGGTCCCGTGCGCCGCCATCTTCCGGAGGTGATGCGGGGATTCCTTTTGCGTCACCTCCGGGTAATCCGGCCGTGATTTTTTCACGGGCACGATTTTTTTCATAGATTATTATAGATATATTATAGATATTATCGCGGATACAATTTTTCCGCGTTTTTATGCTTCTTCCTGTGGAGGATTTACTGGGGGAAGGGTGGATTGGCTATCCCTCCCCTTCCCCTATTTTTGGAGGCTGTGTGCTCCAGTTCAGTCTCTGGCTGCATATGCATATGGATTTACTGGGGGAAGGATGGATTGGCTATCCCTCCCCTTCCCCTATTTTGGGAGGCTGTGTGCTCCAGTTCAGTCTCTGGCTGCATATGCTTTTTCAGCCAGCTCCCAGAGTCCTAAAATTGGTGTTGTTCCACTTGTGGTGTTTTTTTCCTCAGCTGCCTCCGGTCTGTTTTTCTACCTTTCCTGCATAGATAGGTGGTTTACAAATGTTTTATTTGTCCCTTTTTTCCCCGCAGTGATGTCTTCTCAGCGGGATTCGGAAGGCAGGAAAGTGGATTCCAAGAGTGAGCATCTATCCTGCTACCATTGCTGCAGTCAACGGTTATTGTACGTTGATCATACCTGCATTAGTGAGACCGCAGAAACTAAACAGCTTAAGGCTGGGCTAATACCAGCTTGGGAGACTGGTTGGGAATCCCTGGCTCCGTTGACTTAACCTACACCAGATGTTACAGCTGCCGTTAGAGGGTTCTGACCTCTAGTGAACCTACGTTGCAGGATATGTATCAATGGCTCTATTAAAGGAGTCATAGGCCTGCTGGATGGAAAGGCTTCCTATTCCTGCCTAGGACCCTATGGAGACCTCTGTCCTGGTAGAGAGACCTTCTTGGTCTCCTTAGTTTCTTCCTCCTTGGATGAGGAGGAGCTGACGTTGTGTTTTCTCCCCTGGAAAGACACAGAAGTTGCTCAAGTCCATCAAGTCGGGGGACCATGATGTTGACTGTGGGGAGCCGCCCGCTACTCGGGCACCTTGTGTTTTCAAAGCGGATGAGACCCTCCTCTCTGTCATGATATAGAGTGGAAAAAATCTGGAAAAGGTCCGGTTTTAACAAAGAAGTTTAAATCCATGTTCCCGATGGCTTAACCCTTGGTGGATTCATGGGGATTTATTCCCAAGGTGGACATGGCTATTGCCAAGTTGTCCAAGCACACTCTGGTTCCTGCAGACGATGGGTCTAGCTGCAGGACCCCCTTGCAGGGTGCACACTAAGACGGTGGTGTTACGGCAGCAGTGGCTTCCGCAGCCATTGCAGCATTTGAAGTCTCTACGTTCCTCCGGTCTCACCTGAATCAAACAAAGTTGATGTGAACCAGAGGTTTTTTCCAGGATGACATACTGGCTACTTTCAAGACCATCAACCTTGCTACGGACTTCTTGTGAGATACCGCGCAGCTCCAGTTGAAGATAGCGAGGGAGTGTACCTGCTAGCAAAGCAAGTCCTGGGAACAAGGCCAAACACAGATCCTTGCTCTCGAAGCTAACCAGCAGGTCTGTGGCTCATGGGGGACCAAGTGCGCCTTTTGCACCCTGTGACAATACTATCAAATATTGCAGGGGCCTATATTTAGCATGGCCCAAGGATCGGCGGCCCATATTCCATTTTGGCTTAAGCCTTGGGTCGCTGACAATTCCTCAAAATACAGCTTATATGGCCTTCCATTCGAGCCCAACCGTTTGTTCGGTTCGGAGCTAGATAAGATCATGGAGGGCCTTTCAGACTAGAAGGTGAAGAGCCTTCCCCAGCAGTCCTTTCGAGGGCAGGGCAGACAAGACCGTGGTGGCAGGTCTGGCCAGCAAACAAGCTCTTGTAGTGACTGGAGAGCACAGCGATAGGGTTTGAGGTGCTCTCGTGGAGGAGTCAAAGATCGAAAATCCACATCCTGACTACAGGCCTCTTCGAGGCTCTTGGTTAATTCCCGTTACTCCTGCCGTACCTGTCGGGAGTCGTCTCTCCCACTTCTGAGAAGAACGGATCCGAGAGATCTCGGATCCCTGGGTCCTGAATATCAATTCCGACGGTTATTTAGTCAACCTCAGCTCTATTTCTCTGGACAGGTTTGTCAAGATCAACCTTCTACAAGCTGCCAAGGAGGCAATCCTAGAGGCCTACATTCAGGACTACATTTGCAAAGGGGCTCTGGATGAGGTTCCGGCGGGAGAATGGGGCCTAGGGATCTATTCACCAGTTTTTCTGGTTCCCAAGGCTTCAGGAGATCTCCGGATGATTATCGATCTGAGATATTTCAATCAATTTATAAGGAAGGTGAAGTTTCGTATAGAAACCATCAGGTCAGTAGTTCACGTCGTCAATCCTGGAGACGTGATGGCAACCCTGAACCTGAAGAATGCATATCTGCACATCCTGATCCATCCTGGTTCCAGGAAGTATATCAGGATCACGGTCCAGATGTACGGTGTCGTCAGGCATCTTCTGTTTGTTGCCCTTCCCTTTGGCATTTCTTCTGCCCCTCACACTTTTACCAAGGTGGTGGTTCTGTGGTGGCGGCTTTGAGGCTTCAAGGACTGACCATCATTCCTTATCTGGACGACTGGCTTTGAAAGCCTCTGCTCTAGCGGTTCTAACCCAACTTCTTCAGGTAACAATCTCCTTTCTGTTCTACCTAGGTTGGATCATCAGCTGGTAGAAGTCGAACGTGAGCCCGTCGACTTCAGTAAGATATCTAAGCTTCATAATCGACTCCACTGGGATGTCGCTCTAGTTGACTCCAGAAAGAAAAATCCGGGTTCAGAACACGGCAATTTCCTTTCCCCGGCGAGTACCAATCCGGACTCTCATGAAGATGTTGGGGCTCATGTCAGCGTCTGCGGAAGCAGTCCCTTGGGCTCTATGGCACCTCCGCCCTCAACAGTCGGAGGTCCTCTCCTAATGGAATGGCAGCCCTGCTGGGCTAAACTCCCTGTGCTCCCTGACTTGGCGAACTAGGTATTCCCTCAGATGGTGGTGCCATCTTTTAGACGGGAAGTCTATGACCCAGCCAATCTGGGTCATATTGACTACAGATGCGTCCCAAGTAGGCTGGGACACTCACCTAGACGACACTCCAGTTCACGGGACCTGGTTTCTTCAGGAGTGGATTCTTTCATCCAATCTCCGCGAGATTCAAGCTATCCGGCTAACCCTCCTTCACTTAGCCCCTCAGATCCGGGGCAAAGCTGTGAAAGTCCAGTCAGACAATATGACACGAGATCACTTACCCTCCTGTCAGAGATCGAGGTGATTCTGGATTAGGCAGAGTTGTACCTTTCCCACTTATTTGCGATCCACATCCAAGGCTCCCTCAATATGATAGCGGCTGAGCCGCGGTCTTCCGTCGGTGGAGTGGTCTTTACATTCGGAGATATTCAAGCAGATAGTCCTCAAGTGGGGTATGCCAGAGGTTGATCTCATGGCAACAAGGTTCAATGCCAAGGTGGAGAGGTTCTGCTCCCTTTACAGGGAGGACAACCCCCTGTTGTTAGACGCTCTGTCAATATCCTGGAGGTTCAGGCTGGCTTACATCTTCCCTCCCTTTTCCATGATACCGAAGGTATTGATGAAAATTTGTCAGGATCAGGCCTCGGTGATAGCCATCATACTGTTTTGGCCGAAGAGATCCTGGTTTACCTAGCTCACCCAGTTGAGTCGAGGACAATATTGGAGGCTCCCCCCACAGCAGACCCTGGTGTCGTGAGACACTCACCTCAGCTCAGATCTGCACAGATTCAACCTGATAGCCTGAAGGTTGATCAGTCCCTTCCCAGAATAGAAGAGCTTTCAGAGTCGGTCCTGAGAACGCTGTCTCATTCTAGAGCGGACTCTACCAAGAGAGCCTACTCTCGTATCATGAGGATATTCTCATCCTGTTGTACCTCAAATGAGGTGGCGTCTGCAGATCCGCCCCTCTACGCTAACCTTTAGTTCCTGCAAGACGGCCTTGATAGAGGCCTTGCCCTTCTACTCTGAAGGTTCAAGTTTAAGCCATTTAGGTTTGCCTTAACAGCCTTTTTTCTCAGGACCCGCTGATCAAACGGTTCCTTAAAGGAGCTGAAAGATTAAAGCCTACAGTACTGAGACCCCTTTTTTCAATGGGATTTATCAGTAGAGATGGCCCGAACTATCCGCCGGCGAACAGTTCCCGGCGAACATAGCTTGTTCGCGTTCGCATCTGCCGGGCGAACATATGCGATGTTCGGTCTGCCCCCTATACATCATCATTGAGCAAACTTTGACCCTGTACCTCACAGTCAGCAGACACATTCCAGCCAATCAGCAGCATACCCTCCCTCCCAGACCCTCCCACCTCCTGCACAGCATCCATTTTAGATTCATTCTGAAGCTGCAGTCTTAGTGAGAGGAAGGAGAGTGTAGTAGCTGCTGATTTAATTGGGAAATTGATAGCTAGGCTAGTGAATTCAGTGTCCACTCCAGTCCTGAAAGACTAATCTGATCTCTGCTGTTAGGACAGCGTCCTGACAGCACCCCAAAAAGCCCTTTTAGGGCTGCAACATTAGTCTGCTTTTTTTTTCCCTTTATATACATATTGCAGTTGCCTGGCCTGCCTGTGTGTGAGGAGCTGCAGGCCCACAGACTGTAGTGTGCCCACTGCCAGTGCCCACCCCTGTCATTCCGTGTGGTACAGGACTTTGCATCAAAAAAGGCATTTAATTTTTACACTTTAATCTAAGGTTAGTTGCCTGCCAGTGTGTGTCAGGCTGACTTCCACTGACTGTAGTGTGCCCACTGCCAGTGCCCACCACTCATACCGGCTGGCACAGGACTTTGCATAAAAAGGCATTTAATTTTTACACTTTAGTGTAATTTTAGCTGCTTGCCTGCTGCTAGTGTGTGTCAGGCCGACTTCAACTGACTGTAGTGTGCCCACTGCCAGTGCCCACCCCTGTCATCCCGTGTGGCACAGGACTTTGCTTAAAAAAAGGCACTTAATTTTTACACTTTAATCTAAGGTTAGTTGCCTGCCAGTGTGTGTCAGGCTGACTTCCACTGACTGTAGTGTGCCCACTGCCAGTGTCCACCACTCATACCGGCTGGCACAGGACTTTGCATAAAAAAGGCATTTAATTTTTACACTTTAGTGTAATTTCAGCTGCTTGCTTGCTGCTAGTGTGTGTCAGGCCGACTTCAACTGACTGTAGTGTGCCCACTGCCAGTGCCCACCCCTGTCATCCCGTGTGGCACAGGACTTTGCTTAAAAAAAGGCACTTAATTTTTACACTTTAATCTAAGGTTAGTTGCCTGCCAGTGTGTGTCAGGCTGACTTCCACTGACTGTAGTGTGCCCACTGCCAGTGCCCACCCCTGTCATCCCGTGTGGCACAGGACTTTGCTTAAAAAAGGCACTTAATTTTTACACTTTAATCTAAGGTTAGTTGCCTGCCAGTGTGTGTCAGGCTGACTTCCACTGACTGTAGTGTGCCCACTGCCAGTGCCCACCACTCATACCGGCTGGCACAGGACTTTGCATAAAAAGGCATTTAATTTTTACACTTTAGTGTAATTTCAGCTGCTTGCCTGCTGCTAGTGTGTGTCAGGCCGACTTCAACTGACTGTAGTGTGCCCACTGCCAGTGCCCACCCCTGTCATCCCGTGTGGCACAGGACTTTGCTTAAAAAAAGGCACTTAATTTTTACACTTTAATCTAAGGTTAGTTGCCTGCCAGTGTGTGTCAGGCTGACTTCAACTGACTGTAGTGTGCCCACTGCCAGTGCCCACCCCTGTCATCCCGTGTGGCACAGGACTTTGCTTAAAAAAGGCACTTAATTTTTACACTTTAATCTAAGGTTAGTTGCCTGCCAGTGTGTGTCAGGCTGACTTCCACTGACTGTAGTGTGCCCACTGCCAGTGTCCACCACTCATACCGGCTGGCACAGGACTTTGCATAAAAAGGCATTTAATTTTTACACTTTAGTGTAATTTCAGCTGCTTGCCTGCTGCTAGTGTGTGTCAGGCCGACTTCAACTGACTGTAGTGTGCCCACTGCCAATGCCCACCCCTGTCATCCCGTGTGGCACAGGACTTTGCTTAAAAAAGGCACTTAATTTTTACACTTTAATCTAAGGTTAGTTGCCTGCCAGTGTGTGTCAGGCTGACTTCCACTGACTGTAGTGTGCCCACTGCCAGTGTCCACCACTCATACCGGCTGGCACAGGACTTTGCATAAAAAAGGCATTTAATTTTTACACTTTAGTGTAATTTCAGCTGCTTGCCTGCTGCTAGTGTGTGTCAGGCCGACTTCAACTGACTGTAGTGTGCCCACTGCCAGTGCCCACCCCTGTCATCCCGTGTGGCACAGGACTTTGCTTAAAAAAAGGCACTTAAGTTTTACACTTTAATCTAAGGTTAGTTGCCTGCCAGTGTGTGTCAGGCCCACTTCCACTGACTGTAGTGTGCCCACTGCCAGTGCCAACCACTGATACCGGGTGGCACAGTAGCTTGCCGATAAATAAGGCATTTAATTTTTAGACAGTAGTCTAAATTCAGTTGCTTGCCTGCTGCCAGTGTGTGTCAGGCCCACCTCCACTGACTGTAGTGTGCCCACTGCCAGTGCCAACCACTGATACCGGGTGGCACAGTAGCTTGCCGATAAATAAGGCATTTAATTTTTAGACAGTAGTCTAAATTCAGTTGCTTGCCTGCTGCCAGTGTGTGTCAGGCCCGCTTCCACTGACTGTAGTGTGCCCACTGCCAGTGCCAACCACTGATACCGGGTGGCACAGTAGCTTGCCGATAAATAAGGCATTTAATTTTTAGACAGTAGTCTAAATTCAGTTGCTTGCCTGCTGCCAGTGTGTGTCAGGCCCTCTTCCACTGACTGTAGTGTGCCCACTGCCAGTGCCAACCACTGATACCGGGTGGCACAGTAGCTTGCCGATAAATTAGGCATTTAATTTTTAGACAGTAGTCTAAATTCAGTTGCTTGCCTGCTGCCAGTGTGTGTCAGGCCCTCTTCCACTGACTGTAGTGTGCCCACTGCCAGTGCCAACCACTGATACCGGGTGGCACAGTAGTTTGCCGATAAATAAGGCATTTAATTTTTAGACAGTAGTCTAAATTCAGTTGCTTGCCTGCTGCCAGTGTGTGTCAGGCCCTCTTCCACTGACTGTAGTGTGCCCACTGCCAGTGCCAACCACTGATACCGGGTGGCACAGTAGCTTGCCGATAAATTAGGCATTTAATTTTTAGACAGTAGTCTAAATTCAGTTGCTTGCCTGCTGCCAGTGTGTGTCAGGCCCTCTTCCACTGACTGTAGTGTGCCCACTGCCAGTGCCAACCACTGATACCGGGTGGCACAGTAGCTTGCCGATAAATAAGGCATTTAATTTTTAGACAGTAGTCTAAATTCAGTTGCTTGCCTGCTGCCAGTGTGTGTCAGGCCCTCTTCCACTGACTGTAGTGTGCCCACTGCCAGTGCCAACCACTGATACCGGGTGGCACAGTAGCTTGCCGATAAATTAGGCATTTAATTTTTAGACAGTAGTCTAAATTCAGTTGCTTGCCTGCTGCCAGTGTGTGTCAGGCCCTCTTCCACTGACTGTAGTGTGCCCACTGCCAGTGCCAACCACTGATACCGGGTGGCACAGTAGCTTGCCGATAAATAAGGCATTTAATTTTTAGACAGTAGTCTAAATTCAGTTGCTTGCCTGCTGCCAGTGTGTGTCAGGCCCTCTTCCACTGACTGTAGTGTGCCCACTGCCAGTGCCAACCACTGATACCGGGTGGCACAGTAGCTTGCCGATGAATAAGGCATTTAATTTTTAGACAGTAGTCTAAATTCAGTTGCTTGCCTGCTGCCAGTGTGTGTCAGGCTTGCTTCCACTGACTGTAGTGTGCCCACTGCCAGTGCCAACCACTCATACCGGGTGGCACAGTACCTAGCACGCGTAGTACCACTTATCTAAAAAAAAAATGACAGGCAGAGGCAGGCCAGACTCGCAGGGGCCGTCGTGGTCGTGGTGCTGTGATTTCCACTGTCCCTGGAATAATGCCCAGTTTTCAGAGGCCACGTACCCTGAACCCGAAAAATTCAGAGGACGTAGTTGACTGGCTTAGACAGGACACCCAATCTTCAACAGCTTCCGCTAAGAACCTTGACGCACCATCCTCCTCCAGCTCAGCTTCGGTCACCTGCTCTCAAGTTACCACGCACCCGCCCGTCGCCACCACCACCACTACCACCACAGCCACCACAGCCGCTTCACTTGATCCGTCAGAGGAGTTATTTACACATCAGTTGGATGCAATTAGTGATGCGCAACCATTATTGCCAGATGATGTAGATTACGGGGATATGTCTCAGTCAGGCAGGATTACACACATGGACGTACAGTGTGATGATGATGATGATGATGTTGTACTCCGCTGCTGCTTCCTTTGCTGAGGTGTCAGATACAAGTGAAGCGGTTGATGATGACGATGTGTCCACGGATGCCACGTGGGTGCCTGCTCGAAGAGAAGAAGAGGGGAAAGTTCTGAAGGGGAGACAGAGAGAATGAGGAGACGAGTTGGAAGCAGGGGAGGTCAGTCGCAAGGAGTTAGTGGCACAGTCAGACAGCATGTATCGGCACCTGGGGTCAGCCAGACAGCACGCCAGTCAACGCATGCTGTTGCCACCACTAGAATGCCGTCATTGCAAAGCTCAGCAGTGTGGCATTTTTTTGTGTGTCTGCCTCTGATAAAAGCAATGCCATTTGCAACCTGTGCCAAAAGAAACTGAGTCGTGGGAAGTCCAACACCCACCTTGGTACAACTGCTTTGCGAAGGCACATGATCTCACATCACAAACGCCTATGGGATCAACACATGAGTACAAGCAGCACACAAACTCAAAGCCACCATGCTCCTCCTGGTCCAGCATCTTCAGCCACGTCAACCACTGCTGTCCTCCCTGCCCCATCTCAACCACCCGCCACTCCATCTCTCACCTTCAGCAGTTCCTGCTCATCTGCCCACAGTCAGGTGTCTGTCAAGGACATGTTTGAGCATAAGAAGCCAATGTCACAAAGTCACCCCCTTGCCCGGCGACTGACAGCTGGCTTGACGGAACTCTTAGCCCGCCAGCTTTTACCATACCAGCTGGTAGAGTCTGAGGCCTTCAAAAATTTGTCGCTATTGGGACACCACAGTGGAAGGTACCCGGACGAAATTTTTTTCAAAAAGGCAATCCCAAACCTCTACCATGTCATTGAAAAGGAAGTCATGGCATCTCTGGCATACAGTGTTGGGGCAAGGGTCCATCTGACCACTGATACCTGGTCTGCAAAGCACGGTCAGGGCAGGTATATCACGTATACTGCGCATTGGGTCAACCTGCTGACGGCTGACAAGCATGGAATGCGTGGCTCCGCAGCGGAGTTGGTGACACCACCACGACTTGCAGGCAGACCTACTGCCACCTCCTCTACTCCTACTCCATCCTCTTCAATATCCTCCTCGGCTGAGTCCTCTTCTGCTGCGGCGTCTGGCTGCACATCAACTGATTCCCCCAGCTCCCCAGGGGCTATTCCACATCCCGGATACGACAGTGTCACGCTATCTTGGGGTTGACTTGCCTGAAAGCAGAGAGCCACACAGGACCAGCACTCCTGTCCGCCCTGAACGCACAGGTGGATCAGTGGCTGACCCCGCACCAACTGGAGATCGGCAAAGTGGTGTGTGACAATGGAAGCAATCTGTTGTCGGCATTAAATTTGGGCAAGTTGTCACATGTGCCGTGCATGGCACATGTGTTGAATCTCATCGTACAACGTTTTGTGTCTAAGTACCCAGGCTTACAGGACGTCCTCAAGCAGGCCAGGAAGGTGTGTGGCCATTTCAGGCGTTCCTACACGGCCATGGCGCACTTTTCCGATATTCAGCGGCGAAACAACATGCCAGTGAGGCGCTTGATATGCGACAGCCCGACACGTTGGAATTCAACACTCCTAATGTTCGACCGCCTGCTCCAACAAGAAAAAGCCGTCAACGAGTATTTGTATGACCGGGGTGCTAGGACAGCCTCTGCGGAGCTGGGAATCTTTTGCCACGTTACTGGACACTCATGCGCAATGCCTGTAGGCTTATGCGTCCTTTTGAGGAGGTGACAAACCTAGTCAGTCGCACCGAAGGCACCATCAGCGACCTCATCCCATTTGTTTTCTTCCTGGAGCGTGCCCTGCGAAGAGTTCTGGATCAGGCTGTAGATGAGCGTGAAGAGGAAGAGGAAGAGTTGTGGTCACCATCACCACCAGAAACAGCCTTGTCATCATCGCTTGCCGGACCTGCAGCAACGCTGTAAGAGGAGTATGAGGAAGAGGAGTCAGAGGAGGAATGTGGTGGCTTTGAGGAGGAGGAAGACCAACCACAGCAGGCACCCCAGGGTGCTCGTTGTTGTCACCTATCTGGGACCCATGGTGTTGTACGTGGCTGGGGGGAAGAACAGACCGTCAATGACATCAGTGAGGACGAGGAACGGGAAATAAGTAGCTCTGCATCCAACCTTGTTCAAATGGGGTCTTTCATGCTGTCATGTCTGTTGAGGGACCCACGTATAAAAAGGATAAAGGAGAACGATCTGTACTGGGTGGCCATGCTACTAGACCCACGGTATAAGCAGAAAGTGGCAGAAATGTTACCAAATTACCGAAAGTCGGAAAGGATGCAGCAGTTCAAAACCAAACTAAAAAATATGCTTTACACAGCTTATAAGGGGAATGTCACAGCACAACGGGAATCTAACAGGGGAAGAGGTGAGTGTAATCCTCCTCCTACCACGGCGGCAAGGACTGGACGATTTACAGATGTGTTGTTGATGGAGGACATGCGGAGCTTTTTCAGTCCTACACATCGCCACAGCCCTTCGGGATCCAGCCTTAGAGAACGACTCGACCGACAGGTAGCAGACTACCTCGCCTTAACAGCAGATATCGACACTCTGAGGAGCAATGAACCCCTTCACTACTGGGTGTGCAGGCTTGACCTGTGGCCTGAGCTATCCCAGTTTGCGATAGAACTTCTGGCCTGCCCTGCTTCAAGTGTCCTGTCAGAAAGGACCTTCAGTGCAGCAGGAGGCATTGTCACTGACAAGAGAAGTCGCCTCGGTCAAAAAGTGTTGATTACCTCACCTTCATAAAGATGAATGAGGCATGGATCCCGAAGGGACTGACAGTGGGGGATACGTTTGACTAACAAAAGGCCTGATTACATGCCATGGCCTTAAAATGGTCCCCACGCTGCTGTATTTAATGTCTGCATACCGGATGACTTTCGTGAATTCTCCACCACCAACTAGGGTTCAAGCCGCAATGTTTTAGTCACTTTTCTGCCTGGAAAACATAAATTTTTCCGGCCGCTGCTACAATAGCGGCTGCAACAGTGCAATTATTTTTCAGGCATGTGTACATGCCTAATTTTTCTGTCCTATGGTGCAGCACTGTGGCTGCAAAAACAAACCAAAAAAAAGGCACATACAAGTGTCAATTCCCTTCGTGATCGTTACCTTGTTGTGGTGAAGGGGCTTGCGTATCACAATGAAGCAATCATCATCACCTCTATAAGTGTGTTGGCAATGTTGCCACACCCCAGATGATAAGGCCGTTGCTTCATTATGGTCAGACCAAAAGCGATCGGGTGGCCACGCTACTAGACCCCCGGTATAAGCAGAAAGTGGCAGAAATGTTACCAAATTACCGAAAGTCGGAAAGGATGCAGCAGATCAAAACCAAACTAAAAAATATGCTTTACACAGCTTATAAGGGGGATGTCAATGGGGGATTCGACAATGTTTAATCAATTCGACCGGATAGGGTCCGTAACAGGGATTAAACTGATATCAATAGTACTAGTTAAGACACCACTCATATAGGGTGTCACAGCACATTGCTCTGTGCACGCGCAGTGCCCCAATTTGGGTGTAAGAGGACCGACCAAGCTGCTTTTTCCATCTCCCGGTTCCTGAAATCAATTCAGTTTAGTGTATGAGAGTTTGGTCTGTCACTGTGAAGGCAGTAGAAGGTACCCGGCCTATATTTTTTTTCACAAAAGGCAATCCCTGATATGGGACGTAACAGGGATTAAACTGATGAGAATAATACTACAGAAAATACCACTTATATCAGTGGAGGGAGCCAGCGTTTTTTTAACCATCTCCCCGTTCAAAAAATCTATTTAATAAATGGCCCCCAGATTGGGGAGTCGGGGAAGTTAGAGGGATTAAACTGATGAGAATAGTACTACAGAAAATACCACTCATATTCAATAAATGGCCCCCAGATTGGGGACGTTAGAGGGATTAAACTGATGAGAATAGTACTACAGAAAATACCACTCATATCGGGTGTGACAGTAAATTGCACGGCGCAGACGCAGTCACCGTGGTTTAAAACAGAGTGGAGGGAGCCAGCGTTTTTAACCATCTCCCGTTCGAAAAATCTATTCAATAAATGGCCCCCAGATTGGGGACGTTAGAGGGATTAAACTGATGAGAATAGTACTACAGAAAATACCACTCATATCGGGTGTGACAGTAAATTGCACGGCGCAGACGCAGTCACCGTGGTTTAAAACAGAGTGGAGGGAGCCAGCGTTTTTTAACCATCTCCCGTTCGAAAAATCTATTCAATAAATGGCCCCCAGATTGGGGACGTTAGAGGATTAAACTGATGAGAATAGTACTACAGAAAATACCACTCATATTGGGTGTGACAGTAAATTGCACGGCGCAGACGCAGTGACCGTGGTTTAAAACAGAGTGGAGGGAGCCAGCGTTTTTTAACCATCTCCTCGTTCGAAAAATCTATTCAATAAATGGCCCCCAGATTGGGGACGTTAGAGGATTAAACTGATGAGAATAGTACTACAGAAAATACCACTCATATCGGGTGTGACAGTAAATTGCACGGCGCAGACGCAGTCACCGTGGTTTAAAACAGAGTGGAGGGAGCCAGCGTTTTTTTAACCATCTCACCGTTCGAAAAATCAATTCAATTCATCTTTTGGGGACCCTTGGTGTTGTACGTGGCTGGGTGGAGGAATAAACCTTCAATGACATCACCGGGACGTGGCTAGCTTGGTATCCAACCTTGTGCAAATGGGGAGTTTGCGGTTGTGCAAATGAACTGTTTGCGGTGCATTAAAAGGGGAGTTTGGTCTGTCAATGTCAGTGAAGCGGGCGTAACCCTTACACTACCTGATTGATACAACATCATACCTGATCGTATACACACACTGGATGTTTTAAAGCACGTTATTCCAAACAATTTAGGAATGTTAGTTGATTTATGCCCTTTATGGATTAACCCCTTAAGGACCGGGCTCATTTTCACCTTAGGACCAGGCCATTTTTTGCAAATCTGACCAGTGTCACTTTATGTGGTGATAACTTTAAAACGCTTTTTCTTATCCAGGCCATTCTGAGATTGTTTTTTCGTCACATATTGTACTTCATGACACTGGTAAAATTAAGTCGAAAAATTTCATTTTTATTTATAAAAAAATATCAAATTTACCAAAAATTTTAAAAAATTAGCAATTTTCCAAGTTTCAATTTCTCTACTTCTATAATACATAGTAATACCGCCCAAAAAAGTTATTGATTTACATTCCCCATATGTCTACTTCATGTATCGATCATTTTGGGAACGCCATTTTATTTTTTGGGGATGTTACAAGGCTTAGAAGTTTAGAAGCAAATCTTGAAATTTTTCAGAAATTTTCAAAAACCCACTTTTTAGGGACCAGTTCAGGTCTGAAGTCACTTTGTGAGGCTTACATAATAGAAACCATCCAAAAATGACCCCATTCTAGAAACTACACCCCTCAATTTCAGAATTTCGATTTTTTGGAAAATTTTCCGTTTGAATCCATTTTTTCCAGTAACAAAGCAAGGGTTAACAGCCAAACAAAACTCAATATTTATTGCCCCGATTCTGTAGTTTTCAGAAACACCCCATATTTGGGCGTAAACTGCTGTATGGCCAAACGGTGGAGCGCAGAAGGAAGGGGACGCCATATGGTTTTTGGAAGGCGGATTTTGCTGGTCTGGATTTTTGACACCATGTCCCATTTGAAGCCCCCCGATGCACCCCTAGAGTAGAAACTCCAAAAAAGTGACTCAATCTAAGAAACTACACCCCTGAAGGTATTCAAAACTGATTTTACAAACTTTGTTAACCCTTTAGGTGTTCCACAAGAGTTATTGGCAAATGGAGATGAAATTTCGGAATTTCTATTTTTTGTTACCTTGTCTCAAAAAAGTGTAATATAGAGCAACCAAAAATCATATTTACCCTAAAATAATACAAACAAAACTGCTACCTTATCCCGTAGTTTCCAAAATGGGGTCGCTTTTTGGAGTTTCCACTGTAGGGGTGCATCAGGGGGCTTCAAATGGGACATGGTGTCAAATAACCAGTCCAGCAAAATCCGCCTTCCAAAAACCATATGGCGTTCCCTTCCTTCTACGCCCTGCCGTTTGGCCATACAGCAGTTTACTGACCACATATGGGGTGTTTCTGCAAACTACAGAATCAGGGCAATAAATATTGAGTTTTGTTTGGCTGTTAACCCTTGCTTTGTTACTGGAAAAATGGATTAAAATGGATAATTTGCAAAAAAATAGCTGTTTTGGGACAGTTTTGTATTTTTGTTATTTACATCGTTGAACTGACAGGTTAGATTGTGTGCTATTTCTATAGAGCAGGTTGTTACGGACGCGACAATACCAAATATGTCTACTTTTTGGGTTTTTTGTTTCAGTTTTACATAATAAAGCATTTTTGAAAAAATGATTTTTAGTGTCTCCACATTCTGAAAGCCATAGTTTTTTTTTTTTTTTGGCAATTGTCCTATGTAGGGGCTCATTTTTGCGGGATGAGATGGCGGTTTGAATGGTACTATCTTGGGGTGCATATGACTTTTTGATCACTTGCTATTACACTTTTTGTGATGTAAGGTGACAAAAAAATGACTTTTTACAACGTTTTTATTTTTTATGTTTACGGCGTTCACCTGAGGGGTTAGGTTATGTTATATATTTATAGAGCAGGTCGTTACTGAACGCGACGATACCCAATATGTATACTTTTTTTATTCATTTTGGTTTTACACAATAATATCCTTTTTGAAACAAAAAAATATGTTTTAGTGTCTCCATAGTCTGAGAGCCATATTTTTTTCAGTTTTTAGGCGATTGTCTCAGGTTGGGTATAATTTTTGCGGGATGAGGTGGCGGTTAGATTGGCACTATTTGGGGGTCATATGACGTTTTGATCGCTTGCTATTACACTTTTTGTGATGTAAGGTGACAAAAAATGGCTTTTTGACAAAGTTTTTATTTTTATTTTTTACAGTGTTTGACTTGAGGGGTTAGGTCATGTGATATTTTTATAGAGCAGATTCTTACGGACGTGGAGATACCCAATATGTCTACTTTTTTAAATTTTTTACATTTAACACTGAAAAGCATTTTTGAAACAAAAAAAATCATGTTTTAGTCTGAGAGGCATAGTTTTTTTATTTTTTGGGCAATTGTTTTATGAAGGGGCTCATTTTTTGCGGGATGAGATGGCGGTTAGATTGGTACTATTTTGGGAGGCATACGCCTTTTTATCGCTTTGTATTACACTTTTAGTGATGTAGGTGCCAAAAATGGCTTATTTACACCATTTTTTATTTTATTTTTATGGCGTTCACGTGAGGGGTTCAGTCATGTGATATTTTTATAGAGCTGTTTTTTACGGACGCGGCGATACCTAATATGTGTAGTGTATTTTTTTTTTTTTTACTTTTTATTCAGTGATTTGTGTTTTTTTTTATTTTTACTTTTTTTCACTTTTTTACATTTTTTTTGGACCCAGACCCACTTGGTTCTTGCAATGTGCTGGCACTCTGATAGAACCACTAGACACCAGGGAATTATTACAAGGGAGGCGGGCGGGGGATCGCTATTGCGATCCCGCCTCCCACACCGCCCGCCTCCCGCACCGCCTCCCGCCGCCGCAACCACCCCCCCTGCACCCCCGCCGCCATAACAAGATTAGGGGCTGCAGGGGGGGTTAAAATTTTTAACTTTGGGGCAAATTAACTCTCTGATCCCCACATGACCCCCCTCGGCATTAGAACATGGTTCCTGCTGATCTACATCAGCAGGAACCATGATGCTACTGCGCCCACATCGGGTGCAGTAGCAGTTTAAACACAGGGCGTACATGTACGCCCTTGGTCCTTAAGTACCAGGACGCAAGGGCGTACATGTACGCCCTTCGTCCTTAAGGGGTTAAAACCCGACTCTGCGTCCACTACGTAATTTTCCATGGGAGTTTTGCCATAGATCCCCCTCCGGCATGCCACAGTCCAGGTGTTAGACCCCTTGAAACAACTTTCTCATCACTATTGTGGCCAGAAAGAGTCCCTGTGGGTTTTAAAATTCGCCTGCCAATTGAAGTCTATGGCGGTTCGCCCGGTTCGCCCGTTCACGAACATTTGCAGAAGTTCGCGTTCGCTGTTCGCGAACTGAAAATTTTATGTTCGCGACATCACTATTTATCAGTAGTTCTCAGGGGGTTAGCATCTCCCCCCTTTGAACCGTTAGAGGAGGGGGACATCAAGTTCGTCACTTGGAAGTTTGTGTTTCTCCTTGCAGTGACTTTGGCCAAGAGGGTCTCCGAGCTTCAAGCTCTCTCAGCACATGAGCCCTATACCATTTTCTTACATGACCGGGACCTTCTTAGATTCCTCCCATATTGTAGGCCTAAAGTTCCTTCCTTCCAGAACATCGACTAGGTGATATTCCTCCCGGTTCTGTCGACATCTACCACCTCCTCCTTGGAACCTGCTAGACATCCTCTGAACGTCTCGAGATGTATCCGGATCTATGTGGATAGATCAAGGATTTCAAGAAAGATGAGAATCTGCTAATCCTGTTGCCAGTAAGTTTAAAGAGGACCTTTCACCGGAGACGCCCAGGGCAAAAGAGGATGTCTCCGCCCAAGGCAAAATTATCAGCAGCACGTGCTCCGGTACCGGGGGCTACAGAGGGCGAACAGAGCAGCACCCAGGCATAATAGTAAGTGCAGGGACATCCCTGGGTGCCGCTCTGCATGTACATAGCTTTGCCTAATAAACTTTGGACAAGTGAAAGGTCCTCTTTAAAGGCTGTAAGGCATCCAAACCTTCCATCATTCGGTGGATTGAGGAGGCTATTAAGGAATCCTTTGTTTCCACAATCTCTGGACCCTCCGGGATTCGTGAAGGCCTACTCTACTAGAGCTGTGGCTACTTATTTTGCTGAGAAGGGTCTTCTGCCTCTCAACATGATTTGCAAAGCTGCCTCCTGGAGCTCTGAATCGACATTCATCTCCCATTATAGACTAGATGCCAGTCTAGCTGAGTTTTTCGGCCTTTGGGCAGACTATTCTTAGTTCTGCCAGGCAGGAAGGCCCTCCCTAGGGGTTTCTTCTTGCTTTCTCCCCATCTGTGCTGCTGGTAGGACGTAAGGGAATCGTTAATTTCTAACGATAATTTGTTTTCCCTTAGTCCTAACAGCAGCACACAAATTTCCCACCCTAGTAAGTCTAGTTTTTTTTCTTACTATAAACACAGTGGGCTGGGGGTTGACTTCCCCCTTTTAAGGAGATACTTAATTATTAAATTGAGTTATTAGTCTTGGGCTAAACATTCCGCCGGTCCTGCCAGTCCACGGCGGCAGGTTAACCCCATCTGTGCTGCTGTTAGGACTAAGGGAAAACAAATTATCGTTAGAAATTAACGATTTTGATTGGCTGTTAACCCTTGCTTTCTAACTGGAAAAAAAATATTAAAATGGAAAATCTGCCAAAAAAGTGAAAGTTTCAAATTTTATCTCTATTTTCCATAAATTCTTGTGGACCACCTAAAGGGAAGTTTGTAAAATCAGTTTTGAATACTTTGAGGGGTGTAGTATCTAGAATGGGGTGATTTTTGGGTGGTTTCTATTATGTAAGACCCACAAAGTGACTTCAGACCTGAACTGGTCCTTAAAAAGTGGGTTCTTGGAAATTTCAGAAACATTTTAAGATTTGCTTCTAAATTTCTAAGCCTTGTAACGTCCCCAAAAAATAAAATGTCATTCCCAAAATGATCCAAACATGAAGTAGACATATGGGGAATATAAAGTAATAACTATTTTTGTAGGTATTACTATGTATTATAGAAGTAGAGAAATTGAAACTTGGAAATTTGCTAGTTTTTGCAAATTTTTGTTACATTTGGTATTTTTTTATAAATAAAAATGATTTTTTTTACTCCATTTTACCAGCGTCATGAAGTACAATATGTGATGAAAAAACTGTCTCAGAATGGCTTGAATAAGTCGAAGCATTTTAGAGTTATCACCACTTAAAGTGACACTAGTCAGATTTGCAAAAAATGGCCTGATCCTTAAGGTGAAAATGAGCCCGGTCCTTAAGGGGTTAAATTGTGGTTCCTGATGTAATCAGTAGAGATGAGTGAATCGAAGCTGACAAAGTGGAATTCTTTTAGAATTTCAGGAAAAAGTTGATTCGCAACGTATGCGAATTTCCTCACGCTTCTTGGTAACGAATCAAAATTTTTCCTAACATGGCGGCTACAATGGCATCTAAAATGGTGGTATTTGGAGGTGGTTATAAACTGCATCCAAGTCAGAGTAGGACGCGATGGTTTCCCACATGGAAAAAGGATAATCCAAATGGGAAAGTCCATCGGTACGGGATTTTGTTTGCCTTGAGCCAGTCAGTTAACAGCTTCATCAATCTGCGTTTCTTAAGGGTTGTAGGAGCTAAGTCTTGGTATATCAGAAATGGGGCACCCTCATAAGTCAGGTCATCATGGTTCTTTGCAGCCTCCAGGACCGTCATCTTGACTTGGAAGTTGAGAAATCTGCAGATTATGTCTCTGGGGGGCCCGGAGAGTTTTGGTCTCAGGCGCAGGGCCCTGTGAGCCCGTTTAATGATAATGTCTGCTGGGTACTCGGGGCCTAGTGGAGACTTTTAGATGTTGAGAAACGCTGATGAAATATCCCCCGGCACAACTGACTCAGGGATCCCTCTGGTCTTCCAGGGCTTTTTGTATATGTTTGAGTTAAGTGTGGCAGTTCTGGAAACTAATTGTGGTATACATTTGATATTCCAGCATGGAGGCCTGGGTGTTTTCCAGAGCCTCCACTCAATCACCGACCTGGCCTACGTCGTGGTAGAGAGAGGTGATTTCATTTAAGACTGGTTCCAGTGCTTTGTACAGGGCTTGTTTTAAATAGTCCTGGGTTATTAGCAAAACGTTCCGGCCCTGGGGTTCTTCTGTTTCACTATCCGCCTCTGAGGGCTTTGGGGCACGTTCACTGACCTTGCTACTGGTAGCCGGCGCCATCTTTTGTTCCTATGCCACAAAGGTCACGATGGCCTTTTTGATGAATGTCCATATCGCTGCCAAGGGTTTAGCAGCATTGGGTCCCCCTACTTAGGGTGTCCAATTTTCATCATTTTTCCATCTGTCAGCTAATGTAGGCCAGTGCAATGGAGTATTGTGACAGCAGAGCTCCAGGTTATGCAGCAATCTCATGCAGGCACAGGCCCCGCCCCCCATCTTTTTGGAATTTTGAGTCAAGAGATTTGGGTTATGTTCACTTGGTGTGGTTAAAATTAGTTTTCAGAAGGATATGCTCTAAATCAGGGATGCTCAACCTGCGGCCCTCCAGCTGTTGTAAAACTACAACTCCCACGATTCCCTTCTGTAGGATGATAGCTGTAGGCTGTTAGGGAATGATGGGAGTTGTAGTTTTGCAACAGCTGGAGGGCTGCAGGTTGAGCATGCCTGCTCTAAATCATTACAAAATGGTGGAATTTTGCCATGCCATGTAAAATTCTTTACACACAGAGATCATTAATTGTCAATTGTGTTATTTAGAAAGAAAAGAAGCAGAAGTGCTTCCAGGAAACCCAAACCTTGTGGAATTTATGATGTATTTAAGATTTTCAGACAGAAATCAATAGATGAACGTGTAAGGCAGGATTAGCCACCTCATACATCACCTCTAGCAAACCTGTGGTAAAACCAGGAATGAACATGGTTATGTAAATGAGCGCGTGTACATGATAAAATACAAGTATAACAATAAAAAAGCCAAAAAGGGGCATCATTGTATAAGTAAATACTATATACAGACCATGCTTATTTGATTATTAGTGTTGATCGCGAACATTCGAATCAAAAAATTTTATTGCAAAGATCGGCACTTCGAGAATTTGCGAAAATCTAGAATATAGTGCTATATATTCGTAATTGCAAATATTCTATTTTTTTTTCATCAGTACTACTGCTTCTTGCTTGTGGACCAATGAGAAGAGTGCAATATTTTTGTCAGATCTTAGCAACATTCCTAGCTACCAATAGGAATGTTGCCTACTGATGTTTAGGGAGCATGCTCGGCCGAATATTGGGTGTGCTCAAAAGCGCGATGCTCGAGTCAGTGTATTTAAATCTAATTTAGCCTCTATGTCTATGCAGAAGATCACTGCACAGTGGGAAAATCCTCCAGTGTGAGTCCACGGCTTAGGAGTCCCTGCTCTGACTCCATATATAGCTGTGTCATGTCCATATATGGTGTCAGTGCTTGGGGTCACTCAGTGTATTTAAATCTAATTTAGTCTGTATTTCAGAAAATTGTCTGCCAGGATTTGAACATTCTGCATCTTAACCACTGGGCTATACAACCCAATGCTAAACTGTGCTGGAAAAACCTCAGAGTAGTTTCTGTATCGGTAAGAATACCTTCTGCATAGGAATACTTTAGAAACTATTATGAGGTTTTTCCAGCACAGTTTAGCATTGGGTTGACTTTAGCAGAGTCTTGCCTCTAATGCAAAAGGTTGTGAGTTCAAATTCTTGCAGATACATTTCAGACATTGAGACCAAATTACATTTATATGTTTTTAAGTAATTGTAAAAAATGTATGGTACAAAATAAATATGTAATTACTAATATATATAACAACTGTTTCGATCTTGAATTTTATTTATTTTCTTTTTTTTGATCCATAAAATTGAAAAGTGTGGTTTGGGGATAAGACGCGGGTACTCCCCAATTGAGTGAATTCACCCTGAGGATGTTCAACCTGTCTGTCAAAAGTGATTTCAATCCTGTTGTTAATGAACCTGCGATTGACGCTTATATATCTGCTGTGAAATCTGTAATAGAAATGCTTAAATCTACAAATTCTGGATCCATTTTGATTAGGACAAAAAGAAAGTCCCTTACTAAGAACAATCACTTGTGATTCAGGTGCAAAATCACTGGCTGAGATGGTTTTAGTGATCAGATATAGTTCTTCTTTTATTTTAGCGCGGGTACATAAAAACAACGTGTTTCGGGAGATTCAGGCCCCCTTCATCAGGTTTTACAATAATACAGGCACATTTGGGGTATATATACACATAAAAACCGCCATTGGGATTGAGTGGAGTCTAGATTCGCCTGACTCTAAAGTGATTAATCAGAATTTGTCTGACGCAATTATGGCAGGTATAATTGATAGTGAACTTGACGATTATCTTACGGTGGCTCATCTGGTCACTCCGGTGATGTATGTGTTACCGAAAATTCACAAATCTTTAATTGATCAGCCTGGACACCCTATTGTGTCACGGTCAGATTCTATTTTAAAGCCATATAGCAATTTTTATTGGATGTGCCACATATATACAAGATAAATCAGATTTTTATGTAAATTAGATGAAATTGATTTATCACATGCTCAAACTATTATCTTGGCTTCTTTCGATGTTATTTCTCTGTATACCTCTATTGATCATGATAAGGACATCTCAGCGGTGATGTGGATGTTGGAGATGTCTTCTCTCTCTATGCAGGCTTGTGATTTTGTTAAACATGATAAATGCCATCTGTTGAAGTGAGACAACCTCTTGAAACTCTATTCTCTATTCCATTCTTAAAACTTTTTTAAACTTTTTGACTGTTATTTGCACAAATTCTACAGAGCTTGCCTTAGATATGCTGGACTATTTACTCTCCCAGTAGCAGAGTTTATTGAAAATTTTCCAATAACTTCTCCATGTCCTGATACTTTCTGCACTGAAAAACCAACACAGTGGTGTAACTAGAGTGAAAACTTTTTCATCTCAGGAGTGCTGTCCGTTTTTCGATGGGGATAAGTATCCATTGCCATTGGACGTTGCACCCTTTTTGTGCTTTTTAGTCTGTGCTGCTATTTTTCCATTATATATATATATATATATATATATATATATATATATCTCCAACAAATTGGCGCAGCACTCCTTAGGTAAAGGTGAACAAAATTGTGTTTATTAACACATGTTAACACAGCAACGTTTCAGCTCTCTCACAGAGCCATTTTCAAGCCAAGTGAATAATGCACATCAACATTGTGTTTTTATACATAGTTCATTATTGATTTCACATGTGTATCATTAAAATCACGTGATAAATAACATAGAAAAAAGTCCATTGTGTCAACAATTCATTCTGTGCAAAGTTCATCCAGGGAGCACCCCGTCCTACTCCACTGTGCAAGCTGACTGCGTGTAATAATAAGGTACATAGTACAAAAAGTGAAAGTGCTCTTGTGCATATATATAAAAACAGAGAAAAGCCTGGCTTGCATCGTACCCAGGACATGCTAGAAAATAGAATAGGAGAACAATAGTTATACAAGTTAAAATTACCTTGGCACCAATCACCTCACATATGTCTACTGAAGATGGAGACTTCACCGTACTCGGCGTACCTCTCTTTCCATTGCGCATGCCCTAGAATCCTCCCGGAACATACTTCCTTGTATACACGGCTTGTCTCGCGGGATGAGCTGCGCACGCGATGACGGAATCACCGCGCCTGCGCATACTCATTCCCTTGCGAACAAGTCCATGTTATTAAAGGGCAGGAGACCGGGCAAATGTCCCCGTGCATGGTCTCACAGTAGCATAACGTCCCGTCAGTAATAGCATAACACCCCATCTATAGCATTATATGTATTTATCTAAATGTATATATATTTCACCGTTCATGGGTTCAATCTCATGTATATGTACACGCCCATTCTGGGTCAGCTATTCTTGGTGAAGTCACATCTCCCTAAACATTGATTGTGCCTATATATTATCCTTGTCACAAACCATATACATTCCAACCTTAAATTTCTAATTCCTCCTAGACTTTCCTAATTCTCTATAGCAATGTAACCTACACAAAAATATTTATAGATGACAAAAAGTTATATAACCAAATTGCATAATTCACCTACTACAACCATCTGAAAATCAAAAGGCTATCAAGAGCCTAAGCTTCATGGGTACCTCAGAAAGATCTTTAACTGAACATACCAGTGGTAACCCTAAAATCCACGTTGAGCCCCATAGGCTTCAACGTGTTGAGACCAAAGATCCACTTCAGTTCAAATTTTTTGAGGCAAGCCTCCCTGTCTCCTCCTCTTTTTGACACAGCTATATGTTCAAGGATCATAAAGCGCAGATCCTGTTCTTTATGTTTTTTTTCAAAAAAATGTTTAGAGACTGGGAGATCCTTCCTCCCGTCCCTAATACTCTGTCGGTGGTTATTTAACCTTACTTTCATCTCTGTAGTTGTTTCCCCAACGTATAATAATTTACACGGGCACCATAATACATACACAACCCATGTTGAACTACAGGTCAAGTACTGATGGATTTTGTATTTTTCCTGTGTCCTGGGGTGTATGAAGTCTTGTCCTTTGTGCATGTATTTACAATTAACACAATTCAAACAGGGGTAGCTCCCACTGCTCTTCGTTTTAAAGTACATTTGTCTTGTTTCTTTTTTTCACAGGAATTGCAGCCCTCACTAATTGGTCTTTAATGCTTTTAGTTCTCCTATATGACATGACTGGAGCATTCTTAAAAGTCTCTATTTGAGGAAACTCACTTTGTATTGAACCCCAATGCCTTCTGATAATTTGTTCAATTTTTGGAGAAAACTCATTATATGTAGTCACAAAAGGGATCCTATCCATGCCTCGCTTGGTCCGTCCATTTTTTAATTCCTCCCTTGGAATAGTTTTCACCTTACTCATATGTCTATTTAATAGGGACCTAGGATACCCCCTTTGAGCAAAGGATTCACTCATTGTCTGTAGGGCCACTTCTATTTTATCTTCTACATCAATAATTCGTTTAACTCTTATCATTTGACTGTATGGGAGTGAATTTATCATTTTTCTAGGATTACAGCTTGTAAAGTGTAATAATGTATTTTTGTCAGTTGGTTTTAGGTGTAAATCCGTATGCATAGAGTCATCCTGTATATATACCACTGTGTCGAGGAATTGTAGTCTACTTTCAGATGTCACCCGGGTGAATTTAATACCCTCGTCCATAGAATTCAAGATCACATGGAACTCCTCCAAGGCCTCCATGGTTCCTGTCCAAATGAGGAACACGTCATCTATGTACCTCCACCACGTCAATACATATCTGTAGTGGGGAGATACATAGATAAAGAGCTCCTCAAGTGACCTCACGAATATATTTGCATAAGTAGGCGCGACGTTGGAACCCGTTGCAAATAGAATCTATCCTGGAAAGAAAAGTAATTACAACACAACGTAAGTTCCAATAATTCCAACAGGAATTCTTTAACCCTGTCTGGGTATAAAGAGTCCCTCAGTACCTCTTTCACTGCCTGCAACCCTCTTGTATGCTCTATAGATGTATAGAGAGATACGATGTCAAACGAGACCAAGATACATTGCTTTGTAAGTTTAAGGTTGTCCAGTTTATTCAAAAAATCACCTGTATCTCTGATATACGATTTAGTGCCCGTTGCATACTGTCTCAAAACTCTATCCAGAAAAATCATGATCACATAATGATATTATAGATAAACAACTTAAAGAGTTTTTGACCATTGAATCACCTGTTACTCCTCTGATATATGTATTGCCTAAGATACATAAGAATATTAGGGACCCTCCTGGGCGTCCCATTATTTCTGGGAGAGAATCTATATGTTTGAATATTGCGATTTTTCTGGATAGAGTTTTGAGACAGTATGCAACGGGCGCTAAATCGTATATCAGAGATACAGGTGATTTTTTGAATAAACTGGACAACCTTAAACTTACAAAGCAATGTATCTTGGTCTCTTTTGACATCGTATCTCTCTATATATCTATAGAGCATACAAGAGGATTGCAGGCAGTGAAAGAGGTACTGAGGGGCTCTTTATACCCAGACAGGGTAAAAGAATTCCTGTTGGAATTATTGGAACTTACGTTGTGTTGTAATTACTTTTCTTTCCAGGATAGATTCTATATGCAACGGGTAGGCGCGGCGATGGGTTCCAACGTTGCGCCTACTTATGCAAATATATTCGTGAGGTCACTTGAGGAGCGCTTTATCTATGTATCTCCCCACTACAGATATGTATTGACGTGGTGGAGGTACATAGATGACGTGTTCCTCATTTGGACAGGAACCATGGAGGCCTTGGAGGAGTTCTATGTGATCTTGAATTCTATGGACGAGGGTATTAAATTCACCCGGGTGACATCTGAAAGTAGACTACAATTCCTCGACACAGTGGTATATATACAGGATGACACTATGCATACGGATTTACACCTAAAACCAACTGACAAAAATACATTATTACACTTTACAAGCTGTCATCCTAGAAAAATGATAAATTCACTCCCATACAGTCAAATGATAAGAGTTAAACGAATTATTGATGTAGAAGATAAAATAGAAGTGGCCCTACAGACAATGAGTGAATCCTTTGCTCAAAGGGGGTATCCTAGGTCCCTATTAAATAGACATATGAGTAAGGTGAAAACTATTCCAAGGGAGGAATTAAAAAATGGACGGACCAAGCGAGGCATGGATAGGATCCCTTTTGTGACTACATATAATGAGTTTTCTCCAAAAATTGAACAAATTATCAGAAGGCATTGGGGTTCAATACAAAGTGAGTTTCCTCAAATAGAGACTTTTAAGAATGCTCCAGTCATGTCATATAGGAGAACTAAAAGCATTAAAGACCAATTAGTGAGGGCTGCAATTCCTGTGAAAAAAAGAAACAAGACAAATGTACTTTAAAACGAAGAGCAGTGGGAGCTACCCCTGTTTGAATTGTGTTAATTGTAAATACATGCACAAAGGACAAGACTTCATACACCCCAGGACACAGGAAAAATACAAAATCCATCAGTACTTGACCTGTAGTTCAACATGGGTTGTGTATGTATTATGGTGCCCGTGTAAATTATTATACGTTGGGGAAACAACTACAGAGATGAAAGTAAGGTTAAATAACCACCGACAGAGTATTAGGGACGGGAGGAAGGATCTCCCAGTCTCTAAACATTTTTTTGAAAAAAAACATAAAGAACAGGATCTGCGCTTTATGATCCTTGAACATACAGGGAGTGCAGAATTATTAGGCAAGTTGTATTTTTGAGGATTAATTTTATTATTGAACAACAACCATGTTCTCAATGAACCCAAAAAACTCATTAATATCAAAGCTGAATATTTTTGGAAGTAGTTTTTAGTTTGTTTTTAGTTTTAGCTATTTTAGGGGGATATCTGTGTGTGCAGGTGACTATTACTGTGCATAATTATTAGGCAACTTAACAAAAAACAAATATATACCCATTTCAATTATTTATTTTTACCAGTGAAACCAATATAACATCTCAACATTCACAAATATACATTTCTGACATTCAAAAACAAAACAAAAACAAATCAGTGACCAATATAGCCACCTTTCTTTGCAAGGACACTCAAAAGCCTGCCATCCATGGATTCTGTCAGTGTTTTGATCTGTTCACCATCAGCATTGCGTGCAGCAGCAACCACAGCCTCCCAGACACTGTTCAGAGAGGTGTACTGTTTTCCCTCCTTGTAAATCTCACATTTGATGATGAACCACAGGTTCTCAATGGGGTTCAGATCAGGTGAACAAGGAGGCCATGTCATTAGATTTTCTTCTTTTATACCCTTTCTTGCCAGCCACGCTGTGGAGTACTTGGACGCGTGTGATGGAGCATTGTCCTGCATGAAAATCATGTTTTTCTTGAAGGATGCAGACTTCTTCCTGTACCACTGCTTGAAGAAGGTGTCTTCCAGAAACTGGCAGTAGGACTGGGAGTTGAGCTTGACTCCATCCTCAACCCGAAAAGGCCCCACAAGCTCATCTTTGATGATATCAGCCCAAACCAGTACTCCACCTCCACCTTGCTGGCGTCTGAGTCGGACTGGAGCTCTCTGCCCTTTACCAATCCAGCCACGGGCCCATCCATCCGGCCCATCAAGACTCACTCTCATTTCATCAGTCCATAAAACCTTAGAAAAATCAGTCTTGAGATATTTCTTGGCCCAGCCTTGACGTTTCAGCTTGTGTGTCTTGTTCAGTGGTGGTCGTCTTTCAGCCTTTCTTACCTTGGCCATGTCTCTGAGTATTGCACACCTTGTGCTTTTGGGTACTCCAGTGATGTTGCAGCTCTGAAATATGGCCAAACTGGTGGCAAGTGGCATCTTGGCAGCTGCACGCTTGACTTTTCTCAGTTCATGGGCAGTTATTTTGTGCCTTGGTTTTTCCACACGCTTCTTGCGACCCTGTTGACTATTTTGAATGAATCGCTTGATTGTTCGATGATCACGCTTCAGAAGCTTTGCAATTTTAAGAGTGCTGCATCCCTCTGCAAGATATCTCACTATTTTTGACTTTTCTGAGCCTGTCAAGTCCTTTTTTTGACCCATTTTGCCAAAGGAAAGGAAGTTGCCAAATAATTATGCCTACCTGATATAGGGTGTTGATGTCATTAGACCACACCCCTTCTCATTACAGAGATGCACATCACCTAATATGCTTAATTGGTAGTAGGCTTTCAAGCCTATACAGCTTGGAGTAAGACAACATGCATAAAGAGGATGATGTGGTCAAAATACTCATTTGCCTAATAATTCTGCACTCCCTGTATAGCTGTGTCAAAAAGAGGAGGAGACAGGGAGGCTTGCCTCAAAAAATGTGAACTGAAGTGGATTTTTGGTCTCTCCCCATAGGCTTCAACGTGGATTTTAGGTTTACCACTGGTATGTTCAGTTAAAGATCTTTCTGAGGTACCCGTGAAGCTTAGGCTCTTGATAGCCTTTTGATTTTCAGATGGTTGTAGTAGGTGAATTATGCAATTTGGTTATATAACTTTTTGTCATCTATAAATATTTTTGTGTAGGTTACATTGCTATAGAAAATTAGGAAAGTCTAGGAGGAATTAGAAATTTAAGGTTGGAATGTATATGGTTTGTGACAAGGATAATATATAGGCACAATCAATGTTTAGGGAGATGTGACTTCACCAAGAATAGCTGACCCAGAATGGGCGTGTACATATACATGAGATTGAACCCATGAACGGTGAAATATATATACATTTAGATAGATACATACATATAATGCTATAGATGGGGTGTTATGCTATTACTGACGGGACGTTATGCTACTGTGAGACCATGCACAGGGACATTTGCCCGGTCTCCTGCCCTTTAATAACATGGACTTGTTCGCAAGGGAATGAGTATGCGCAGGTGCGGTGATTCCGTCATCGCGTGCGCAGCTCATCCCGCGAGACAAGCCGTGTATACAAGGAAGTATGTTCCGGGAGGATTCTAGGGCATGCGCAATGGAAAGAGAGGTACGCCGAGTACGGTGAAGTCTCCATCTTCAGTAGACATATGTGAGGTGATTGGTGCCAAGGTAATTTTAACTTGTATAACTATTGTTCTCCTATTCTATTTTCTAGCATGTCTTGGGTATGATGCAAGCCAGGCTTTTCTCTGTTTTTATATATATGCACAAGAGCACTTTCACTTTTTGTACTATGTACCTTATTATTACACGCAGTCAGCTTGCACAGTGGAGTAGGACGGGGTGCTCCCTGGATGAACTTTGCACAGAATGAATTGTTGACACAATGGACTTTTTTCTATGTTATTTATCACGTGATTTTAATGATACACATGTGAAATCAATAATGAACTATGTATAAAAACACGATGTTGATGTGCATTATTCACTTGGCTTGAAAATGGCTCTGTGAGAGAGCTGAAACGTTGCTGTGTTAACATGTGTTAATAAACACAATTTTGTTCACTTTTACCTAAGGAGTGCTGCGCCAATTTGTTGGAGTTGTAGAGAGACCCCATGACCAGGGGTGGACGCGTGCACCATCGAAATACATTGAAGGAGTGCTGCCGGATTTTTGCTTTTATATATATATATATATATATATATATATATATATATATATAAACCAAAAAAATGGACTGCACTCCCAGAAGTAGCGTGAAGATAAAAAGCTTGGTTTATTCACACATGGTGGTACAAGGCAACGTTTCAGCTCACAATGAGCCTTTCTCAAGCAATGAAATGAGTGAGACAAAAAACTTATATAGTGCTCAAACATACATGATTGGCTAATCAACGTGAAATCCTATTGGCGGATCAATTTGCATACAAAATCAGAGAGTGGGAGGCACCAACAAAGCTACAAACAATGTGAGCCACCGTGAGAACATATACATACACAAGAGCTGTGTTCCAATCTATGTGAATATAAATGAAGACATAAATAAACAGGTGTATCAAAATATATCGATGCATATGTGTAAAAGTACATACGTGTTTATATATAAGAAACAAGAGAAGAACCCGCCGATTACCTGCCGATGTGTGCTGACAACCACCTCCTATGGTTGGCGTACCTAATGTGCACACTGCGCATGTAAAAGAATAACGTCACTGAGTCAAAGGTTGTATTACCGGCGCGCAGGCGCATTGGGATATGAATAACCCGCCCGCCATCTTAGGTAAGGGCAAAAATACCCAGTAATACCGGGCGCCTACGCCGTCAAATAACAGCGCTAGCGGCCCCCTTGTACTACAATTTTTAACAAGAATAGCAAGTCGCATAAATGTTTTTTTTTTAAAAAGGCCACATGTGGAAAAAAATTACCACGGGTGAGATCCAGGGTGGGAGTCCAGCCCTTCCGAACTCCACTCACCACCCAATATCAGGGAACATAAGGTTCCAACATGTCAGTGCTGTCACCCCATCTAGTACCCCAATTAGTACTCACAAGTAAAGTGGCCGGGGGGGCTCTCCCCCTACACCCTTGGACCAAGTCATACAATATTACCTTATATCTAAAAAAGTGATACAACCAAAGAAAAAGTGCAAGCTTAATTTTATTAAAGTCTTCATAGGTGTTCTTTCACACGACAGTATCGTTACTTGAACAGTTCTTCTCCTGTTTAGTGAGTTTGTGTATATTTCTAAAATATAAAACAAAGGATAAGATGAGTTATTAAGAAGTCATCACTTCTTTCAAAATCAGCACACAGTCAGAAGCAGTACAAAACACAGGCAAAAGAGGGCAAACCTGCCAATCCATTATATATAGTCTATGTTGAGACCCTGTGGATGTAAAGTATTTAGGGTATATATCCAATACAGTTCCCTTTGTTTTAGGAGGGATATCCGGTCACCACCCCTCCTAGGTGACTGAATTTGGTCAATGATCCAACACCGTAATTCACTTTCTTTATGTTTGAATTGTGTGGAATTATATATAATTAGTAATTAGACTTTTTTTTGTGCCATACATTTTTATGTGGTTGATAATAAAATGGCTGCACAACATTTCACATACAACAGAGCTGAGAAATTGGGATCATTCTAAAATAAAGTGGTATTATACCTACTATGAGTGAAAAACTGGAAATGCTTAGCGCACACTTTTGATCAAACATGTGTCGGGCCCATCTACCAGGCATCAAGGTGGCTTCCGCAGATGGGTACCTAACACTAACAAACCGCCTCTCTTGGACTTACCTAAGCCTACAATTTTCAGGGCCGTGTAAGAACCAGCTACATTTATACTCTGTTCAGAAGCCCAAGGCAGATGGGTGTTGATCAGTCTAAAAGAGGCGCTAACCTCAATATATACTACTCAGCTGAACACCCGAGTATAATGGAAGTCAATGGTAGACAACCAGGCACCCGCTGCTCTGAAGAGGGGAGTGGGCCTGGTCCATAGGAAAAGGTCAGAAAGCAACATAGTACATACTAACATAGTACATAAGGCTGAAAAAAAGACATCTGTCCATCCAGTTCGGCCTGACATCCTGCTAGTTGATCAAGAGGAATGCCAAAAAAAACTGTGAGGTAGAAGCCAATTTTCCTCACTTAAGGGGAATAAAAAATTCCTTCCCGACTCCAATCAGGCAATCAGAATACTCACTGGATCAACGACCCATCTTTAGTAGCTATAATCTGTAATATTATTATACTCCAGAAATACATCCAGGCCCCTCTTGAATTCCTTTATTGTAATCACCATCATCACCTCCTCAGGCAGAGAGTTCCATAGTATCACTGCTCTTACCGTAAAGAATCCTCTTCTACTGTATGTTTGTGTGCAAATCTTCTTTCTTCCAGATGCAGAGGATGGCCCCTCTTCACCGTCAAAGTCCTGGGGATAAATAGATGATTGGATAGATCTCTGTACTGACCCCTGATATATTTATACATAGTAATTAGATCTCCCCTCAGTCATCTAACCCTAATTTTGATAATCATTCAGGGTACTTTAGTTGCCCCATTCCAGTTGTTACTTCACTTGCCCTCCTCTGAACCCCCTCCAGCTCTGCTATGTCTGCCTTGTTCACAGGAGCCCAGACCTGTACACAGTACTCCATGTATGTTCTGACTAACTTTTTGTAAAGTGGTAGAACTATATTCTTATCACGGGCATCTGTGCCCCTTTTGATGCAACTCATTACCTTATTGGCCTTGGCGGCAGCTGCCTAACACTGGTTTTTGCAGCTTAGTTTGCTGTTTATTAAAATTCCTAGATCCTTTTCCATGTCAGTGTTACCGAGTGTTTTACCATTTAGTATGTACAGGTGACTTGCATTATTCCTTCCCATGTGCATACATTTACATTTGTTAGTGTTAAACCTCATTTGCCACTTATCTGCCCAAGCCTCCAATCTATCCAGATCCCTCTTTATCAGTATATTGTCCTTTTCAGTGTTAATTACTTTACACAGTTTAGTGTCATCTGCAAAAATTGACATTTTACTATGCAAGCATTCTACAAGATCCTTAATAAGTATATTGAAAAGAATAGGGCCCAATACTGACCCCTGAGGTACCCCACTAGTGACAGTGACCCAATCTGAGTATGTACCGTTAATAACCAACCGCTGTTTTCTATCTCTCAGCCAGTTACTTACCCACTTACAGACATTTTCTCACAGTCTGAGCATTCTCATTTTATATGCTAACCTTTTATGTGGTACAGTGTCAAATGCTTTGGAGAAGTCCAGATATATGACATCCATTGATTTGCCGCTGTCAAGTCTAGAACTTACCTCCTTATAGAAACTGATTACATTAGTTTGGCATGACCGATCCCTCATGACGCCATGCTAGTATGGCGTTATTTGCTTATTTCCGTTGAGATCCTCTAGGATAGTATCTCTCAGAAAACCTTCGAACAGTTTACCCACAAAAGATGTTAAACTTACTGGCCTACAGTTTCCAGGTTCTGTTTTTGGACCCTTTTTGAAAATTGGCCCCACATTTGCTATGCGTCAATCCTGTGGCACATTCCCTGTCAGTATAGAGTCCGCAAATATCAGAAATAAGGGTCTGGCTATGACATTACTTAATTCTCTTAGGATACGGGGGTGTATGCCATCCGGTCCTGACGATTTGTCTATTTTAATTTTTTTAAGTCGATGTTGTACTTCTTCTTGGGTCAGACAGGACACTTTTAATGGGGAATTTATTTTTACATTCAGCATTTAATCTGACAGTTTATTTTCCTCAGTGAATAAATTGGAGAAAAAAATATTTAACAGCTTTGCTTTCTCATCATCGCTCTCTGCAACTTCCCCCTCATTACTCTTAAAAAAGCCCGACACCTTAAGATTTTTTATATTTTTAACATTTATACAATTGAATAATTAGTAACAGAAACACTCCTGAAATGGATCGGGAACAGCATGAGGAAGATGTCTGGATGCATCTTGGACTCCCAGGTTACTGCTGGGAACCATGTTGTCCGAGCTGTATGCCACTTTTACAGATTGACAAAAATACGCCCAAAACCCCCCCAAAAAAGCAATTTTTCGTGAAAAATGTTAGGAAACATTCTTTACTCTATATTCAATTGTATATAAAGTGAAAGTGCTGACAAAACTTACAAGCAAGTGCTACTCCGAAACAGCCTGTATATCACATAAAGGAGGACCTCGTTCCAATTGTGGTACAATTGTTTAGGTATATAAAGCCTATGCACTAAGTGAAAGGGCTGCCAAAAATTACAAGGAAACCAGCACTACAAAACACTCTTTATTACACATAAAGGAGAGCATCATACACACCCTTGAAAAATTGTGATTGGTGGCCTGCTGGTGACCCTGAAAAACACTTGGAGCAGGGGCCTGCTGGTGACCCTCTAAAACATTACAGGTGAGGGGCTGCTGGTGAGCTGACCCTGTAAATCATTATGGTTCAGGGCCTGTTGGTGAGCTGACCCTGTAAAACATTATGGTTTAGGGTGTGCTGGTGAGCTGACCCTATAAAACATTATGGCTGAGGGACTGCTGGTGAGCTGACCCTGTAAAACATTATGGCTGAGGGCCTGTTGGTGAATTGACCTTCTAAAACATTATGGTTTCAGGCCTGCTGGTGAGTTGACCTTATAAAACATTATGGTTGAGGGTCTGCTGGTGAGCTGACCCTGTAAAACATTATGGTTGAGGGCCTGCTGGTGTGCTGACCCAGTAAAACATTATGGTTTCAGGCCTGCTGATGAGCTGACCTTATAAAACATTATGGTTGAGGGTCTGCTGGTGAGCTGACCCTGTAACACATTATGGTTGAGGGTCTGCTGGTGTGCTGACCCAGTAAAACATTATGGCTGAGGGCCTGCTGGTGAGCTAACCCTCTAAAATATTATCAGGGAGGGCCTGCTGTTGAGCTGACCCTCTTTATAGATTGTAGTGGAGGGAATATATACAATCTGGATGAGGAGGAGGAGAAAACAAGATTCAACCATATACACTTTTTTTTTTTAGGTGGAAAAGGTGCATGGGAATACACTACAGTAGACTGAGTACATTATAAACAATACATTGAAATGTACTTTATTTTCCTCATCAGCTCAGCTCTCCTCTGGTGGAGTTGAGAAGTCAGGGGCAATCTAGACCTTGTTCATTATTATCTGAGTCAACCTGTCAGCATTGTCAGTGGACAAGTTGATACGCTTATCAGTTATAATGCCACCAAAATACATGCTCAAACAAAACGCTGGCAGCAGGGCAGGCCAGCACCTCTAAGGCTTAGAGCGCAAGTTCATGACACGTTTCCAGCTTGGGCACCCAGTAATTGTAAGGCACTGAGGGATCATTTAGGATGCTGACACAGTCTGTGGTGTACTCCTTCACCATCTTCCAAAACAGTCCAAGTCCCTCCTTGTAGCACTAGGCTGCGCTTCAGGATGAGGTTGCTGGCGGTGCATGAAAGTGTCCCATGCCTTGGAGAGTGTTGCCCTGCCTTTGTTGGAACTGCTGTGTGTTCCCCTTGTCTCCCTTCCTCAGTTGCCTAAGGAAGTACCGACTCTGCTGGCCGCGTTGTCAGATTGAAAATTTTGGAGCAATCTCTCAACGAGTACATTCTGGTATTGCCCAATTACTTGTCTTCTCCAACATAGGAATGATGGATGAGAAGCTCTCTTTGTAGCGGGGGTCAAAAAGGGTGAATACCCAGCAATCTGTGTTATCTAAAATGCGTATAACGCGAGGGTCGCGGGAAAGGCAGCCTAACATGATGTCAGCCATGTGTGCCAGAGTACCAACAGGCAAGACATCTATGTCAACATCAGGATGACTCTCCATCCCTTTATCCTCCTCCTCCTCTTCTGCCCATCCATGCTGAACAGATGGAATTAAAGTTCCATGGGTGCCACCCTCTGTAGCAGAGGCAACTGTTGCCAGCAACTCCTCCTCCTCCTTCTCTTTATGGCCCAATTCGCACTGAGAAGACGAACTGTGGTTGGTCTGGCTATCACCCTGTGTAATGTTCTCCCTTATTTCCTCGTCTACCACATTCAGAGCGTCCTCCTTCATTATGAGCAGCGATCGTTTGAGTGGACATATCAGTGGGATGGTTACACTGATAATAGCGTTATCGCCACTAACCATCTGTGTGGATTCATCAAAGATTTTTAAAACCTCACAGAGGTCTGACATCAATGCCCCCTCCTCGCTTGTGAATAGTGGCAGTTGACTGGAAAGGTGATGACCATGTTGCAGCTGGCATTCCACAACTGCCCTCTGCTCCTCGCAAAGCCTGGCCAACATGTAGAATGTAGAATTCCAGCACGTACAAACGTCGCACAACAGTCGGTGAGCTGGAATCTACAAGTGCTGCAGCAGCGTTGACAGACCGGCTGAAGCTTTGGATGACTAGCTCAAATGGGAACACACGCGACGCGCATTCACTAGTTTCTCTGCCAAATTGTGGTAGGTTTTTATAAACTGCTGAACCACTAAGTTTAAGAAGTGGTCTAGGCATGGGATGTGTGTCAGGTTGCCGAGCTCAAAAGCCGCCACCAAGTTACGGTCATTACGGACCTCCATGCAGTCATGCACACCTGACTAGTGAATCCGCCCTGTAGGCTGGTTTTAAAGTCAGTATAAAACGGAGTCTGCTTTATAGAACTTACCAGAAGCCATTTGGTTCCAGGAGAAGTACTAGTGGGCTCAGCATGCATGTTGGTATTTGCATCCCTTGATCTGATGAATGCTGTATGGCACCAGACGGGGTGACAAGCAGAGTGTATCTGGCATGCATGCTGCACCTGCACTCCCTGGATTTTGTGTGGCTGATATGGCCCATAAAAGGTAAGAATTAATGTTAGGGACCACTCGTGAGGCAACCGTGAAGTGGTGGGTGGCTTACATAATTTGGCCAAAATATAAACTAATGCCTCATCTAACATCCAGCATAGTGGCAGGACGGAGCTCTAGCTGCAGTGTGCCATTGCACCTTTGTTTTTACGTTTGAATGTGTATTTCACTATAGCAACGTGCACCTGCGTATTGGGTTGTGCTGACTGCAATCCCCATTTTTTTTTTTCCTAAGTTACGGTCATTGTCAGACACAACCATGCCTGGTTATAGGTTGAGTGGCGAGAGCCACAGCTCGGGCTGGTCCCTTATACCCTGCCACAGCTCTGCGGTGGTATGCTGTTGTCCCCTAAGCAGATCATCTTCAGCATCGCCGGTTGACGCTTACCCACAGCAGTACTACACTGCTTCCAGCTACCGACTAATTGCTGTCTGCTGTTGGAAGTGGAAGTGGAGGAGGAGGCGGCGGAGGAGGAGAAGTGGGGGATGGAGCCAGTAACATAGCTTCTGGTGGAGACCCTGATGGACATAGGTCCCGCAATCCTGGACTTGGGTAGCACCTGTTCCATCCCAGGGTGCGACTCACTCCCAGCCTCCACAATATTCACCCAGTGTGTAGTCAGAGAAATGTAGCATCCCTGGCCAACAGCACTTGTCCATGTGTCTGTGGTGAGGTGGACCCTCCCAGTAAGTTGGTAAGGGCATGGGTGATGTTCTGGGACACATGCTGGTGTAAGGCGGGCACGGCACATCCCTGAAAAATAGTGGTGGCTGGGGACTGCGTACCAAGGGACGGCCACCAACATTAGGCTGCGGAAGGCCTTAGTCTCCACAAGCCTAAATAGCAACATTTCAAGGGCCAGTAATTTAGAAAGTTGCGGATTTAGTGCTATGGCCTGTGTATGAGTGGGTGGGCATTTGAGCTTGCGTTCAAATGCCTGTGTTATTGACATTTAGACGCTGTGCTGGGACAGGGAAGTAGATGTTGTTGCTGAAGTTAAGGCAGTGGGGTGAACCGCAGACCCAGTCGTTTGGGCCACCTATTAGGGTGCTTGGATGCCATGTGGCAGATCATGCTGGTGGTGGTGAGGTTGCTAGTGTTCACGCCCCGGCTCATTTTGGTACGGCACAGGTTGCGAGCCTACCACTCTTTTGTCGTCTGCATGCTCCTCAAAAAAGAGCCATACTGCAGAACACCTACCCCTTGGCAAGGTATATTTATGCATGGGTTGCTGGGGTAACTGATGTGGGCCTGTTTGGTGTGGGCCGACTTCTCCCTTTTGCAAACCCACTGCCTCTTCCAGACTGGTTCGGTGCTGCGGATCCCTCCCCCTCTGTACTGCTGTTTTTGCTCTGCTTTTCACCTTCCCATGTTGGGTCAGTGACCTCATCATCCAACACCTCCTCTTCCACTTCCTTACTCTTCTCATCCTCCTGACTTGACCTAACCACAACCTCAGTGATTGACAACTGTGTCACATCATCATCTACTTCATTAACAAATGATTGCCATTCAACACCGTCATCTTCTTGAGACTGTGAAGGATCAAGAGGTTGGGAATCAGGGCACAATATCTCAGGTACCTCTTCAAGCATGCTGGGCAAGAGAGCCAAACCAAGTACTGGCGATGAAAAGAGATCATGTGAATATCCAAGTGTGGGATCACTTGTTTGGCCAGACTCGACATGGTGGGAGGAAAGAGGATCAGAGTGAAGATTCGGTTGACCAGACTCTTGGCTACAGAGACTGGCCTTAGTGGAAGAGAGGGTGGTGCTTAACTGGAAGCATTATCTTCTACAATCCAACCGACCACCTGTTCGCACTGGTCTGACTTGGACAGTGTTGCCCTTCGCCGCCCAGCTAAGTTGGACATGAAGCTGGGTCAGGTGGATTTTTTAGTTTTTTCTGGTTCACTGGCAGCAGGCACAGTTTCATTGCGCCCAGGGCCCCGGCCTCTGCTTACACCATCAGCATCACGCCCAATTCCCCGTCCCTATTTTCTCACCTTCTTCATATTAATGGTTTTGTCTGTACATTTGGCACAGATTGCTTTTCTGTCCACTAAAGAAACAGTTTTCTGATGCAGGACAGTATTGGTTACAGAACACCACATATTATACCAGGCCCAGATTAATGGAAGTTGCAATATAGACAGTGTTTTTAGATGCAGTTCAGCACTGGATACGAAAACACACAGATTTCGGACACTACACTAGCCCAGATTAATGGAAATTCTAATATAGACAGTGTTTTTAGATGCAGTTCAGTATTGGGTATAGAACACCACAGATTTTGGACATTACACTAGGCCCAGATTAATGGGAGTTCTAATATAGACAGAGTGTTTAGATGCAGTTCAGTATTGGATACAATAACACACAGATTTTGGACATTATACTAGGCCCAGATTAATGGAAGTTGTAATATAGACAGTGTTTTTGCATACAGTTCAGTATTGTATACAAAAACACACTGATTTTAAACACTACACTAGGCCCAGATTAATGGATGTTGTAATATAGACAGTGTTTGTAGATGCAGTTCAGTATTGGGTATAGAACACCACAGATTTTGGACACTACACTAGGCCCAGATTCACGAAGTTGTAATATAGACAGTGTTTTTAGATGCAGTTCAGTTTTGGATACAAAAACGCACAGATTTTGGACACTACACTATCCCAAGATTAATGGAAGTTGTAATATAGACAGTGTTTTTAGATGCAGTTCAGTATTGGATACAAAAACCAACAGATTTTGGACACTATATTAGGCCAAAATAATGAAAGTTGTAATACTGAATGTTTTTTGAAGCAGGACAGTATTGGCTGTAGAACACCACAGATTACGGACACTATATTAGGATCAGATTATTGTTATTTGTAATACTGACAGTGTTTTCTGAAGCAGGACAGTATTGGTTGTGGAACACCAGAGATTTTGGACACTATATTATGCCCAGATTATTGGAATTTGTAATACAGACAGTGTTTTATGATGCAAAACAGTATTGGTTACAGAGAACACCATGGGATTATGGACACTAGATGTGACCCAGATTATTAAAAAGTCAGTCTGCGGATAATGTACAGTATATATCACTAATAGTTATAAAATAAAAATATCTTGCTGCTATGAAACACACACAGTGGCCCTTAAAAGGGTTCTTTGAAAAGCTTTTGTTATTAAATATAGCAAATTTCTGTCACTGCACTATCTGTCCCTTCCTTAGCACGGATGTCCCTGACACTGCTGTTAAGTATATTGTTTATCTAAAACACACACGCACAGTAGTCCTTAAAAGTACTTTTGGGCCTTTGAAAAGCTTTCGCTAACTGAAATTCACTCCCTGCTCTGTCTTTCTCTTCCTACCCGATGCGTAATTCTAGAATGAGGAAGGTTCCAGTAGGGACCGAAACGTCGCCTGCACCTATGGGTAAATAAAATACTCAGAGAAAGTTTATGATAATGGTAATGAGTGGCTCACCGTCAGCAGAGATATGGGAGTGGTGCGCAATCCAACTAGAGCCGTACCCAGGCTCACAAATAGAGCAAATATAGGAAGTAGAATGAGGATGGCACTCACAACATTCGTTTAGGTATGGAGTATTTAATCAAATAGAAGATGGTTTATTATAATATATTAAAATACTAAAGTAATTATCAATAGTATATAAGACATGCAATTGATAATATATATCCTAATGAGGCCTCATATGTGTAAGGATATATACAAAAATATTCAAATAAAATAAAACTGAGGACATCGGGAAAAGGTACTAAATCATCTACCAGCTGATATTTGCACAAAGGGTTCAATTGCTGAATGTAACCCCACCAGTGGGACGAACTGTTTAGAAGGACATATCCTACACACAATATATTGAGGAACTTTTGAAGGCCCTATGACATTTACCTACTAACTTAAAGGGGGAATTATTTTATGCCCCATTTGGATCCTCTGTTGAACATAGTGGATCCATCCCATGAATGTCCTATAAACCCTCAGATAGAAACATCTTTTTGAGAGACCTTATACTTCATCACAAAACGCTAAGAGACAATATTATCTAACATCTGCGATGAATGTTACCTTGGTAATTCCTCTCAGAGGTGTTAATGAAAAAAAAAATGTTTTTAAATTTTTTTTAAATTTTTTTTAAATTTTTATTCACTGTTTTTTTGCTCTCTGAATCTTGAATATTTTTATTTTATTTGAATATTTTTGTATATATCGTTACACATATGAGGCCTCATTAGGATATATATTATCAATTGCATGTCTTATATACTATTGATAATTACTTTAGTATTTTAATATATTATAATCAACCATCTTCTATTTGATTAAATACTCCATACCTAAACGAATGTTGTGAGTGCCATCCTCATTCTACTTCCTATATTTGCTCTATTTGTGAGCCTGGGTACGGCTCTAGTTGGATTGCGCACCACTCCCATATCTCTGCTGACGGTGAGCCACTCATTACCATTATCATAAACTTTCTCTGAGTATTTTATTTACCCATAGGTGCAGGCGACGTTTCGGTCCCTACTAGAACCTTCCTCATTCTAGAATTACGCATCGGGTAGGAAGAGAAAGACAGAGCAGGGAGTGAATTTCAGTTAGCGAAAGCTTTTCAAAGGCCCAAAAGTACTTTTAAGGACTACTGTGCGTGTGTGTTTTAGATAAACAATATACTTAACAGCAGTGTCAGGGACATCCGTGCTAAGGAAGGGACAGATAGTGCAGTGACAGAAATTTGCTATATTTAATAACAAAAGCTTTTCAAAGAACCCTTTTAAGGGCCACTGCATACCTAAACAAATGTTGTGAGTGCCATCCTCATTCTACTTCCTAAATAAAATACTCACCTTCTCACCTTTTTTTACTTTCATTGGAGTGCTGCTCTATTTTTTTAATATATTATAATTATAATAGTCTCTATTTCTGAAATGTATCTGCCAGGATTTTGAACATTTTGCATTAGAGGCAAGAAACTTAACCACTGGGCTATACAACCCAATGATAAACTGTGTTGGAAAAACCTCATAGCACTTTCTAAAGTAATAAGTATTCTTATACAGAAGGAATACTTACTGATACAGAAACTGCTATGAGTTTTTTCCTACACAATTTGTTATCGTATTGCATAGCCCAGTGATAAGATACTCTAATGCAGAAGGTTGTGAGTTCAAATCCAAGCAGAAACTTTTCTGAAATACAGACTAAATTAGATTTAAACACACTAGTTGTCTCCAAACACTGACTCCATATATGGATATAGCTATATATAGAGTTAGAGCAGGGACTCCTACACCCGAACTATGGTCCTGACACCCTACCCGCTTCTGAGCAGGGGGTGCCTGGTTTAATGTTCGGGTTCTCCCATTGACTTCCATTGTGTTCATATGTGCTCTATAGAGCACCTTAGCATCTGGAAGTGTTCTACCCCAGCACTTTGGTGCTTGATCAACATTATTGCCTACTGCTTTACTATACAAGAAACTCCCCAGCAGCCGTTTTTTGCAGACAGACAGCAGTGTCATTGCTGTGCTCTGTGCTTTGCAGACTCATATGGATGCTTATTTAATTACATTAGATAGTTAGCTCATATATATATAATACAGATAGTTAGTGGGAGATAGTCAGTGTAGGTTAGATAGTGATATAGTGTGGCTGATGCAGTGCAGGGTGTTAGGTAGTGTGATAGGAATTGTGCTGTGATAGGGATTAGTGTCTCTGTTAGACACAGTGCTGTGATGTCATAACAGTACTTAGTGCACCAATCAGTAATATCTACTCAGACCTGATAAAATGCGTATCATTAGTGCCGATTTGCACAATCACGAAAATAATAACTGGAGATTGTGAATTCTAGAATTTGCGAATTTATTGTGAATATTATGCAAAAAATTTAAAAACAAATATTGCCTATGCCGCTCATCACTATCGATTATCCTTGCCCATTCATGGTGTGCACATCAAGGATTTCAAAGGTGCTGGAGAACTACTGTATCCTTGGATCCAACATTTTTAAATCATTGAGCAATTTAAGGGCAGATTGGCTTTTTCAGATGAATTGCTGCTGAAATTAGATTATGGTAGAGTCTATTTTGGTGTTTAAGCATAAGAGGAAGATAAACATTCAGAAGCAGCATTTTGAAGTGTGAGTTATGAATAGAGTGCAGAATTTCTGAATAATATTTATGACTTCAGACCAGAAAGGGGTAATATTTGGGCAGCTTACAAATGTGATGGCTCACCCACAGACTAATGTGGAAAGGGTGCTACCAATCCTTTTAGACTCACCCCAATCTGTCAAACAGAAGGAATTCAATAATGCATATGTATGGATGGGCACACCACACTTGGAATTAGAATAATAATGCTATTGTTTATTATAATAAAATTATATAAAAACAATAAGATAAAACAATTAGCTAAAATAATCATATACCAACAACTCCAATATAATAAAATCCCCAAATTGTAGGTCACACACATCATATATCGCTGTAAACCGTTATCATCAGATATTATGTAAGTCCTTCAGATGCCTCTCAATGTTATATCTGCACCAGAATATTTATGCTGATGCGATAATAGTATCTTTCTTAAAATAATAATAATACTGATAATAGTATCTGTCTTAAAATAATAATAATACTGGCAGTTATTATACTTTTAACAGAGTGTTCCAGTTATTTGCCAAGCAGTATAGTAATTGTTGCAGTTTTGGTATGTATCTCGTATAGATCTTAATACTTGCAAGTGTCCTAGTTAGTCAAGATTTGACAGGGTTAAACTGCAGCCTTACAACATTACTTGATTTTTGTTGGTTACTCATGTTTAGATGTCCTATTGTGAATGAGGGCCAAACAAAACCGTGCTGTATATCCAACTGCCGGAGCAGGGTTCCGTGATATCACACAGATATTTTTGGGCAATTAACGTCCACGACTGCCAGGTCACACGGCGTCTCACGTGTGCAGTGGATAGAAGCACTTGTATCTCCCACTCCTGCTTGCTGGTTAGTGAACACTGCACTGTTGTGTATTATGTTGGATGCTTTGATTAGGTTGTCAGGCCTCAGGTGCGGTTTTTGCGCTGAGTGCTGCATTTCTAGTTGGAATTTTTCCAGGAATACAATATTTATATATGGAGCGCTCCAAAACAGTCTATTCAAATCATTCCATTTGTTTTCCGGATGGGAGCTTATTCTCACCATACGCGTTTCGGAGATCGCATCTGTCTCCTTCCTCAATTGTCAACATCCAACATAATACACAACAGTGCAGTTCTTGTCACTGCCCGGCTGTTGTCTCCAGAGTGAAGCAGGGAGCCCTCTCCGCTCCCTGCTTCCCTTTTCTTCTGAGTTCCTGTGCTCCCCCTGCAGGCCGCACATGGCACTGCTGGTTGTGGGGGGAGCACTGAAAGCCCGGGATTTGGCCTCCAGCACAGCCAGCAGCGCGATATAAGTGTAGGAGAGCATCATCAGGGAAGAAGGTAAGTATGTGTTTTTGTTTTCATAAAGCTGCAGACTGGAGACAAAAAGGGGGGTCACGACTAGAGTGAGGGGTCAAAAAAGGGGGCATCTTTACTGAGTACCTTGCACGCATAGTACCACTAATCAAAAAAAAAAATGACAGGCAGAGGCAGGCCACCCCACAGGGGCCGTCATGGTCCTGTGATTTCCTTTGGCCCTAGAATAATGGCCAGTGTTCAGAGGAAAAATTCTGAGGACATAGGCTTACACAGGACACCCAATCTTCTACAGCTTCCGCTCGGGAACCTTGATGCACCATCCTCCTCCAGCTCAGCTTCGGACACCTCTCAAGTTACCACTCGCCCGCCCGCCGCCACCACCAACACTAGCACCACAGCCACTTTATTTGATCTGTCAGAGGATTTATTTACACATCAGTTGGAAGAAATGAGTGATGCGCAACCATTATAGCCAGCAGATGTAGATAACAGGGATATGTCTAAGTCAGGTAGCATTACACACATGGACGTACGGTGTGATGATGATCATGTTGTACCCGCTGCTGCTTCCTTTGCTGAGGTGTCAGATACAAGTGAAGTAGTTGATGATGACGAAGTGTCCGTGGGTGTCACGTGGGTGCCTGCTTGAAGAGAAGAAGAACAGGGGGAAAGTTCAGATGGGGAAACAGAGAGGAGGGGGAGACGAGTAGGAACCAGGGGGAGGTTGTCGCAAGGAGCTAGTGGCACAGTCAGACAGCATGTATCGGCACCCGGGGTCAACGCATGCTCTTGCCACCACCAGAATGCTGTCATTGCAAAGCTCAGCAGTGTGGCATTTTTCTTGTGTGTCTGCCTCTGATAACAGCGATGCCATTTGCAAGCTGTGCCAAAAGAAACTGAGTCGTGGGAAGTCCAACACCCACCTAGGAACAACTGCTTTGCGAAGGCACATGATCTCACATCACAAACGCTAATGTGATCAACACATGAGTACAAGCAGCACACAAACTCAAAGCCACCATCCTCCGCCTGGTCTAGCATCTTCAGCCACGTCAACCACTGCTGTCCTCCCTGCCCCCTCTCAACCACCCGCCATTCCGCCTCTCACCTTCAGCAGTTCCTGCTCATCTGCCCACAGAGGTCTCAAGGAAATATTTGAGCGTAAGAAGCCAATGTCACAGAGTCACCCCCTTGCCCGGCGTCTGACAGCTGGCTTGACGGAACTCTCAGCCCGCCAGCTTTTACCATACAAGCTGGTGGAGTCTCAGGCTTTAAAAAAAATTGTAGCTATTGGTACACCCCAGTGGAAGGTACCCGGCCAAAATTATTTTTCACAAAAGGCTATCCCCAACCTGTACTCTATTGTGGAAAAGGAAGTCATGACATGTCTGGCACACAGTGTTGGTGCAAGGGTCAATCTGACCACTGATACCTGGTCTGCAAAGCACAGTCGGGGCAGGTATATCATGTACACTGCGCATTGGGTAAACCTGCTGACGGCTGCCAAGCATGAAATGCGTGGCTTTGCAGCGGAGTTGGTGACGACTTGCAGGCAGGCCTGCTGCCACCTCCTCTACTCCTCCTACTCCATCCTCTTCGCTAACCTCCTCGGCTGAGTCCTCTTCTTGCTCTACATCATCAACAACACCCCCCCAGCTCCCCAGGGGCTATTCCACATCCTGGATACGACAGTGTCACGCCATCTTGGGGTTGACTTGCCTGAAAGCAAAGATTCACACTGGACCAGCACTCCTGTCTGCCCTGAAAGCACAGGTGGATCAGTGGCTGACCCCACACCAACTGGAGATCGGCAAAGTGGTGTGTGACAACGGAAGCAATCTGTTGGCGGCATTGAATTTGGGCAAGTTGACACATGTGCTGTGCATGGCACATGTATTGAATCTGATTGTAAAACACTTTGTATGTAAGTACCCAGGCTTACAGGACGTCCTCAAGCAGGCCAAGAAGGTGTGTGGCCATTTCAGGCGTTCCTACACGGCCTTGGTGCACTTTTCCCATATTCAGCGGCGAAACAGCATTCCAGTCAGGAGCTTGATTTGCGACAGCTCGACACGTTGGAATTCAACACTCCTGAAGTTCGACCGCCTGCTCCAACAAGAAAAAGCCATCAACGAGTATTTGTATGACCTGGATGCTAGAACAGCCTCTCCGGAGCTGGGTATTTTTTTGCCACGTTACTGGACGCTCATGCGCAATGCCTGTAGGCTCATGCGTCCTTTTGAGGAGGTAACAAACCTAGTCAGTCGCACCGAAGGCACCATGAGTGACCTCATCCCATTTGTTCTCTTCCTGGAGCGTGCCCTGCGAAGAGTGCTGGATCAGGCCGTAGATGAGCATGAAGAGTAAGAGGAAGAGTTGTGGTCACCATCACCACCAGAAACAGCCTTATCATCATCGCTTGCTGGACCTGCGGCAACGCTGGAAGAGGAGTCTGAGGAAGAGGAATCAGAGAAGTAATGTGGCTTTGAGGAGGAGGGAGACCAACCACAGCAGGCATCCCAGGGTGCTGGTTGTTGTCACCTAATCTGGGACCCGTGGTGTTGTAAGGGGCTGGGGGGAAGAGCAGACCTTCAATGACATCAGTGAGGATGAGGAACGGGACATGAGTAGCTCGGCATTCAACCTTGTGCAAATGGGGTCTTTCATACTGTCATGCCTATTGAGGGACCCTCATATAAAAAGGCTGAATAGAACGACCTGTACTGGGTGGCCATGCTACTAGACCTCCGGTATAAGCAGAAAGTGGCTGAAATGTTACCAAATTCCCGGAAGTTGGAAACGATGCAGCACTTCCAAAACAAGTTAAAAAGTATGCTTTACACAGTGTATACGGGTGATGTCACAGCACAAAGGGAATCTAACAGGGGAAGAGGTGAAAGTAATCCTCCTCCTACCATGACCACGCCGGCAAGGACAGGACGCTTTACAGACGTGTTGTTGATGGAGGACATGCAGAGCTTTTTCATTCCTACACATCGCCACAGCCCTTCGGGGTCCACCCTCAGAGAACGACTCGACCGACAGGTAGCAGACTACCTCACCTTAATTGCAGATATCGACACTCTGATTAGCGATGAACCCCTTGACTACTGGGTGTGCAGGCTTGACCTGTGGCCTGAGCTATCCTAATTTGTGATAGAACTTCTGGCATGCCCTGCTTCAAGTGTCCTGTCAGAAAGGACCTTCAGCGCAGCAGGAGGTATTGTCACTGACAAGAGAAGTCACCTAGGTCAAAAAAGTGTAGATTACCTCACCTTTATTAAGATGAATCATGCACTGATACTGAAGGGACTGACAGTGGAGGATGCATTTGACAAAAAAAAGGCCTGATTAGATGCCTTGGGCTAAAAATGGTCCTCACGCTGCTGTATTTAATCTCTGCATGCCGGATGACTTGCTTGACTTCTCCGCCACCAACTAGGGTTCAAGGCCCAAATGTTTTAGTACACTTTCTGCCGGGAAAACATCAATTTTACCGGCCGCTGCAACAATAAACCAAATTTTTCAGGCATGTGTACATGCCTAATTTTCCTGGCCTCCGGTGCTGCACTGTGGCTGCAAAAACAAAACAAAAAAAAGGCACATACATGTGTCAATTCCCCTTCGTGATTGTTACCTTGTTGTGGTGAAGGGGCTTGCATATCACAATGAAGCGATCACCTCTATGAGTGTGTTGGCAATGTTGGCACACCCCAGATGATAAGGTCGTTGCTTTATTGTGAACAGACCAAAAGCGATCGGTTGGATAATTTTTCATAGAAAAAACATTTTCTTTGTTTGGGGACGTAACAGGGAATAAACTGATAAGAATAGTACTAGTTAACACACCACTCATATAGGGTTGCACAGTACATTGCACAGCGCATGCGCAGTGCCCCAAATTGAAAGTAAGAGGAACGACCAAGCTTCTTTTTCCATCTCCCGGTTCCTAAAATCTATTCGATACAGGTCCCCTGATAGGGGACGTAACAGGGATTAAACTGATAAAAATAGTACTACTGATTACTGAACACTCCACTTATATAGGGTGGCACAGTACAATGCACGAGTAAGAGACCTTCAATGATGTCAGTGAGGACAAGGAACGGGAAATGGCTAGCTTGGTATCCAACCTTCTGCAAATGGGGAGTTAGCAGTTGTTGAAATGGACTGTTTGTGGTTGTTTGCGGTGAGTTAAACGGGGAGTTTGGTCTGTCACAGTTAAGTCTGTCACTGTGAAGCGGGTGTAACCCTTTCACTACCTGATTGATACAACATCCTACCTGATCGTATACACACACTGGATGTTTTAAAGCACGTTAATCCAAACAATTTAGGAATGTTAGGTAATTTATGCCCTTTATGGATTAAAACCCGACTCTGCGTCCACTACGCAATTTTCCATAGGAGTTTTGCCATGGATCCCCCTCGGCATGCCACAGTCCAGGTGTTAGTCCCCTTGAAACAACTTTCCCATCAATACTGTGGCTAGAAAGAGCCCCTGTGGGTTTTAAAATTAGCCTGCCTATTGAAGTCTATGGCGGTTCGCCCGTTCACGAACATTTGCGTAAATTCACGTTCAACGATCGCGAATTGAAAATTTTATGTTCACAACATCACTAACTGTAACCCCTGGCAATGAGCAATGTATAATTTGATGGGAAAATGAAAATCAAACGACCAAAGGAGGAAATATGGACAATCACAATACATTAGTAAGTGCCTTGTATTAATTTTGTCTATATGATAAATGCCATTTGCTCAAGCAGGACAAGCCCTTTAAAAAGTCATATATTTAAAAGTAATGTGTGAGCTTTTGCTAAGAGCATTTAGAGATACAGTATGCTTTACTTCAGTTACGTGCATTATAGACACAATAGACTGGATGATTCATTCACTTCTATAGGTGGGTTTTCTAGGTATGATCTTTGACCTATCAGGGGTCGTTGTACAAGGAAGGAGTAGATAATCTGTCACACCACATCGACTCACCATTTGAATTATTATCTAAATAAAAGTGATATAAGTTATTGTAGCCCTGCCTGCGTATGATGATAAAGAGATGAGTGCAAAAAAGGGATCTGCACAGAACAAGAAGTGGCACCAAATATTATGGTGGTCAGTACAACAATGTTTGGATTTTTTAATATGTAGATGGTTACATTACAAATTAAAAATAAAGTCACCAATAGTTCCTTAAAAATTTGATTTAGACAATAGATATTTTTCTGATTTTACATTCCCTTTAAATGTAGCTTTAATGATGTCTTAAGTTAGAGATCAGAAAAAGGTTTGTTGGGACAGTCTGTATATGAATGTGTGGAGGGGGAATAGAGAGAGATTTTTCTCTACTGGAGCCCATAGTTTATTATCAGAGGATCATATCCAGTCTAAGGCATCGGATATATGGATGGCCTCATACTACCCTCTCTAGTCTGACATTCAATTGCTGCCTACACATTTGAGTTACAATGGTACTTTATGATTAAATCTGGGCTACTGTTAAGTCTTGGTATTCCTATGTATATCGAAGGAGGAAATGGAAAAATGAGTGAGGAAGGTCAATAAGGAGGGATTGCATTAGGTACAGCATTTTATGGATAATAGTGGCTTTGATAAGGTTTTTTTACTCCTATCTTCGAAAGGAAAGGAGCATAACAGGAAAGCTTTGTAGATGTGATGTTGGCCAAAAGCAGGGCATAATTTAAAAAGTAAAGTTCTTTCCAGTGATGACTGATTCTGACATGAATCAAACCAATTTCACTATCAGAATGTGAACATATCCTAGAAGTGCTTATATTAAAATAACAATGGAGTAAAGTCCTAGTGCTGTGCTAATGTGACAGCTGTTTAAACTGTATTTAGTTACCATATTTTCTTTTTCAATCTTTTTATTGAATTTTCAGAATACCAAATGCAGTGTACACTCTTTCATGTGTCACAGTAATGAGTATGTCATCCAAAGTGCATATGTATCTCTGCTTTTTAGTATATCTGAGGAATAATGCAGAGAATAATCATTAATAATTGTTAAACATTACTCACTCAAGAACCAGAAACTTTAGCAAACTTCCCTGGGAATAAAAGTGCGTTCAAGATATCTTATTTTATTTATCAATTCCTGGATTCATTAAAACTATGTGTGTGTGTGAGGATATGTTAAAAGAGCGGTAAGGAGAGAGAACTGGTATTTTTATTGTCTATAAGGTAATTTAGTTTTATTGTGGGAGTTTCCTATAATTTGTCCAAGGGAGCCAGATGCTCTGGAATTTTCCTATATTCTTAGTTTTCCAGTGAGCTAGCTTCTCTAAGTGATATATATGATCTACCGTACTTTTGCTATCCATTCTGAAATAGTAGGGGAGGGGCCAATATTCCAGTTATGTAATAAGATAATTCTAGATGCTGATAGAAGAGGCCTGAGTAGTTTAAGGGTATTAACAGGCAGAGTCATCAGGAAATGATGAAATAGTAGCCAATAGTGTTGAGCGCGAATATTCGAATTGCGAATTTTTATCGCGAATATCGCAACTTCGATAATTCGCGAATATTGCGAATATATCGCTATATATTCGCAATTTCAAATATAATTTTTTTTTTTTTTTTTAGTTGTTAATTCTTGTTGCTCTCTGGTTGTCTTCCCACTTCCCAAAAGCTGTTCTTACCTGTCCGGAGGATTCCTGGCTCCCTGCCCGCTTCAGTCAATGCCCGTTGCCGCTTCTGCCGACTTCCCGTGTGCATCGAGTGTTCCCATCCCTATGGGAACGCCTCCATGCTAAAATGTACTGTCGGATGTGAGAATCACGATCTCACAAATTTGACTAAGTTGTAATCGCAATGCGATTAATATAACCTGAATTATTCGCATTGCGATATTCGTTATATTCTAGCAATACAACCATTAGGAACTTAGCTCTAAGATCAATTCGCAACGCGAGTATATGTTCGCCTCGCGAATGAAACTTAGAGCTAGCTGAGTTCCTAATAGTGGTATTGCTAGAATATAACGAAGATTGAGAATATAGTGCTATATTCGTGAGTTCGAGATATTCTCAATCTTCGTTCTATTCTAGCAATACAACCATTAGGAACTTAGCTCTAAGATCAATTCGCAATGCGAGTATATGTCCGCCTCGCGAATGAAACTTAGAGCTGAGTTCCTAATGGTTGTATTGCTGGAATAGAACGAAGATTGAGAATATCTCGAATTCACGAATATAGCACTATATTCTCAATCTTCGTTATATTCTAGCAATACAACCATTAGGAACTCAGCTAGCTCTAAGTTTCATTCGCGAGGCGAACATATACTCGCGTTGCGAATTGATCTTAGAGCTGAGTTCCTAATGGTTGTATTGCTAGAATAGAACGAAGATTCAGAATATCTCGAATTCACGAATATAACACTATATTATCAATCTTCGTTATATTCTAGCAATACAACCATTAGGAACTTAGCTCTAAGATCAATTCGCAATTCGATTATATGTTCGCCTCGCGAATTAAACTTAGAGCTGAGTTGCTAATGGTTGTATTGCTGGAATATAACGAAGACTAAGAATATCTCGAATTCACGAATATAGCACTATATTCTCAATCTTCGTTATATTCTAGCAACAATACAACCTTTAGGAACTCAGCTCTAAGTTTCATTCGCGAGGCGAACATATACTCGGATTGCGAATTGATCTTAGAGCTAAGTTCCTAGTGGCTGTATTGTTAGAATATAACGAAGATTGAGAATATAGTGCTATATTTGTGTGATATTCGTTATCTTTGTCAATTCTAGCAATACAAGTTAACCATTAGGAACTCAGATCTAAGTTTTATTCACGATGCAAATATAAATTCGCGTAAAATTCGCAATATATAAAATAATGACGAATATTCGATTTTGACGAATATATGACGAATATTCAATCGAATATTCGCAAAATATTGCGAAATCGAATATGGCACCTCCCGCTCATCACTAGTAGCCAAGTTTATTTTACATCTGGCTCGCATCATCTGGTTGACAGCAGACCACACTTCTCCCCAGAAGGTAGCCAAATATCAACACGTCCACCACATATAAAGATATGTTCCTCAAACAATTTTTGGATAATTTGGATTCATTCTATTTAGTTTATTAGGGCTTAGGTATCATCTATTACTTTATATCCATTTTCTTGCAATCTGACACATCTGGACACAGATTTACATAGTAATTGCCTAATGTGGGACTCTGTCATAGTACAACTAAATCTTTTTCCCACGATTCAATGAAGGGCAGGTCCTTTGGGTTAGAAGGTTCATTTAAAAGTTTTTATAAGCTTGGGGAGTCACTTTAAATGGTGATCTTTGTTGGGCTAACAATCTCTCAAACAATTTGGGTGCTGTGGCAAAATCTGTATGTTGTATGACAGATGTGAGGACTTTGAATAGTTTGCATTATCGTAAAAAGTTGTTGATGGCCTTCCATACTGTCTAGGTTGCATGGAGTAGTATGTTTTTGGAACTGGCCAAGTTAGTGTAAATATTATGGTCCATTACTAGGTGGTACGGGGCAATATCTTTTTCTACAGTGTTCCACCACTGTTGTGAAGGTTGTCTAATCCAGTCCAAGACTTTTCCTATTTGCACTGTTTTATAACATAAATATGGGCCAGGTAAGCCTATGCCACCATTACAATTCCATCTGGTAAGCGTACTTTATGCCATTCTTAGGTTCTTAGTAGTGATTAGAGATTTTTCAAAAAAATTTGCTTTGATCCGAATTTATCCACGGCCATGCCTTGCAGTAACACGAATTCTGCTTTGGTAGGTAAATAATACTGTGAGTCAGTATGACATGCAAATGACAGGGGTCACTCTTAGAATCACTGCATACTTATTTGGGTAGTCACAGGGCCAAAACTGACCAAATAACTCAAGGATCAACTCAGCCTTACAGGTAGATGTTAGCATCAAGAAGAAGAGCAGTCCTATTACACCCTCGTCAGCTGATTCCACATACAGTAGATGTCTACAGAACCTGTTCAATTAAACGCTTATACAAGTAGAGCCCCCTGACAGAGTGGAGAGGGTATCAGCAGTAAGTTTGCATTGACGTCACTGATTATTTTGCCCTTTCTCTTATCCGTCACAACAATAACCACAAAAAATGGATCCTGTCTGTGGAGCATACGCCTTCAGGATACCACAAAGTGACCAGGTAACAGAGTGTGGAGGTGGGTGGCAATACCAGTACCCGCTGACGAAGGTGGGTGAAAGAAGGAGCACTTGGCATCAGATGTGTGGCTTCACTAACCACCTCATGTACACCTCATGTACAAAAAGAGTCTGGAGGTGGCAGCAGTATGAGTAGGCCACAGAGTGGCACAATGACTGAGTCTGGAGGTGGCAGCAGCGTCAGGAGTACATCTAAAACAGAGATGACACAAGAATGGAATATTTGTATGTCTTCTGTGTTTTGGACCCACTCCTGCTTTTGTCTACCAAATAATAAGCTAATTCTGATGGGAACATACAGGACTTACAGCTGCTACACAGACAGGATCCGTTGTAGGCAAATACAACGGTGAGGCGGCATGGATGATCTCTTCAATGCATCAGGAATTGGTGGGTGGAAATCGTGGCTGATTCACGCCTGATTCATCTTGACAAAGGTCAGCCTCTCCACATTTTGGGTGGACATGCGAGTTCTCCTTGGGAGTCACTATGGCCTCTGCCGAACTAAACACCCGCTCTGATGCCACACTACTGGCCGGGCAGTAAAGCTTTTCCAGGGCAAAATCGGGCAGTTTCGGCCACAAAATCCATTTTGGCTGCCCAGTAGTCCAGCAGATCTACAATGTGGTTTGGGCGGGTGCTGTCCAAGTACGCCACCACCTGCTGGTTCAGATCCTGCTCCAGGTCTACCTGCTGCTGCTGAGTAATTTATTCACTATGCGGGTGAAGAAAGCTACTCATCAGCGACTCTAGACTCAAGTTGCTAATGATGGAGCTGGAACTGCTCCTACCCCCCATCCTGCCACAGCAGCCATGGCAGAGGAACCTGCTGCTTATGGTGCTGGTACTGCTCCTACCACCCCACTCCTCCCCAGCAGCCATGGCAGTGGAACGTGAGCACAGTGGGCCCCTCTGGTCAGACCTGCGAGAGATACCTGCGAGAGATAGGCATCAGCCAACCGACTACATAGGATGTCTCTGTAGTAGTTCAGTTTGTCCTCCCTCTCAGTGGATGAAAAAAAGGCCCCCATTCTAGACCGGTAGCGAGGGTCCAACAAGGTGGAGAACCAGAAGTCATCCCTCTGCCAAATGGTGACAATTCAGCTGCCACTACGTAAGCAAGTGAGCATTCAGTGGGCCATTTGTGCAAGTGTCTCGGAGAGACTCTCTGCATCCATCTCCACTGCATACTGCTACAGTGTGTCTGGGTACTCTATCTGGTCTTATCCATCTCCCTGTAGTTCCTCTGGCTGCTCTGCTCCTCCTCTCCTGTCAGCTGAGTAAAAAAACCACCCATATCGCTACATATTGCCTGTGCTCCAATGTTCTCCTTCTCCTTCAGTTCAGCCCCCACAGGGCTCACGTGGCCATGAGATTGAGGCGCCACATCTCCAGTCCCCTGCCCAGTCAGATTTACCACCATCTGTTCCAGGACATGAAGCAGTGGAATGACGTTGTTCATCCCATAGTCCTGACGACTGACAAATAACATGGCGTCCTCAAAGAGCCTGAGCAAACGGCAGATGTCACGCATGAGCTGCCACTGGCTGACATCAAAGTTACACATCGGAGTACTCCTATCCACTTGCATCATCAAGAAATCGTTGACGGCCTTTCTCTGTTCGTATAGTCGGTCCAACATATGGAGGGTGGAATTCAAACGGGCAGAAACGTTGCATATCAGCCTATGTTGGGGGATGCTGCTCTGTCGCTGCAACTCAAGGAGGGTGTGCTTTGCGGTGTACGAGGCTGAAGTGCATGCAAAGTTTCCTGGCCATTTTTGGGATGTCTTGCAGATGGGTGAAAGACTTCAGGAACCGCTTGACAACCAGATTAAACGTGTGTGCCATGCAGGGCACATGGCTCAGCCTTCCTTGATGCAGCACCAACCCAATGTTCTTCCCGTTGCCAGTCACCATGGTTTCGATTTTCAGTTGTCGAGGAGAAAGCCAGGATTCGATTTCTTGATGAATCACATGGAGCAGTTCCTCCCCTGGGTGACTCTGTTTGCCCAGGGAAACGAGGTGCAGAACAGCGTGATGCCACTGTGAACTGCATATGTAGTATGCTGGAGGGGCACTGTGACTTGTCCATGCGGTGGAGGCTGAGGACTTGGTGGAGGATTAGGGGACAGATGCAGACATTGTGGCTGGACCAACGGCGTAAGAACATGGAGGCAGAAGCAGCTTGACCTGGCCAAGTTGCTGTTGTGGCTCGGCAGGAACCACATTAACCCAGTGGGCCATAAAGGACATGTAATGTCCCTGACCATAGTTACAGCTCCACACGACGGCACGGCCGTGCACTTTGGCAGACACCGACAGGCTCAAAGACTGGCCAACCTCCTGTTCTACATATTTGTGCAGGGCTGGTACTGCCTTTTTCTCAAAGAAATTATGTCTTGAAACTCTCCACCTCTGCTTGGCACAAGCCATCAGTTCTCTGAAAGGTGCAGAATCCACCACTTAGAAAGGAAGGGACTGCAGCACCAGCTACTTGGACAGGAGCTCGTTCAGCTTCTGCGCTGTTGGATCCTTGCACGTATACTCCTGTCTCTTGGTAATCGCTTTGGTGATTGTTTGCTGACGGAATCACTAATGAGGAGAAGAAGGATGAGGAGCAGGAGCATTTGGACCAGCAGAAGATGGGAATGACAGACAGCTCCCTTCGGCTGAGGTGGTGGAGCCTTGTCATTAATGTAGGCTGCAGGCACCCAGACAGAGGAGAGGACAATGCACAGCAAAAAGAGGTTAAAGGGAATCTGTCACCTGCCTATCCACAGGCGCAGGGTCGGTGATTCCCTGCAACTGAGGGCAAGAGCCCCAATAGTGTCACTGGGCTTGCGCTGAGCCCAATAACGTTTTCCAGAGTGCTGTTGCCTCAGTGACACTATTGAGGGTCTTGCTCTCAGTTGCAATAGGATCGCGCAGGCGCAGGGAATCGCTGGCAATGCGACTGCGTGAGATTTACGGCGGCAGCCGAGAGGAGGATCTGCGGGCAGAGAGCGGAGGAAGCCAGGGGGCGGAGCAGTTAGCCTCGCCTCTAGGCGATGATTCCTGCAGATGATTCAAAGTTAGGTGGGCTGGGCACATCAGGGGGCGTTCCTGGGGTCCTTTGCAGAGAAAAAACACCCCTCTGGGCTCCTTGGATACTAATTTGAATATTGGATAAAGCGTTTTTTTACAGAAAATACAAGAGCCACAGCAAAAAGAAGAACACATATGGATAACAGGTACTTTATTGCACTAGTCTAAAAGAAAAAAAAATTGCGGATAGGCAGGTGACAGATTCCCTTTAATGTCACCCACCAAAGCAACAGGCGATTATCTGAAATGTAGGCCCCTGGCACCCAGACAGAGGAGAGGGCAATGCACGGCAAAAGAGGCTTAATGTCACTCACCAATGCAGCAGGCCACTTTCAGTAATGTAGGCCCTAGCACCCTGATAGAGGAGAGAGGTCCTGTAACAGCAAAACAGGCTTCATGTCACCCAGCAATGGAACAGGCGATTATAATTAATGTAGGCGGCAGGCGCCCAGACAGAGGAGAGAGGGCAAAAAGAGGTTAAAGTCCCCCACCAAAGCAACAGGCGATTATCTGAAATGTAGGCCCTGGCACCCAGACAGAGGAGAGTGCAATGCATGGCAAAAGAGGCTTCATGTCACCCACCAATGCAGCAGGCCACTTTCAGTAATTTAGGCCCTTTCAACTGACAGAGGAGAGAGGTTCCGTAACAGCAAAACAGGCTTCATGTCACCCAGCAATGGAACAGGCCACTTTCAGTAATTTAGGCCCTAGCACACTGAGAGAGGAGAGAGATCCCGTAACAGCAAAACAGGCTTTATGTCACCCAGCAATGGAACAGGCGATTTTCATTAAAGTAGGCCGCAGGCACCCAGATAGAAAAGAGAGGTCCCGTAACAGCAAAACAGGCTTGATGTCACCCAGCAATGGAACAGGCGACTATCATCAATGTAGGCCGCAGGCATCCAGACAGAGGAGAGAAGTCCCGTAACAGCAAAACAGGCTTTATGTCACCCAGCAATGGAACAGGCGATTATCTTTAATGTAGGTCGCAGCCACCCAGAGGAGAGAGGTCAATGCATGGCAAAACAATCTTCATGTAACCCACCAAAGCAACAGGCCATTTTAAGTATTTTAGTCCGTAGGCACCCAGACACAGGAGAGAGGTCACGTAACAGCAAAACAGGCTTCATGTCACCCAGCAATGCAACAGGCCATTTTCAGTTATTTAAGCCACTGGTACCAAGGCAGAGGATAGAGGTCACATAAAAGCAAAATAGTCATCATGTCACCCAGCAATGCAGCAGTCGATTATCATGAATGTAGGCCCCTGGCACCAAGACAGAGGAGAGGTCAATGCACGGCAAAAAGAGGTTAATATCATCCACCAAAGCAACAGGCGATTATCATAAATGTAGATCGCAGCCACCCAGACAGAGGAGAGAGCTTAATGTATGGCAAAACAAGCTTTATGTCACCCACCAAAGCAACAGGCCATTTTCAGTAATTTAGGTCGCAGGCACCCAGACAGAGGAGAGGTTCCTTCAAATTGGGGTAGCCCCTGAAATAATGGTACAAATAAAAAAAAAAATGATTCAATAAATAAGTGCACTGGAGAACAAGAATGTATGTTTGAGGCGGTTATAAATGTCTATTCTGCTTAAGGTAGAGACAAGTCCTGTGGGATCCATGCCTGGTTCATTTTATTGAACGTGAGCATGTCCATGTTGGCTGTGGACAGGTGGCTGCGTTTGTCTTTAATAACGCCCCCTGCCGTGCTAGGCATAAAGTGCAAGCTCAGGCCATGTGATCAAGTTAGAGACCCAGAATGGGGCAGAACCATCAGTCAGTACGTGGAGGCGTGTGCAGACGTACTGTTCCACCATGTTGTTGAAATGCTGCCTCCTGCTAACACGTCCCCTATCAGCTATTGGTGCAGTTTGCTGTGGCGCGGTGACAACATTTTTCCACAGCTCGGACATGCTAACCCTGCTGTCTGAGAAGCTGGCTGGCAACCTCTTCCTCCTCCTCCTCCACCTCTGCCTTTACCTTGTGCTTCCACTTGTCCCCCAGTGTCAGTTGGAAATGCCCTCAGGAGTGCGTCTACCAGCGGGTGCTTGTATTAGTGCATCTTCCTATCACGCTCCAGTGCAGTAATTAAGGTGGGCACATTGTCTTTGTACCGGGGTTCCAGCTGGGTGGCAACCCAGTAGTCAGCACAAGTTACAATGTGGGCAACTCTTCTGTCTTTGCACAGGCACTGCAGCATGTAGTCGCTCATGTGTGCCAGGCTGCCCAGAGGTAAGGATAAGCTGTCCTCTGTAGGTGGTGTATCGCCTGTGTCCTCGGAATAGCCCCAGCCTTGCTCCAGTGATGGGCCTGAGCTGCGTTGGGTGCCACCCTACAATGAACCCGGTTTCTCCTCCTCCTCTACCTCATCCTCCTTCTTGTCCGCCAGAACTGTGCCCTGGCTGGCCACATGTGTACCTGGCCTCTACTGGTGCAGGAACCCACCCTCGGAGCCACATTGTAATGACTGGCCTGAAACCCTGTGAAATGCCCCCTCTTCCTCCTCCTCTGCCACATCCTCTTCCATCATCGACGTAATTGATTTTTCAAGGAGACATAGAAGTGGTATAGTCAGGCAAACAATGGCGTCATCAGCACTGGCCATGTTGGTTGATTACTCAAAAGACCGAAACAAGGTACACAGGTCTTGCATGCAGGCCGAATCACTAGGGTTGAGCGAAACCTAACTGTATAGTTCGGGTTTGTACCGAATTTTGGGGTGTTCGGGACAGGGACCCTAACCCGAACATTTTCAAAAAAGTTCGGGTCCGTAGTTCAGCAATTTCTTTCCGCTTTCTGAAGCTGCAAAGCAGCCAATCATTAAGCGTTTTACTTCTTGCCCTAAGAAGCCATCACAGCCATGGCTACTAATGGCATGGCTGTGATTGGCTGAGTGCAGCATGTGACCCAGTCTCTTTATAAGCTGGAGTCACGTAGTTCCGCATGTAAGTCTGCTGAATTGAGATTAGGGCAAGGTTGCTGCTGGTGAGATCAGGGACAGAATAGGGCAGAAATCTGAAGAACCTGTGCAACTTTAATCCACAAGATACAGCATATAGAGAGGGAGGGAGCCTCAGCAATCCAACATTTCTGTACCCAGCCACTGCCAGGGAGATTTTTTTTGTAATCCATCTGTTACTGAGGTGGGGGCTGGCGGCCATTTTCGGCACTGCAGTGTACTGCATGTCTGCCAGCCTGCCATGGACATCAGCCTAATCCTATTTTGTAGCTCAGTGAAGGAAAAAAGAAAAAAAAATTTTGGCCGCTCAAGTCCCCTATATTGACTTTTGTATGTTTAAGGGGTGACATAGTCCATTTGTCTAGCCTGGGATCTGTGGTTCCACAGAGCACTTGTGCATACAATGCACTAAACCGTATATTCCATTACAGCTAGTGCATCAGTGTATTTTAGTTTTAAAAAAAAGTGGTCATCCTGATTCACCAATAGAGATGAGCGAACACCTGGATGTTCGGGTTCGAGAGGTTCGGCCGAACTTCCGGAAAATGTCCGGGTTCGTGATCCGAACTCAACCCGAACTTCATCCCGAACCCGAACCCCATAGAAGTCAATGGGGACCCGAACTTTTGGGTACTAAAAAGGCTGTAAAAGACACCCAGAGGGATAATATACCGCAATAAACGCATTGCGATTACAACTTTGAGCTAACGATCACCATGGGAACGCCTCCTCCAGTAGAATGTACTGTCGGATCTGAGAATTAAGTTGAAATCGCAATGTGATTCTTATATATTTGCTTAATCGCATTGCGATTTCAACTTAGCATTGCTAAATAATTCCATCCATATTGTTAACTTACTGAGTCAGTAAGTTACTGAATATGGATGGAATTATTAGCAATGCTAAGTTGAAACGGCAATGCGATTAAGCATATATATAATAATCGCATTGCGATTTCAACTTAATTCTCACATCCGACAGTACATTCTACTGGAGGAGGCGTTCCCATGGTGATCGGTAGCTCAAAGTTGTAATCGCAATGCGATTAAGCTAAATACATAAGAATCGCATTGCGATTCCAACTTTTAGTACTCAACTTTTAAAATCGTACACCACTTTAAGTTCCAAAGTTGCAATCGCGTTCGAATAGAACTTAAAGCTGTCTCTTAGTCAGTTTTAGTATTGGTGTGCTGTAATAGAAGTTACATTCGATGCTGCGAATATAACTTAGAGCAATACAGTCAACTTTACACTGTTAGTTTTATTATCGCGATAATACAACTATTCAAGAATCGATGTACGTGCGTCTGTACGTGTGTGCGTTACCTCGGACACTATTCTATTTTGCCAGCCACAGCTGAAACCACTGATTTATGGTATTGCTATTTTGGCAATTAAATTTAACCCCAGAAAATAATCTATCCTTTGCCAGACAGCAGACAGTATTATACTTGTCTAACCAAAGCTGAAACACCAGATTTAGGGGATTGGTATTTGGGCAATTGTATTTAACCCTTAATAAAATATAGAAATTTCTTTCCTGAGTTTCTAGGGGTGACAATTAGCACAGCCAAGCCCCTGATGTAGAATATAGCAAAAAAAAAAACTAGTATTGATGGATTGATGGACTTGGTGGCAGCTTCTTCTGGCGCACCACAAGTCACAAAATGGCCGCCGATCAACCCAGAAAATAAGTGACAGAAAACGCTCTGTGCAGCCTAAAAACCAGCGAGCAAGTAACTAGCAGAAGTTCAATGATTCTCAGCTGTAAATTGATCTGTTCATTAGGTGCTGTTGCTGACTTTAACCTGCCTAATCTCGCCCTGACAGAAGCTGTGTCCTCTCCCTACACTAATCAGAGCAGTGTGACGTGCGGCGCTACGTGACTCCAGCTTAAATAGAGGCTGGGTCACATGCTGCACTTGGCCAATCACAGCCATGCCATTAGTAGGCATGGCTGTGATGGGCTCTTAGGGCAAGAAGTAAAACGCTAGCTGATTGGCTGCTGTGCAGCCCTTCAGAAAGCGGGAAGTAATCGACGAACACCGAACCCGAACCCGAACTTTTTTGAAAATGTCCGGGTTCGGGTCCGGGTCCCGGACACCCCAAAATTCGGTACGAACCCGAACTATTCTCGAACTGTTCGCTCAACACTATTCACCAAGCCTATTTTACAAAAAACCGTGAGAAAAACCGTATTCCTTGTCCACAAAACAGTTCTGCATACACTGTCCAACGACATATTTTATATTTCTGCATGGACATAGTGCTTCTTTGTTTTGTTATAGAAAAAAAACGTTATTCAAGGTCCACCGAGGTCCAACAGTCTGAAATACACATTTCAACCACCTATTTTACATTGCTGCTGTGAAATACAGCATAAGGCCTCATGCACACGGTAGTTGTTGTGGTCCGCGTCCGCACCGCATCTTTTGCAGCTCGGGTGCGGGCCCATTCACTTCAATGGGGCCGCAAAAGATGCGGACAGCACTCCGTGTGCTGTCCGCATCCGTTGCTCCGTTTCGTGCCCCCGCAAAAAAAATAGAGCATGTCCTATTCTTGTCCGTTTTGCGGACAAGAATAGGCATTTCTATAATGGGCCGCGTTCCGTTCCGCAAATTGCGGAAAGGAGCACCTTCCGTGTTTTGCGGATCCGCGGTTTGCAGTCCGCAAAACACCAACGGCCATGTGCATGAGGCCTTAGTGTATTTTTTTGACAAAAGAGTGGTAATCCTGATCCACAGAGCATCTTGAAATGCACGCTTAAATACCGATTTCACATTACAGCTGAGAAATAGTGCATTATTCTTTTTTGTTTCAAACAGCTGATGGCGGTGGCTGTCCCCAAGTAGTGATGAGCGGCAGGTGCCATATTCGATTTCGACGAAATTCGCGAATATTCGTATGAATATTCGTTTCATATTCGTCGAAATCGAATATTCGTCATTTTTCTAGTTATCGCGATTAACATGCGATTTAAATAATCGCATATTGCGATTTTAACTTAAGGCTACTTTCCTATTGGTTTCATATCTAGAATTAGCGAGGATGACGAATATGACGAATGTATTCGTCATATTCCTCAAAACGAAGATAACGAAGTATTCTACATCTTCGTTTTAGCAACCTATTCGTCAACTTCGCTAATTCTAGCAAATAGGAAGGTTGACTATAGAGACAGCTGTGTTAAATTCGCTATGCGATTTTTTTTTTTTTTTTAATAAATAGAATAATAATAATATAATATAATAATTTTATTAAGTAATATAAAAAAAAAATTAACACAGCTGTCTCTATAGTCAACCTTCCTATTTGATTGCTAGAATTAGCGAATAGCGAAGTTGACGAATAGGTTGCTTCTTCTCAAACTCACAGTTTGAGGGGGAGGAGCGCCCGCGGCCCAGCGCAGGTAAGTACAATGCTGACTAACTAACCATGGCAGCCAGGACTGCAGTAGCGTCCTGGTTGCCATGGTAACCGATCGAGCCCCAGCATTACACTGCTGGGACTCTGATCGGAGCTGCCGCTGCCACCAATGATGGGAGGGGAGAGAGGAGGGCGCACTGCCAGCAATGATTTTTACTGGGGAGGGAGGGGATTGAGTGCGCACTGACCAGCGATAATTAATACGGGGAGGGATTGTCGGCGCACACTGGCACCAATGATGTTTAATAGGGGGGATCGGCACTGGCCACCAATTATTGTTTGTAATACTGGTGAGGGAAGTAGGGCGCACTGCCCATTAATGATTTTAATAGTGGGGGGCGCACTGCTACCCGGCGGCACCCGACCTCTGACAGGGTGCTGTGATCCGCACTATTAACCCCTCAGGTGCGGCATCTGAGGGTTAATAGTGCAGATCACAGTGCCCTGTCAGAGGACAGGTGCCTCCAGGCAGCAGGGAGCCGGTATGTATGCGCGTGTTGGTATACTCTAACTTCAGCGTCCCCATCACCATGGGAACGCCTCTGTGTTAGAATATACCATCGGTTTGAGTTTTCACGATCTAACTCAGATCCGATGGTATATTCTAACCACCAAGCGTTCCCATGGTGGCGAGGGCAGCTTGTGGAGGAGTATGCCAAAGGGGTTTAACTGTACTGTTTGGAGGGGAAAAAAGACGAATATTCTAAAAAATGTCAAAACGAATATATTCGCTATAGTGCTATATATTCGTTTTTTAAAATATTCGTCTTTTTTCAACATCTAAAGTCATGATTCCTCCCTGCTTCTTGCTTGTGGGCCGATGACTCATTGACCCACAAGCATTTTAAGCAGGGAGGAATCATTTGTTCAGATGGAAAAAATGACGAATATTCGATATAACGAATATATAGCAGTATATTCGCAATATTCGCGAATTATCGAAGTTGCGATATTCGCGATTAATATTCGCTATTCGAATATTCGCGCTCAACACTATCCCCAAGTACGTTGTTCCCAGCCGCCACTACTTTTCCAGACGAGGCCTCCCTTCCCTGCACAACCAAGTGGAGGATAAAATCAAGTGTGCACTGCGCAACGCCATCTGTGGCAAGGTTTACATAACCACAGATACATGGACCAGAAAGCACGGCCAGGGTCGCTATATCTCCCTAACTGCACACTGGGTAAACGTAGTGGCCGCTGGGCCCGAGCGGGATAGCGGTTTGGCGCATGTCCTTCCACCACCGAGGACCGCAGTGCATTATTCGTTGCCTCCTGTTGCTTCCTCCTCCTACTCTGCAACATCCTCCTCCTTCTCCTACTCCTCTTCTACCACCCCCACATCTGGTCATCGAAAGAACCTCACCCCCAACTTCAGCACAGTCCGGGGTAAAGGTCAGCAGGCGATTTTAAAACTCATGTGTTTGGGTGACAAACCCCGCACCGCACAGGAGCTTTAGAGCGGCATAGAACAGCAGACTGATGAGTAGTTGCTGCCGGTGAGCCTCAAGCCCGGCCTGGTTGTGTGCGATAATGGGCGAAATCTCGTTGCAGCTCTGGGACCAGCCGGTTTGACGCACATCCCTTGCCTGGCACATGTGCTGAATCTAGTGGTGCAGAAGTTTCTTAACCCCTTCAGCCCCCCAGCTTAAACACCCTTAATGACCAGGCCACTTTTTACAATTCTGCACTACACTAATTTCACCGTTTATTGCTCCGTCATACAACTTACCACCCAAATTAATTTTACCTCCTTTTCTTCTCACTAATAGAGCTTTCATTTGGTGGTATTTCATTGTTGCTGACATTTTTACTTTTTTTGCCATTAATAAAAATATAACGACATTTTTGCAAAAAAATGACATTTTTCAATTTCTGTTGTAAATTTTTTTTTTTAAACTACATTTCTAAATAATTTTTTCTCTAAATTTATTGTTCTACATGTCTTTGATTAAAAAAAGTCCAATAAGTGTATATTTATTGGTTTGGGTAAAAGTTATAGCGTTTACAAACTATGGTGCAAAAAAGTGAATTTCGGCATTTTGAAGCAGCTCTGACTTTCTGAGCACCTGTCATGTTTCTTCAGGTGCTAGAATGCCAGGATAGTATAAATACCCCCCAAATGACACCATTTTAGATAGAAGACACCCCAAAGTATTCGCGGAGGGGCATGGTGAGTTCATGTATCATTTCATTTTTTTTCACAAGTTAGCGGAAAATGACACTTTCTGAGAAAAAAAAATAAAAAAAAAGTTAAAATTTCTGCCAACTTCTGGCAAAAAAAAAATCTCAGACGGACTCACTATGCCCCTTAGTGAATACCTTGGGGTGTCTACTTTCCGAAATGGGGTCATTTGTGGGGTGTGTTTACTGTTCTGGCATTTTGGGCGGGGCTAAATTGTGAGCCGCCATATAAAACCTAATGGTACTCATTGGAATTTGGGCCCTTTGCGCACCCAGGCTGCAAAAATTTGTCACAAATGTGGTATCGCCGTACTCAGGAGAAGTAGGGAAATGTGTTTTGGGGTGTATTTTTACATATACCCATGTTGGGTGAGAGAAATATCTCTGTAAATTGTCAACTTTGTATAAAAATTTTTAAAAGTTGTTGTTTACAGAGATATTTCTCTCACCCAGTATGGGTATATATAAAAATACACCCCAAAACACATTGCCCTACTTCTTCTGAGTACGGCGATACCACATGTGTGCCACTTTTTTGCAGCCTGGAGTGCTAAAGGCCCAAATTCCAATGAGTACCTTTAGGATTTCACAGGGCATTTTTACGCATTTGGATTCCAGACTTCTTCTCACGCTTTAGGGGCCCCTAAAATGCTTGGACATTATAAATACCCCACATGTGACCCCATTGTAGAAAGAAGACACCCCAAGGTATTCCGTGAGGGGTATGGTGAGTTCATGTAAAATTTTATTTTTTGTCACAAGTTAGTGGAATATGAGACTTTGTAAAAAACAAAATAAAAAAAATATAATCAATTTCCGCTAACTTGTGCCAAAAAAATAAAAATTCTGTGAACTCGCCATGCCCCTCACAGAATACCTTGGGGTGTCTTCTTTCCAAAATTGGGTCACTTGTGGGGTATTTATACTGACCTGGCATTTTAGGGGCCCTAAAGCGTGCGAATCCAAATGCATAAAAATGCCCTGTGAAATCCTAAAGGTACTCATTGGTTTTAGGGCCCTTTTGCGCATCTTGGCTGCAAAAAAGTGGCACACATGTGGTATCGCCGTACTCAGGAGAAGTAGGGCAATGTGTTTTGGGGTGAATTTTTACATATACCTATACTGTGTGTGAGAAATATCGCTGTAAACGACAACTTTTTATATTTTTTTATTCAAAGTTGTCAATTTACAGAGATATTTCTCTCACCCAGCATGGGTATATGTAAAAATACACCCCAAAACACATTGCCTTACTTCTCCTGAGTACGGCAATACCACATGTGTGACACTTTTTTGCAGCCAAGATGCGCAAAGGGGCCCAAATTCCAAGGAGTACCTTTTAGGAGGGCATTTTTACGCATTTTTCTTCTCACGCTTTAGGGCCCCTAAAATGCCAGGGCAGTATAAATACCATACATGTGACCCCATTTTGGAAAGAAGACAGCCCAAGGTATTCCATGAGGGGCATGGCGAGTTCATAGATTTTTTTTTTGGCACAAGTTAGTGGAAATTGATTTTTTATTGTTTTTTTCTCACAAAGTCTCCCTTTCCGCTAACTTTTGAGAAAAAGTTTAATTTTTCATGGACTCTCTATGCCCCTCAGCGAATACCTTGGAGTGTCTTCTTTCCACCCCTAAAATGCCAGGGCAGTATAAATACCCCACAAGTGACCCCATTGTGGAAAGAAGATACCCCAAGGTATTCCGTGAGGGGCATGGCGAGTTCACAGAAAAAAAAAAATTTGGCACAAGTTAGCGGAAATTGATTTTTTTTTTTTTTTACAGTCTCATATTCCACTTACTTGTGACAAAAAATAAAATTTTACATGAACTCCCCATACCCCTCACGGAATACCTTGGGGTGTCTTCTTTCTAAAATGGGGTCACATGTGAGGTTTTTGTACTGCCCTGGCATTTGACGGTCTCTGCAATCATTACACGTATGGCCAGCATTAGGAGTATCTGCGATTCTCCTTATATTGAGCATACGGGTAATGAGATTTTTTTCTCTGTTTGGCCTCTGGGCTGAAAAAAAAAAAAATGAACGGCACAGATTTTTTCATTCGCATCGATCAATGTGGATGAATAAATCTCTGCCAAAATCAGTGACTGCGGTGCGGTGGGCTGGGCGCTAGCTACCTAACAAGTAGCTAACTGACTGACAGTGATAAGGGACCCTTATGCCCCATTCACACGTCCGCAATTCTGTTTGCGGAATGGAATTGCGGACCCATTCATTTCTATGGGGACAGACTTTGTCCCGCTCGGATCCGGAATTACGGATCCGCGCTTCCGGGTCTGCACTTCCGTTCCGCAAGAATATAGAACATGTCCTATTCTTGTCCGCAATTGTGGACAAGAAAAAGCATTTTCTATATAGTTCTGGCAATGTGCGGATCTGCAAAATGCGGAAAGCACATTGCCGGTGTCCGTGTTTTGAGGATCTGCGGATCCGCGGATCCGATCCACGGATCCGCAAAACACATATGGACGTCTGAATGGAGCCTTACAAGGGTTGTGATCAATGACAGGGGGGGTGGGGTTAGTGTAGTGTTTGGTGCAAATTTACATAGCTACCTGGTCCTTTGGTGGTCGATCTCAGCAAATGGGACCACCAGAGGACCAGGTAGCAGCTATATCAGACGTTGTTCACAAAACAGCATCTGATATAGCTCTTTGATGCGATTTAATTCGCATCTACAGCCTGCCAGCGATGGATCATTGCTGGCAGGCTGTAGCAGAACTCCTGAGACACTCGGGCGCGCGTTCACAGGATGTCTCGCTTCTCGCGAGATGACTCGCCGATGCGTCCACACAGAACTACAGGACCGCCCGCAGGATGCATCCCTGCGTTAGGCGGTCCTGTAGTGGTTAAAAACTACCCAGACATGTCAGAGCTGCTGCTGAAAGTGCGGTCCGTATGTGCGCGCTTTCGGCTTTCTCACCCTGCTTCTGCCCGCCTGTCTGCGCTGCAGCGTAACTTTGGCCTTCCTGCTCACCGCCTCATATTTGCGACATGTCCACCAAGTGGAACTCCACCTTACATATGCTGGAGAGACTGTGCGAGCAGCAGCGGGCGATAGTGGAGTTTCAAATGCAGTATGCACGGGTCAGTCGCTCTGCGTATCAGCTCCACTTCACCACCAGTGACTGGGCCTGCATGCGAGACCTGTGTACCTTGTTGCGGTCTTTGGAGTACTCAACCAACATGACCAGTGCTGATGACGCCGTTGTTAGCATTACAATACCCCTTCTATGTCTCCTTGAAAAAAATATTGCGGTGCTGATGGAAGAGGATGCGGCACAGGAGGAGGAGGAAGAGGTGGCATTTCACAGGGTTTCAGGCAGATCATACAGAAGTGGCTCAGAGGGTGAGTTCCTGCACCAGCAGAGGCCAGGTACACATGTGGACAGCCAGGGCACACTTCTGGAGGAGGAGGAGGATGAGGTAGAGGAGGAGGAACCGGTTTCACTGCAGGGTGGCAACCTACGCTGCTCAGTGCTATCACTGGAGCGTGGCTGGGGAGATACGGAGGACACAGACGATAATCTGTCCTCTGTAGGTGGTGTATCGTTACCTCTGGGCAGCCTGGAACACATGAGCGACTATATATTGAAGTGCCTGCGCAACGACAGCAGAGATGCCCACATTTTAACTTGTGCTGACTACTGGGTTGCCACCCTGCTGGATCCCCGGTACAAGGACAACATGCCCACCTTAATTCCCGCACTGGAGCGTGATAGGAAGATGCGCGACCACAAGCGCACACTGGTAGACACGCTCCTGAGGGCATTTCCAACAGACACGGGGGGACAAGTGGAAGCACAAGGCAAAGGCAGAGGAGGAGGAGGAAGAAGTTGACAGCCAGCTCCTCAGACAGCAGGGTTAGCATGGCCGAGCTGTGGAAAAATTATGTCACCCCGCCACAGCAAACTGCAGCACCAGCTGATAGGGAACGTGTTTGCAGGAGGCAGCATTTCAACATGGTGGAACAGTATGTGTGCACACGCCTCCACGTACTGACTGATGGTTCTGCCCCATTGAATTTCTGGGTCTCTAAATTGTCCGCATGGCCAGAGCTTGTCCTTTATGCCTCGGAGGTGCTGGTCTGTCCTGCGGCCAGTGCGTTGTCTGAACCTGTATTTAGCACAGCAGGGGGCGTCAGTACAGACAAATGCAGCCGTCTGTCCACAGCCAACGTGGACCAGCTCACCTTCATTAAAATTAACCAGGCATGGATCCCACAGGACCTGTCCGAACCTTGTGCAGAATAGACATTTAAAACTGCCTCAGCCTCAACCGTATATTATTGTACTCCAGGGCACTTCTTTATTGAATCCTCTTATTTTAATTGTACCATTATTTTGGGGGCAACCCCAAGTTGAATGAACCTCTCCTCTGTCTGGGTGTCAGGGGCCTAAAATTCTGTTAATCGCCTGCTGCCTTGGCGGTTGACATCAAACTTGATTTTCTGCTATTGGACCTCTCTCCTCTGTCTGGCTGCTGGGGCCTAAATAACTGAAAGTGGTCTTTTCCATTGCTGGGTAACATTTTCTGCTATGGGACCTCTCTCCTCTGTCTGGGTGCCAGGGACCTACATTTCAGATAATCACCAATTGCTTTGGTGGGTGATATTATCCTCTTTATACTGTCAAATTACCTCTACATTATCTGGTAGTCAGGGGCATATATTTTGTTTCATCGCCTGCTGCAATTGTGGGAGACATTAACCTCTTTTTACTGTCAAATGACCTCTACATTGTCTGGTTGTCAGGGGCCTATATTTTGTTTCATCGCTTGCTGCATTGGTGAGAGACATTAAACTCTTTAGACTGTCAAATGAACGCCCCAATGTCTGCTTGTCAGGGTCTATATTTTGTTTCATCGCTTGCTGCATTGGTGGGAGACCTTAAACTCTTTAGACTTTTAAATGACCGCCCCATTGTCTGGTTGTCAGGGGCGTATATTTTGTTTCATCGCCTGCTGTATTGGCGGGAGACATTAATCTCTTTTTACTGTCAAATGACCGCCCCATTGTCTGGTTGTCAGGGGCTTATATTTCGTTTGATCCATTGCTGCATTGGTGGGAGACATTAAACTCTTTAGACTGTCAAATGACCTCTACATTGTCTGGATGTCAGGGGCCTATATTTGGTTTCATCATTTGCTCATTGATGGGAGACATTAAACTCTTTAGACTGTGAAATGACCGCCCCATTGTCTGGTTGTCAGGGGCCTATATTTTGTTTCATCGCTTGCTGCATTGATGGGAGACAATAAACTCTTTAGACTGTCAAATAACCGCCCCATTGTCTGGTTGCCAGGGGCCTATATTTTGTTTCATCGCCTGCTGTATTGGTGGGAGACATTAAACTCTTTAGACTGTCAAATGTCCGCCCCATTGTCTGGTTTTCAGGGGCCTATATTTTGTTTCATAGGTTGCTGCATTGGTGGGAGACATTAAACTCTTTAGACTGTGAAATGACCTCTACATTGTCTGGTTGTCAGGGGCCTATATTTGGTTTCATCGCTTGCTGCATTGGTGGGAGACATTAAACTCTTTAGACTGTGAAATGACCACCCCATTGTCTGGTTGTCAGGCGCCTATATTTTGTTTAATCGCTTGCTGCATTGGTGGGAGACATTAAACTCTTTAGACTGTGAAATGACCACCCCATTGTCTGGTTGTCAGGCGCCTATATTTTGTTTAATCGCTTGCTGCATTGTTGGGAGACATTAAACTCTTTAGACTGTCAAATGACTGCCCGATTGACTGGTTGCCAGGGGCCTATACTTTGTTTCATTGCTTGCTGCATTGGTGGGAGACATTAAACTCTTTAGACTTTCAAATGAGCTCTACATTGTCTGGTTGTCAGGGGCCTATATTTTGTTTCATTGCTTGCTGCATTGGTGGAAGACATTAACCTCTTTTTACTGTAAAATGACCGCCCCATTGTCTGGTTGTCAGAGGCCTATATTTTGTTTCATCGCCTGCTGTATTATTGGGAGACATTAAACTCTTTAGACTGTCAAATGTCCGCCCAATTGTCTGGTTTTCAGGGGCCAATATTTTGTTTCATAGGTTGCTGCATTGATGGTAGACAATAAACTCTTTAAACTGTCAAATGTCTGCCCCATTGTCTGGTTTCCAGGGGCCTATATTTTGTTTCATAGGTTGCTGCATTGATGGGAGACAATAAACTCTTTAAACTGTCAAATAACCGCCCCATTGTCTGGTTGCCAGGGGCCTATACTTTGTTTCATCGCTTGCTGCATTGGTGGGAGACATTAAACTCTTTAGACTGTCAAATGACCTCTACATTTTCTGGTTGTCAGGGGCTTATACTTTGTTTCATCGCTTGCTGCATTGGTGGGAGACATTAAACTCTTTAGACTGTGAAATGACCACCCCATTGTCTGGTTGTCAGGCGCCTATATTTTGTTTCATCGCTTGCTGCATTGGTGGGAGACATTAAACTCTTTATACTGTCAAATGACCGCCCCATTGTCTGGTTGTCAGGGGCCTATATTTTGTTTCATTGCCTGCTGTATTGGTGGGAGACATTAAACTCTTTAGACTGTCAAATGACCTCTACATTGTCTGGTTGTCAGGGGCCTATACTTTGCTTCATCGCTTGCTGCATTGGTGGGAGACATTAAACTCTTTAGACTGTGAAATGACCACCCCATTGTCTAGTTGTCAAGGGCCTATATTTTGTCTCATTGCTTGCTGCATTGATGGGAGACAATAAACTCTTTAAACTGTCAAATAACCGCCCCATTGTCTGGTTGCCAGGGGCCTATACTTTGTTTCATCGCTTGCTGCATTGGTGGGAGACATTAAACTCTTTAGACTGTCAAATGACCTCTACATTTTCTGGTTGTCAGGGGCTTATACTTTGTTTCATCGCTTGCTGCATTGGTGGGAGACATTAAACTCTTTAGACTGTGAAATGACCACCCCATTGTCTGGTTGTCAGGCGCCTATATTTTGTTTAATCGCTTGCTGCATTGGTGGGAAACATTAAACTCTTTAGACTGTCAAATGACCGCCCGATTGACAGGGGGGGGGGGTAGTGTGGTGTTTGGTGCAACTTACATAGCTGCCTGCTCCTCTGGTGGTCCGAAGCAAAAGGGAACACCAGAGGAGCAGGCAGCAAGCCACATAGTTTAATATTAAATTTTTATGTAAATATATATTTTTTTACATTTTGATCACTTTTCTTTTTTAAATGTACAGCCTGCCAGCAAACGATCAGCGCTGGCAGGCTGTACAATAACTTCTTTCTTGCCTCCTGCAGTGAACACGCGCATTCACTGCAAATCTCGCGACTCGCGAGATGACGCGCCGGCGCGTCAAGGAGGAACATCCCGGCCGCCCGCAGGACGCATCCCTGCGTTAGGCGGTTGGGAGTTGGTTAAATATGCACATTAATCAAATCGTTTAAAGGCGTTAAGCAACTTTCATATTGGGTTGGCTTGGTACAATTGTCGAATATGTAGAATATAGCGCTATGTTCATAAATTACGAAGATAGCGCTATATTCTACATATTCGACAATTCTACCAAGCCAACCCAATAGGAAAGTTGCTTAACACCCTTATGCGATTTAGAATTTTCTTCATTATTTAATATAGTTTATGTTATCTGAAAAATCTTCAATTAAATATGCGCGCTAATCGAATCGCGTAAGAGCGTTAAGCAACTTTCCTATTGGGTTGGCTTGGCTTGATAGAATTGTCGAATATGTAAAATATAGTGCTATATTCGTAATTTAAGAATATAGCGCTATATTCTACATATTCGACAATTCTACCAAGCCAACCCATTAGGAAAGTTGCTTAACGCCCTTACGCGATTTGATTAATGCGCATATTTAATTACAGATTTTTTGCATAACATAAACTATATTAAATAATGAAGAATATTCTCATTCACTAGATATTGCAGCCTTCTCACATTGGCCCACAAGCAAGAAGCAGGCAGGTAATTCTCGAAGTTGTGATATTCGTGGTTAAAATTCGCTATTCGAATATTCGCGCTCAACACTAGCCATTAGTAGGCATGGCTGTGATGGCTTCTAAGGGCACACCAGTTAAACGCTTGTTGATTGGCTGCCCTGCAGCCTTTCAACAAGCGCCATTAAATCGCCGAACACTGAACTCGAACTTTTACAGAAATGTTCTGATTCGGGTCCGGGTACCAAAAACCCTAAAGTTTGGCACAGTTCGGGTTTGCTCAACCCTAGTCACAAGGGTTTCACGACTTATTGCTGACCCTGTTGTGCCTGGTGTCAGAAGGTCACAGCGGGTGGCTATGCGCTCGGTTTCTCAAGAGATCGCTCCATGACCTAGTGGTGAGAATAGATTCCGGTCCAAGTTTTCCTGCTTAGCTTTGTGATCCTTTTTGTCCCATTTAGGAATTTGTAGCTTTTCAGCTGTTCTCTGTCAGCCACTCCCAGCTACTGTATATTCTCCCTTTCTGTTTTCTTCTGTCCAGATATTTTATTCTGACCTCAGGTGGGGTTGAGGGATGAGGCACGTGATTGGCATATGGGTTAGAAGCCCTTCTATGGACATCAGAGCAGCCAGTGCCAGGGGAGCTAGGGGTTACCACTCTGCCCTCTCCCTAGTGGAATGGTACTCCTCTTCCCTCCTCTCTGCGTCCCACATCTGTTACCTGCCATATGAGACATGATAGGAGGGGACCAGGAAAGCCAGGTAGGTGATGATAGTGGGAGACTTGATCATTAGAGGTACCGATGATGCAATAATGTCTTCCTGCCATTCAAGTTCAACATATTGGGTTGATAGATTACTGGGAGTGGCTGGAGAATACCTAGTGGTCATGGTTCACATCAGCAACAATGACAAAGTTAGAGGTAGGTGGAGGGTCCTTAAAAATTTCAGGGACTTAGGTTGCAAGTTCAGGGTAAAGAGAGTATTTTCTGACATATTACCTATACCACAAGCCAAACCAGAAAGGTAGCGGGAAATTAGGGAGGTAAATAAGTAGATCAAGAACAGGTTTAGCAATGAGAGATTTGGGTTCATGGAAAACTAGGCCAATTTCTCTGCCATCTACAAGCTCTATCATAGGGGTGGGTTGCACCTCAATAGGGACTGCACAGCTGTTTGGGGATAGAAGATGGCTAGAATGGTGGATACGTTTTTAAACTAGCGACTGGGGGGGGGGGGGTAACTACCATAAAGAAGGGGTAAGGTAATGGAACTGGGGGTGGACTGGAGGGAAAAACTAGAATTGTTCATAGGGAAAGCAGTAGGATAAAAAAATATCCAGAAACCTCCAAATTGTATGCATACTAATGCCAGAATCCTGACTAATAAAATTGGTTAGTATTGTCTGAGGAGAACTATGACATAGCAGAATAACTGAGACATGGCTGGATGATAGCTATGACTGGGCAGTTAACATACAGGGTTACAGTCTGTTTAGAAAGGAAAGTAAAAAATGTGACGAGGGAGGGGTTTGCCTTTTTGTAGCCGTGACTAAATCCCCCACTCTAGGAAGATATAAGTGGGGGAAATGAACACATGGATAATAAAATGCTGACAGGGGTTTGTTATAAGACACCTAAACTTTCATTGTGAGAGATAGATGTCCTATTGGAATACAAGTGTCAGGAACAAAAAAAAACCAATGTGGATAAATAGAAATGTAAAGGAGGCAATAAATAACATAAATAAAGCCTTTAAATTACTAGAACAGGACTGTAGTGAGGAAGCGCTAAAAAACTACACGGAGGAAAATAGAATATGTAAAAGACAGCTAAATGGAGAAATGGAGACAAGCTTGAGACAGAGAGGCTCATTGCCAAAGAGTCAAAAACTAACTCTAAAATTTTCTTCAATAATGTAAATGGTAAAAATTATTAAAGTGTAACTAATGTATAAGGCCAGTGATACATTTTGGTAATATTCTTTAATTACTGAAATAATACATTTCTATTCGAAAAATAGCCCTAAAGTGGCCCATTTTGAGCCTTAGCAACACCGCTCTGTCTTCTGTTTACATAACACAGTCAGTGTTAGCAAGTCTCCATCGTTATCTAAACAGAAGACAGAGGAGCGTTGGTAGGGCTCGAAAATTGGCCACTTTAGGGTTAATTTTTAAAGTTGATGTATGGGTTCAGTAATTAAAGTATATTATAAAAAAAAAATGGCAGTTACACTTTAAACCTGAAAGTGTTGGTCCTTTAAGGAGTGATGAGGGAGGAGTTGTGGAGAGTGATAATGAAAAAGTGAAATTATTAATTATAATAAAAATAAAAATAAAAAACCGCGCTCCCGACTAAAAGGGTTAAACTATTAATGGTATTAGTCCCACACTGTATACACAGTGGGTCGCTGCTGGGTCTACAGGGGGACAATTGCCAAAAAGCCCCACTAATAGTAGTATGATAGGTTGAATAAATAGATGAATTAGACCTGCGCTGTATTTGCAGTGAGTTTATATCCTCAGATTACAGAGTATTAGTTGTCATACTTAGGGTAATCTGCAGAAGTGTATGTTTAATAAATATAGGACTCTTTTGAGTTATATCAGTATCAGGGATAATGAGCTGAATGATGGCAGGCACTGCAATATTGTAAAGGGACTGCCGCACTTCCCTATGTCTTAGCGCTCCTGTAGTTTGGAGTACTATTAAGAATACTGCTATCAGATGGTCACAAGTTTCAGTGTTAATTACACATTCATATGACACTTGGCTGCTGCTTCGTGTAGTTTTCGATCAGAGTTGGTTCAGTGTTTCTCTATAGTTGCGGCTCCTGCCTGCCCACTGCCTCACTGGTGTACGCCTCCTGTTCTCTTCAGCTTCGTCACCTCACGCGCTGTCCCGGTCGGTGATGCGCTCGCAGGTTGAAGCCGCTGTAGTTATCCAAAGGGAAATCTTCTTATGTGACGTCACACTCACTACGGATGCCTCGGGGGACCAAAATACAGCCAACGCGTTTAAGAACTATCGTGTTCCTTCCTCAGGGATGGCCCTGGTCTATACTGCTTGGAAATAAATAGGCATCTGTTTCCATGGATACCAGCGTACTTGGTGCCACCAACAGTGCGGGCTTCCTCCATTTCTCTACATGTTTATGTATTGCTATATATTTTGCGGACCTTACCTGCCACAAATTGGACCCATATTAATTATCAATTATTGTGCTTATTATGTTTTATGCACAGTATCATGCACAGTATCATGAATTAGCTGTGTTAGTTTTATTTTAAAAAGGATTAGTTTACAAGTTGAAGTCTAGGTTTTTCCATATAGGATTTTCTTCTATATGTCATTTGGGGCTAACAATTCTCCACATATATGTATTTCCCTCTTTTAATAATGGGTATATATTTTTATAAAAAGCCGAATAATTCAATTTCATGGTTCAGTACTATTGGTGCCAGGGTGTTTAAGTTGTAAATCCATTGCGCTTCTTTTTTGGACATTAATTTAATAAATTCTCCTCCGCTAGGATCAAGTTTGATCTGTTCAAGGGCCCCAAATTCTGATCCTCAAAATCTAAGGGTATAAACTCACTCCAAATACAGCGTGGGTCTAATTCATCTATTTATTCAACCAATTAATTAAATATGTTTTTCTCCACTGTATTCACTGTGAAAAATGTATTAAATGTCAGATCAAATACAGAATACCAAAATAAACTCCCCATTAAATATGGCCTATCTGACCCAGGAAGAAGTGCAGTGAAGTCTAAAAATAGACAAATCACCGGCTTCAGATGGCACTTCGGGTATCCTAAGAGAATTTAGTCATGTAATAGATAGACCCTTATTTCTGATGTTTAAGATAAATTTGCACAAGATTGGCACTTAGCAAATGTGGTGCCAATATCAAAAATGCCTAACATCTGTTGTGGGTAAAGGTTTTCTAAGAGATGTTATTCTGGAGTATTTCAATGAATATAAGCGTATAACACCATTTCAGCATGGGTTTTTGAGGGATCTAATCTAATCAGTTTCTATGAAGAGGTAAGTTCTAGACTATACCTGGGTCACTCAATAGATGTCATATCTCTTGACTTCTCCAAAGCATTTGATACTGTGCCACATAAAATGTTGGTACATAAAGTGAAAATGCTTGGACTGGAGGGAAAATGTGTATGTGGATTAGTAACTCTCTTAGTAATAGAAAACAGAGGGTGAGTATTAACGGCACATACACTGAGGAGGTCACCGTCACCAGTGGCGTACCATAGGAGTCAACATATTCAACATATTTATTTATGATCTTGTAGAAGGGTTGCACAGTCAATTATAAATTTTTGCTGACAATACTAAACTTTATAATGTATTTAACATAAAAAAGAACAGTAGACTGCTACAGATGGATCTTGATAGATTGGAGGTTTGGACAAACTGGCCAATTAACACTGATAAATGTAAGCTTATGCACATGGGAAGGAAATATACAAGACACATGGCTGTTGCCGTTTTTGAGGTCCACTGGCCATGTGTGTTCCACATTTTGTGGGACGCAATATCCTGTCCTATAAAGAACAGTCCTATCCTTGTCCGTAAAATGGAAGAATAGGACATGTTCTATTTATTTGCAGGGCTGTGAAATGGACAATGTGGTCTTATTAAAGTGAATGGGCCCACATCCAACCCACAAAAGATATGGATTAGATGCAGACCAAAAATACATTTGTGTGTTTGAGCCCTAAAAGGTAAAACACTGGGTAAAACCGAAATGGAAAAGGTCTTTTAGTTTATAGAATTTTATCTGACAGTAAACCTAACTGTAACAACCAGTGTCAGGCAGCTGTTTGCAAGGCCAATAAGATTATGGGGTGCATCAAAAGGAGCATGGATGCACATGATGAGAACATAGTTCTGCCACTTTACAAATCACTAGTAAGACCACAAATGGAATATTGTGTGCAATTCTGGGCTCCTGTGCACAAAAAGACATAGAAAAGCTGGAGAGGGTTCTTAAGTATTGTTGGGCTTGAATTTTCGAATCGGGAATTTTAAACGCGAAAATCACCACTTCGAGAAATCCCGAAGATTTAGAATATAGTGCTATGTATTTGTATTTGCAATATTCTCTTATTTCCTTTGAACCCATGATCCCTCCCTGCTTCTTGCTTGTGGGCCAATGAGAAGGCTGCAATGTCTTTGTCTGAGCACAGCAACATCCCTAGCAACCAACAGGAAAGTTAAAAAGAAATGGACTCAATGAAGAGTCAAAAGAACCACTCTAAAAATGCATATCCCACAATAACTGTAGGTAAAAAATGTATATAAAGTTTATTAGACAACTCAGACAAACAGACACATTAAAAGATTGTATATAAATATGAACAGTGTGTCGGTAACTGGATACAGAATCCACTGACCGTCCACAAAATCAGGACATAAAGTATATACCAGCTATTCACAATATCAACATATAAGCATGTAGAAAAATGTTAAATAAGGTATGGCCACTAATAAATGGAAACAGACTGCAAAAAGGTCAATGAATAAGAGCCAGAACCTGTAAAAGCAGCTGGATCTGGACAGAGTGAGAGACGCCCAACATGCATCGCCGCATATATAATACAGATAGTTAGTGGGAGATAGTCAGTGTAGGTTTTGTGATATAGTGTAGCTGATAGGTTCCAGTGCAGGGTGTTAGGTAGTGTGATAGGTTCTGCTCTCCTTACATACATGCTACACACAATCACCAATATCTACTTAGACCTGCTAAAATGTGAAGTTGCACGTATTGCGCAAAAATAATGCCATCACTAATTGCCGATTTGCACAATCATGTATGTATAGGAACACTCTATCTGCTAACTATTTTTCCAGTCTTAGAAAACTTCTAGCAGATTGAAAAATGTAGCAAGAGTGACCCACGCCTGTATTCCGCACGCAATACGCGCATATTACATTGCCGATTTTCGCAAACAAGAAAACAATTTATGATGAATATTCACCCAAATATTCGCGAAATATCGCAAATTTGAATATTGCCCCGCCGCTCATCACTATAAATCATAAGAGGGCAACTAAAGTAATTAGGGATGAGCGAAGCAAGCTTCGAATCCTAGATGCAAAGTCACTTCACTCAAAACTTCATTTTAATGCTGTATGGAGATCTGTCTGCATATAGCATTAAAATGTATAGACTCCGGTGATGTGAAACTTTGGCATTTGATTATTAAACTGGAAAACCATTTTAATTCAGGTATCTGAAGTTGGCCTCGGTATCGACTGGTACCTAGGTAACTATCTAAGCCGACTTCGGAACCAAGTTTTAAAATGGTTTTCAACTTGAAAATCGAATGAAATCCCAGTTATTCATCGAAGTTCCCCGAGACTTTGATGATAATAAATTTGCTTCCCCGCACCCCATACATTTTAATGCTGTAAGGAGACTTAACTCCATACAGCATTAAAAAGAAGTTTTGAGCGAAGCGACTTCGGATCTAGGATCCAAAGCTCGCTTTGCCCATCCCTAAAAGTAATAATTGGAATGGGTGTACTACAGTACCCAGAATGATTATTACAATTAGGGTTATTCAGTTTAAAACAAGACGAATAGTAACCATGTACTGTATAAATATATCAGGGGTTAGTACAGAGATCTCTACCATGATCTATTTATAGGACTGTGACCGTGATAAGGAAGGAGACATCCATTGTGACCAGAAAAAATAAGGTTTATGCACAAACATAGAAGGGAATGTTTACTATAAGAGTATTAAGAGTAAGTCTATAGAGGTTTCTGCCTGAGGTACTGGTGATGGTGAACTCACTAATGAGAGGGGTTTAGATGTATTTCTGGAGTGTAATAACATTGTAGGTTACAGTTACTAGAAATCTGGTCAAAAGTTGTTTAACCAGAGAGTTTTTCTGATTGGCTGATTAAGTCAATCTTATAATAACAGGAAGGATTTTTTTTCCGCTAAAATGCGGAAAACTGGCTTCTACCTCATGAAGGTTTTTTTTTATCTTCCTCTGGATCAACTTTGCAGGATAACAGACTAAACTGGAAGGGTGTAAGTCTCTTTTTTTCAGCCTATGTTACTATGTTAGTGTAATGTAAATAGTTTATTCAAATTGGATGCTATATTTATTCCCAGGTATATTCAAGGGACCAGTCAGATTGTGAATATTTTGATAAATATTTCTCCTTCACTGAAAGTGTGAGATTAAGAATCTGTATATTTGCATCTGTATGATTATTTTCATTTAAATGTTGCAATCTTTTTTTATTTCACCTCAAATTATGTTTTTACCTATTATTGCCCTGGTATATTGCCACAAATCGGATGCCGTTATTTATCTTATGCCAAAAAGCCTTTTTTTAACTTCTTTTTCCTATACCTAGTGTGGCGCTATCATGCTGCACCACTTTGTTGCTGTAAGAGTGTTCTACATCACCCAGCAACATCAGCTTCCCACTGGATTGGTCCCCAGTGTCTGACGTTGGCCAGTGTGCGCTGCAGCATCTTGACATCACATATGACCCCACACGCTGTACGTGACGTGATGATGTTAGACACACTGATAGGCGGGATATCCTGGCAAAAAGCGCCCTCTTCGCATGTTTAGGCAGCACAACTCACAGCTGTAGGCTTTTATAGGGACAATATCTCCTACTCCTGAATGTTAGGGTCAGAGTAGGGATATTGAATAGCCTTTTCACACAAGAGAACTGACCTGTACAAGTGAACACTCTCAATCACAATCAACCAGCCCAGCAGATGTTCTGAAGCACCATAATGTCATGAAGATCACAGTCAGTCATGGCTTAGGGTACAAACTTGTATTCCATTCAGAGATTCTAGCATGACCACTTTGGCCACTAAGGTACCTCTTTTTATTGCTTACATGTCCTCATAACTCTATATAATAGTGGCTCGCCACCCTTCTTATTCTGAAAAAAAGGTTCTCTGTCTGTATGACTCCCCCTATCAATTCAATAAATATATAGTATGATAGACATGCACTCTTTACTTGGAGCCACTCAAGAACAATGATTGCGTATATATAAGATCGTATCTAACACATACATATTTATTAACACATTTCCAAAGACAAATATATAGATTGAAGTAAAAAAGTATAAAAAATGTAAAAAAAAGGTCAAAAAATGATATTGTGTTAACAGTAAACTGTGTCAGTGATACATCCAATGAAATCACAATGTCGGTCAGCCATACAGCCAACATGGCAATAATAGTATGACTAATAGATCATTCTAGTCTCACACAAGATGAAGAGTAAAAGATGTAACTTAATAATCTCAATAAAAGTATGGTAGACTAATACACTATATGTGTGACAGTCACAGACAAAAATAAATTGATATGGTTGATGTCTATAGCATATACTATATCCAATACCATTAATTCAAATGTAACATTGATGATTTTCCAGTAAATGAGCAAATGATTCACTCTGACCGCATATATATAAAATATAAAAATATAAACACAAATAAGTATATAGTTATCTCAATGCATTAGGTTAGCATTTGTTATTATATTTAGTTCAAAGTTCTCCTTTATTAGTCCTTCCTTGATAGTAAGAACTTAATAATGATTCATATATTATAATCACAGTTGGTGGTATAGTGGAAACTGACCCTGCGTCCCACGTGGTAACAGTGAGGCAACAGGTATTTATAATGATCAGTATAGTGTACTCACTGTTAGTAGGATAATATACACCAACCATGCGTTCCATGTGGTGGCAGTGAGGCAATAGTGAGGCTTGTCTTACCTCCACAAATCCGTGTATGTCGAGCACCGCTATCTGCTGCAGGAGCCCGTGCCGGCATCCCACGTGGTATCTCTAACTTCTCTCGATGGTCAACGTGATGCAGTGCAGATACACTCCAGCTGGTTGGCTATTGTAAAGTCGGTGGAGCGCTCGACCTTTCTTTAACAAAACAATGTTCTGACAATGGATGAATAGATTATGCTATGCGTCCTGGATCTTTGTTATTAATTCTATAGTACCGTTTTGGAGTTTGTCCTCCTTCTTCAGTGGTCATGTTTCATCCAAGATCCACACCACTTATATATCTATATTCAGTCTTTACCAAGACCAAAAATGGATTCTCAATTAACATCAACTCAAATTGTTTTCATATTTTGAGAGTATGTATTATCCATATTTTATTAATATATCCAAAGGTTTGGGTCCCTTTCGTATTTATTCACAATGTACTCTCGCATAATCCTAAAAAGATGCATGCGATTTTTACACGTTTTCGATGCGTTTTTTGTCTAATTATGCGTTGTTTTGTATATAGATGCTCCTTACTTCAAATAATAACCCTATGTGTTCATTTCCATTACACTAATATTTACAAAATATATTATATAAAAATATCAATAAAGAAAAGAATATCATCAAAAGATAATCAAATAAAATATGAAAAACATAAATATATATGTAATCTTGCCATTGTAAAAATATAAATATAAAGTGATGTAATCATGTGACAAATCAATGTCTTCTCAGTCATTATGATTATCTTATTTATAGTTCTGTTACTTATAACAGATGGACAAACTCTTTTCTACAGATAGTTTGTACATTGAAGTAATAGAGATGGGGACCTCCTGCCGAGAAGAGATCGGAGTGCTGGTAAACAGCCTGACTCCGATCTCCCGTCAGTGAAGGGCACCCATCCCCAATCTACAAGAATCCTAAAAGTTCCAACTCGGCATTAAGTACCCCAGGTATTAGTGTATTAAATTCAAAAATTCTTCTTGATTTTAAATGTGACTTGTCCTTCTGCTCTTCTCCTCTATCAATATTCTCTGTCATAAAGAAAGATGGTCTATCCATATCTCTCACTTTCGATAAAGATGTTTCTATGACATTGAGTGGATATTCCTTCATGAATCCACCCAAAGTGGGTAAAATTGGCTTCCACCTCACAGTTTAGTTTTTTTTGCCTTTCTCTGGATCAACTTGCAGGATAACAGGCCGAACTGGATGGACAAATGTCTCTTTTCAGCTTTATATGCTATGTTACTATGTTGCTATGATAAATTGTTTCTTTATCTCTTTGGCTTCTTCCTCAAATTTCTTTTCTCTGTACAGTTACGTTTTATATGACAAAACTGTCCCATAGGTATATTCAACAACCATCGGGGTAGGGGACAGCTTGAGTATAAAATATAACTGTTTTTGGTTACTAATTTATAATATGTACTACATATTAATTTATAATTTTGTACTGTAATTAACAGATCCATAAATTCAAATTGTTCTCTATTGATATTTGAGGGAAAAAAATGTCAGTTATTTGGGTTATTGGTGATGTCTTCCAAAAATAACTGAAGTTCTGGTTCTGTTTTTTGCCATATGAAAATAACATCATTGATGTACCTACAACAGAACACCAGGCCCATCCCCAGTCTAGGCACTATGTTATTTTGTTTCTATTCTGCCATACATAAATTAGCATAGCTGGGGGCAAACCCATGGCTGTACCTCTCATCACTAAATAATAATCTGACTCAAGGAAGAAAGAATTATGTGTCAATATATAATGTACTCCCTCTGCTCTAAAATTGATTTGTTCTGCACAAAGCCCACCACTCATCTCTATTTGTGACTTCATTGCTATAATCCCTTAATCATGATCTATTATAGTATATAATGAGTTAACGTCTAATTTGCCTATAATCCAGTGTGGTTTATAATCTAAACTTTCAATAATTTGTATTATCTGTGTAGTGTCCTTTATATATGCAAATGTATTTTTCACAATAGGTTGTAAAATTTGGAAGTCAAAGATCTGAATCCTGAGATGATTGGCCGGCCTGGTGGATTTTTCTGATCTTTATGTATTTTTGGTAAACAGTAGAATATGGGTAATCTGCATTGTGTTCCCAAAATAAACTTATATTCCTGTTCCAAAAGTATTTTATTGTCTAATCCAATTTTACAATACTCAATAAGGTTTTTTTTTTAAAATAAAATCTTTAGTAGGATCCCCTTTTAGTTTTTTTTGTGTAGTTTCATCAGACAACTGTCTTATACATTCTAAATTATATTTTTCTGCTTCAAGGATCACAATGGCACCCCCTTTGTCTGCCGGTCGGATAATGACATTTTCTTATTTTTGTAGTACTGTAGCTTTATAGCCAGGAGGACAAAAAGGTAGCTTAAAAAGAGAATATTTGAACATATAGGAAATATAAGAAATGGATATCAGCAACATTCCTTATCTAATCATTTTAAACAGTTTCACAATAAAGATCCAGCAGGCTTGACCTTCACTGCCTTTAAAAAGGTAGAAATACATTGGAGAGGAGAAAATCATGTGATGAGGATGTCACGTTTAGAATAAAGGAGAATTTTTGAATTTAGTACACTAATACCTGAGGGACTCAATGCCGAGTTGGAACTTTTCGGTTTCTTGTAGATTGGGGATGGGTGCAATTCGCTGACGGGAGATCGGAGTCAGGCTGTTTACCAGCACTCCGATCTCTCCTCGTCGGGAGGTCCCCATCTCTATTACATCGATGAAAAAACGATCTGTAGAAAAGAGTTTGTCCATCTGTTATAAGTAACAGAACTATAAATAAGATAATCATAATGACTGAGAAGGCATTGATTTGTCACATGATTACATAACTTTATATTTATATTTTCACAATGGCAAGATTACATATATACATATATATATATATATATATATATATATATATATTTGTGGTCATGGCTACGGCCAACGATGCTTGATGAATCCTAGGGAGATAAACATCAAGAACAACCTAGCCCGGCTAGCCGTGTGCTAGCTAACCTAACTTAATGGCTTGAAGTGTGCCCTTAGCCATAGCCGTGGGTAGGCCTAGAAAAGGCTGCAAAAGCCAAACCAAGTAGGTTATAGAAGAAACAATGGAAAGTGCAAACAAATCCCTGACCAACTGCAAGGCATCGGCAATCTTGACCGCACATTCAGGATGTATGAGGCAAAACCATAAGGAGACATACATCACATCTTGCAAATGAGGAAACCGGAGCCATGATGCTCGATGTTGCAGATAGTGCCCCGAAGCGGAATGAAGGACTGGGAATACGCTGTGGAATGGAGCATGAAATATTAACTGAACCTAGGGAACTGTGGTCCTAGTACTGACAATTGCCCTGGCCTCAGGAGTTTGTGGAACCGAAAGAGAAACCTGACTGCGTAGACTATGCAAGAAGTGAGGGGCAAAAGAAACCATGGAAGTAGGAAGGGAGTCCTTGAATAGTTCACCCGATATCTATCTGCTTGCCATGGTCCCTGAGTTCTTCTGTGACCCCTAAGAATGGTTTAATGCTGAAGCGGGAAAACCGACCTGGTATCTGAATCTAACATGAGAGATTGGTTGATTCGATGTGTTGTAGAGTCTGGTATTAGTATGGCAAGAAGCTAGGAAGCCATAGTATAGATCCTGTCTATGCCCGCCAGTTAGGGAATACAAAATTTGCGACAAAGCTACGGGCGAAAATGAATTCCTAGATGTAGTAAAAGACAAAAGACTTTGTACGGGAACTTGGTTGACGAGGTATGCTCGACTACGAACAGGGACTGAAATGCTAGAGGGAATTACCCTACTTGTTCTTCCTCTGGCAGAAATTCTGCCGTTGTGATAGCTGCCCTCAGAGGGAGCGGGACGGCCACGCGGAGTGAACAGCAGAGGAAGCAGCGCAGCAATGAGGAGCGACCTGCAAAGGAAGCTGTATGGAAAACATTGTCCAACAGCGGGAGCCGTTTGGTAAAGAAGACTGACCAGTAGAGGGAGCAGTGCAGTATTGACCAATAAGACCAACTGTGCAGCCGTACAGAAAAAAAAAGACTCTCCAGTGTAGTGGCAAAGGGAGCAGGGCAACGGAGAGGAGAGACCAGTAGGAGGGGCGGTGCCATGAAAGGAAGTCCTGTGGAAAATTTATGCGACAATGAGGAGAGACCAGCTAAGGAAATGAGGACTGTGTGGCAGAATGAAGCAGTGCGATAATAAATCATGTCTAGCCGAGGGGACTAGCAGTGATTAAGAGTGAAATGAAGAGAATTGTCCAGCGGTACGGTGATACGGACAGGGGAGCCTGAATTGAGCAGAAGAGAATATGACTGCATATGAACATACTGTACATGAATTAGCAGACAACAGGAAATTATGACTATAACATGTGGCCTCAATGACCTGCTGGCAATTGAACAGTGGGCCTGGCTAACGTGGCAGGCGAAACCTGAACTGAACCTACGTGGCCCGAATACTTGTGGCAGGCGAATATCGGTGCAAAAATGTGACCTGACCAACATTGCAGGTGACCCTAAAGACTTGAGCTCCAGTAATTGAAGTGTGATCCTGGAGCATGGCGGACAATGGGCATGAATACAGTGTAAAACCTAAAGAACGTAAGGAGCAGGAAACTTAGTTGAGTAACAAGTGAACCTGACTGAACACCACAGGCGACAGACTTTAGTTTAAAAACATGGGCCGTATGCAGGTGATCAGGGAAGCAGATATGAATGTGAGAAATTTGGGCCCAATCAGCCTGGAATCATGGATGGTCAACCAACCAGACAGGACTGAAAACAAGTCGTCGGACCCCCAAAGCCATGGGGCCGAAGTGGTCGTCGGACCCCCGAAGCCATGGGGCCGAACGGTCGTCGTAACCCCGAAGCCATAGGGTCGACGCAGTCGTCGGACCCCAGAAGCTATGGGACCGAAGCAGTCGTCGGACCCCCGAAGCAATGGGGCCGAAGCAGTCATCGGACCCCCGAAGCCATGGGGCCGAAGCAGTCGTCGGACCCCCGAAGCCATGGGGCCGAAGCAGTCGTCGGACCCCCGAAGCCATGGGGCCAAAGCAGTCATCTGACCCCCGAAGCTATGGGGCCGAAGCAGTCGTCGGACCCCCGAAGCCATGGGGTCGACGCAGTCGTCGGACCCCAGAAGCTATGGGGCCGAAGCAGTCGTCGGACCCCCGAAGCAATGGGGCCGAAGCAGTCGTCGGACCCCGAAGCCATGGGGCCGAAGCAGTCGTCGGACCCCGAAGCCATGGGGCCGAAGCAGTCGTCGGACCCCGAGCCATGGGGCCGAAGCAGTCGTCGGACCCCGAAGCCATGGGGCGAAGCGGTCGTCGGACCCGCGAAGCCATGGGGCGAAGCAGTCGTCGGACCCCGAAGCCATTGGGCGAAGCAGTCGTCGGACCCCGAAGCCATGGGGCCGAAGCAGTCGTCGGACCCCGAAGCCATGGGGCCGAAGCAGTCATCGGACCCCGAAGCCATGGGGTCGGCGCAGTCGTCGGACCCCGAAGCTATGGGGCGAGCGGTCGTCGGACCCGCAGCCATGGGGCCGAAGCAGTCGTCGGACCCCCGAAGCCATTGGGCCGAAGCAGTCGTCGGACCCCCGAAGCCATGGGGCCGAAGCAGTCGTCGGACCCCCGAAGCCATGGGGCCGAAGCGGTCGTCCGGACCCGCGAAGCCATGGGGCCGAAGCAGTCGTCGGACCCCCGAAGCCATGGGGCCGAAGCAGTCGTCGGACCCCCGAAGCCATGGGGCCGAAGCAGTCGTCGGACCCCCGAAGCCATGGGGCCGAAGCAGTCGTCGGACCCCAGAAGCCATAGGGCCGAAGCAGGCAAGGAGCCCCAGGGAACCAAGGGGCCGAAGCAGTCATAGGGCCCCCCCGGAGCCATGGGGCCGAAGCAGTCATAGGGCCCCCCGGAGTCAAGCGGTCTTTGGGTCCTCGGAGCCGAAGCAGTCATAGGGCCCCCCGGAGTCAAGCGGTCTTTGGGTCCTCGGAGCCGAAGCAGTCATACAGCCCCTGGAGCCATGAGGCTGGGGCAGTCAAGTGGCCTCTAAGCCAGCGGCCGAAGTAGCCATCAGGCCCGTGGAGCCAAGAGACTGACCTGAATGACATGACAGTGACGAGAAGTGATTAAAACTTGAGCCAGATCTGATGGGCTAGGCGGCAACTTGGATGACTGGATTGGCTAAAAGTGGCCTAAAAGAAACATAACTGCCAAAAGGCATTGAAAATAGACATTGGTAATCCGAAACAACGTGCATAAATAATGCGCTTAACAGAGATGGGATAAAAAACAAGCGCCTGAGGCATTGCAAGTTTGCTCAGCGAAGTACCTTATCGCGACAAACAAATAAACAACTTGTGAAAACATGGTAGGAAACTTGCTCCTATTGGCCCACTGGTCTCCGTTTTGTTGAACTAGGCAGGAGACCAATCTGAGTGAATACGAACCAGGATTTAAAAGGATTTTTTTTTTTTTTACACTACAGAGGAAAAAAAACAAGCCTGAAAAGAAAGCAGCCATGTTTGCCGGTAGCGGTACCAAGCAGTGGGTGCGGAGTGCCCCGTTGAGATTACTGAGAGTAGCAAGTAACAGGAGAATGCAGCTTTGAGTGGGAGCAGAGTGTAACACATGGTGTAACAGCAGATGGGTGAATGCCGCTCTGGATGTGAGTAACAATGTATGAGCGCGGCTCTGAGTATGGATAGAGCATGAAAAACATGGTATAAAGCAGACGTAAGAATGCAAAACTAAATGTGAGCAGAGTATTACGTGATGCATCAGCGGACACATGAACACAGCTCTAGTAGTGAATGGAGTAGAGGACAAGATGTAAAAGCAGACGTGCGGACGCAGCTTTGGATGTGAATAAAATATTAACTCGAAGTGACAGCCGACATGGAAAGCGGCTCTGGCGAGTGGGGTATAAAACCTGTTGTAGCAGTAGAAGTGTGAACACAACTCTGGTTATAGGCAGAGCATACAATTGGTATAACGGCAGCTCTGGTTGTGAATGGAGCATGACACATGCTGTGAAAAATGACTTAAAATGGGCCTGGAAAGAACCTGTAGTAGCTGTGAACGCAGCTCTGGGTGTGAGTAGAGCAAACATGATATACCAATAGACGTATGAACGCAGCTTTGGTCGTGAGTTTGACCACGTAAGTGTGAATGCTCCTCTGGGAGTGAGCCGAGAATGAAAAGAGGTATAACAGCAGCTCTAAATGTGAGTGGAGCATGAACATGATGTGACTGTAAACGTGAATGCATCTCCGAAACAAGCCTAGTATGAACCTGTTGTAACAGCAGACATGTGAACACAGCTCTGACTGTGAGCAGAGCAAACAGGGTATACTAGCAGACGCATGAACGCAGCTCTAACCACACACAACAACATGATGCAACAGCCAAGAGTGAACACCGGCTGGTGCGGCCAAAAAAAAATAATAATAATAATAAATAAATAAATGGAGTAACAGTAGCAGCTCTGGGCAGAGTATGAAACATGTAATTACAGGCGTGTAATACAGTTCCGGATGTCGGCTTGGGTACGGAATGGCTGTAACAGCCAACAGGTGAATGCAACTCGAATGAGATTGACGTATGAAGCATGATGAAAATAGCAGACATGTGGACACAGCTCCAGTGAGCAGAGAGTGAAACATGTGTAACAGCAAAATGTAAAGGCCGTCTTGGAACGAGCAGCGTGAAATTGATGGACAATAAAAGACGTACAGATGCATCTGAGGGTGTGAGGCGTATAAAGCAAGGTGCAAGCAGGCATAAGACAGAAGTAAAGCCGAACGTGGAAATGCTGCTCAGAATAAGAGCAGAGCATAAAGTGTATCAGGGTTTTTAGAACAGAAAGCAAGGAAAATACCTGAAGTCTAAAGATGGTGGTGGCTGGGGGAGGGGGGACACATGGCAAGGAACAGCTACAGCAATAGGCCTGAACAAACAACAGCTGCGTCCGATCTCCAATCGTGACGTCACATGCAGCCCGGGTAACTGTTCCCTTACTATGTACAAACTGCAGTAACTTTCCATGCGACAAACAAGCGAAGAAAAATTTGCAAGATATATAGGAACTAACTCCTATTATCAAACAAACGAAGTTAAAAAAGAAATAGAATTTTTTTTAGCCCCAACAAAACAAACCTGAGGCGGCAGATTCTGAGGCGAAGCCTCCCGTTTGCTAGAAAAGTCGGGTTCCGACCGGCCAGGAGAGATGGCCATGGCCCAACTTACTTATGTATTGCAGCACATGCATTGCTACGATAGCAGCGATCGAAATAAAGCTCCATTCTGTCTCCATGCTGCAAAGAAAGAGATCCTGCCACCAGGGAAGCTAGTTCACTAATGACACCCAGCAGCACCTGAAAAACACACGCCCAGGAGTGAGGCAGTGGCTTATTTAAGAAGAGCCTCCGCCCCTCCCACAAATGCAGGCTGACTAGTCAGCCTTACTACATATAAAAAAAAAAATTTTTCCTATATATTTTTATATGTTTATGTTTTTCATTTTTTTATTATTTTTGGATTATATTTTTTCATTATTGATATTTATTATATTTTTTATACAATATATTTTGTAAATATAATATAATGGAAATTAACATATAGGGTCATTATTTGAAGTAAGAAGCAACTATATACAAACAAACGAATAATTAGACAAAAATAGCATCGAAAACGCGTCAAAATTGCATGCATTTTTTTAGGATTGTGAGAGAGTACAATGTAAATAAATAAGAAAGGGACCCAAACCTTCTGATATTTGAATGACATATGGATAATACATTATATACTCTCAAAAATATTAAAACAACTTGAGTTGATGTTAATTGAGAATCCATTTTGGGTCTTGGGAAAGACTGAATATGGGTATATAAGTGGGGTGTATCTTGGATTAAACATGATCATTGAAGAAGGAGTTAGGCAAATTCCAAAATGCGTTTGGTGCTATAGAATTAATAAAAAAGTTCCAGGACCCATAGGATAATCTATTCATCCATTGCCAGAACATTGTTTTATTAAAGAAAGGTTGAGCGCTCCACGGACATTGCAAGAACTACTTTACTACTTTACTACTTTAGATGACATGCTGGAGTGTATCTGCACTGTTCCATGTTGACCACCGAGAGCCGTTAGCGTAACCACATGAGACACCGGCACGGGCGGCCGCAGCAGAAACTCGGTGCTCGTCATACACGGAGGTGTGGAGGTAAGACAAGCCTCACTGTTGCCTCACTGCCACCACGTGGAATTTATGTTCGGTGTATATTATCCTACTAACAGTGATTACACTATACAGATCATTTGAACTGAATATAACAAACGTTAACCTAATGCATTGAGATAACTATATACTTATATGTTTCTATAATTTATATATATGCGGTCAGAGTGAATAATTTGCTCATTTTCTGGAAAATCATCAATGTTACATTTGAATTTATGGTATTGGATATAGTATATTTTATTTACAGTCACCATATCTATTTCTCGTTGTCTGTCACACATATGGTCATTATAGTGTATTTAATTGCCATACTTTTATTGAGATTATTAAGTTATATCTTTTACTTTTCACCTTGTGTGAGACTAGAATGAACTATTAGTTACACTACTATTGCCATGTTGGCTGTATAGCTGACAGACATTGTGATTTCATTGGATGTATCACTGACACAGTTCACTGTTAATGCGATATAATTTGTTGACCTTTTTTAAATTTTTCATACTTTTTTACTTGTGCTAATTTATTTTCATAAATTGGATTTATGTAGGGTGCATCACTGTCATGTTTTGCCTTGTGCACCAATACAATGGTGTTGCAAAAAAATCCTTTTTTTTATAGCATATTTTTGGGAGTAAAGCTTCTAGGATCAAGACGAAGAGAAGCGGGGACAGTGGGCATCCCTGGTTTGTTCTGTTGGTGATCAGAAGGCATTTTGAAAAAAAAACAAAAAACTTTACTGCTACTCTTGCAGAAGGGCGGGTGTGCATTGTTAGAATGGCTTCTACATATTGATTTGGAAATTTGAATCTCAGTAAAACTGCTTTCATATAGGACCAAGAAACTATATCAAAGGCTTTCTCAGCATCAGTGTCAAGAAGGACTGCTTTACGTTTTAATTCATGTATAGTTTGGATAAGATTTATAACCTTATACATATTGGGGACATTAATTAAGACTGGTGATTTAGATGCTGGTGATTTAGATGCTGGTCTTAATCCCTCTGCACTGTCGGTGGATGCACCAAAGTTATGTTGAGGTGCGGCAGATTTAGCAGATTTAGCAGATTTAGCCTCAAAACACCTTTGTGAAAAAATCTACAAAATAAGTATGCCAAAAAGTGGTGTACAAAGGTTAATAAATGACCCCAATTATCTTTTCCCTCTCTTTCTCCAGAGGTTGTCTCTTGGTACTTTAACCCATGAGGTAGTTTTAGGGGAGTTTTAGTTGACTTCCTTAGATTGATTTCAACTGTATTTGGACTATTTGTTATGAAACATGAATGCAGAAGTCAGAGTATGTACAATAATTGACAATTACATTGCAGAGAGTCTTTCTGCCATTAAAATTTTAAAAAATAATAGCCTATGTAGTACACCATCTGAAAAATTGGGTCTATGGTATTATGAGCACTACACAAGATCAGGCTGGCTGGCAGGAGCAGTGTGCTACCTTCATGTGTATTTAGTTATTTTAAAGCGATATTCATGTTTTGTGGCTGGGTGAACTAATCTGGCTACTTCAATAAAGGTGGCTACCCAGGTCTTAAAATCTTGGCAAATGTATCTACACATACAGAGATATGAATAGGAAGGGGGCAAAACAATGCTTTCCAAGAGAGTTTTTACATTCAGAAATCTGAAAAAGTTAGATAGCAACCATGTTAGAAGCTATATTGGCAACCATCCAGAGTCATTGCTTTTTAGAAACAAATGTAGCTAAACACTCTATTAGACAAGCTGAGGAATATTCCTACAACTGTTCATTCCTGATAACTGGGCTATGTAAATGTACTACTATTCACCTGACAAATGATCAGAACAGTTGTTTGTTGGGTAACCCAATCATTTATGCAGCACGTAAAAGCATAATTTGTTGGCAGCACTTTGTCATGTATAAACTGGTATCTGTTGCTGACAAAGAACAAATCTGAATGGGATTGGACATTCATAGTAATGATTATCCATCCCCATAAAGAGCCCACTCGAGTGGGCAGTGATTGAGAAAGAACAGTTCATTCCCCATCATTGCCCTGTGCATTGACCTATGTAAATGGACCCTAAGAAACAAATTAATAGATTTTCTAAAAGCTTGCAAAATAAGACAACTCAAAGACTTGAGATCCAGATGATTTATTAGTGTAGGGCTAAATGCTCTTTCATTTGTTCAGACCCAAACAGATAACCCATTCTGAGCATGGCAGACCATCTATTACATGCTACCAAAGAAACAATAGAAAGGTAATATGGGGAATTCTGAGGAGGAAAAAGATATGAATAGGTAAATAAGCTTTAGGCAATGCAATAAATTATTACTATTATCATCATACTTTAATTAGTGTTATTCATTTATATATTTATATTTATCACTATACAACACATATTTAGAACTCAGATTATTTGGTTTATGAAGGAGAAAAATGTATAATTTTTATATCGAACTCCACTAGATAATGATATTACGATATATCCTGGAGTTAATATGCTAACAAAACAATGGGCAAAACCTTGAGGTCTTATTATTTTCAGGCAGTTCTTTGTGAATCATGGTTTGAAAGGAAGTATTAAAAAGAGGATTGTTTTTCATGTGATGTGAACATAAAAGAACAACATTTTTAGAGCTTTAGATTTCAGATTTAAGTGTTACTTTGATGTTTTGGTTTGCATGCTATCTACAAAGTAACAGGCATAGCAAATAACACAATTTTGTTATAGTATTCTTTTGGATTACATGGTAAAATGTCCATTATATGAATTGTTCTAGTAATATTAATGTAAGCTGTTACATACATTTGTGAACAAGTGTGATGTTAAACTGTAATGAATGTTCTATGACTGCCACCTGGCGTGTGTTACTGACACTACAGCTTAAGTCCCAGATAGAAATTGTATGTGCACAACTATCTCAAACAATAAAGTCCCATAATAAAGAATAAAAAGAAACAAATATATAAACATGTGAAAAATATCATAGTACTAAAAGCTATAGACTAAAACATGAAGAAGGGTAATTTATACACTACTTTGACTTAAGGAGCATAATCATTTATGGTACTAATAATCACAATGTTGTGCATTCTTTTACAGAAATCAAATTTCATAGGATATATACACACATCTCAATAAATTACTCCTATGTACGACAGATTCATTAGTGTATTTCAAGCTTTTATTTATTTTAATAATGATGATTAGATTCGGATATTGCAAGAAAATTACTTAGTCACAAAGCGCATTTCCTTTTAAGAAGTGAGTGCAATGACAGGTAGCTGCGATCCTACATGACTGTGGCATCTGGTTAGTGTACAATAAAAAAAAAAAAAAAAACCTGATCCAATTTCTCACGACGGGCTGGCTGCCGCCATCTTGCCTGAAGCACATCTGGTGCAAAATCTCACACGGCGTGATGATGTCATATGTCACCGCACAGGGGATTTCTAATAAGATCTTCAAGCAAGATTGCGGTGGCCAGCCCATGACAAGCAATTGGATCAGGTAAGTATTTTTTTTTTTTACACTATTTCAGGTCAAATCGATTTGCCACTGTGAAGCACGAGGAAATTTGGCTTTGCATTTAAATCAAATTTATCCTGAAATTCATTCTCTCATCACTACTTATAGCTAATGAATACCCAAAAGTTAGTATCTCAGAAAACTAGAATATTATACAAGATCAATTAAAGAAATGATTTGTCATACAAAAATGTTGGCCTACTGTAAAGTATGTATATTATATGCACTCAATACTTGGTTGAGGCTCCTTTTGCATGAAATACTGCATCAATGTTGCATGGAAAGGAGGTAATCAGCCTGTGGCAATGCTGAGGTGTTATGGGAGCCCAGGTTGCTTTGACACTGACCTTCATCTCAACTACTTTGTTGCATCTGGTTTCTCATCTTCCTCCTGACAACAGGAGAGTTTGCTGGCCAACCAAGCACAGTGGTACCATGGTTATTAAAATAGGTACTGGTGTGTTTGGCAGTGTGGCACTGTGTGTGTGTATATATATAGGGCAGCACTCCAAGTTCAGTGAAAACACGAAGAGATGATCCATTCGAAGTTGATAAAGTGGAATTCGATCCGAATTTCAGAAAAAAATTCGATTTGAACCAAGTCTGAATTTCCTCACACTTCGTGGAAACGAAACGCATTTTTTCCTAATATGGCTGCTGCACATGTTAGGACATGGAGCTAGGAACTCTGGGAATGAGGGATCACCCACAATGCCATGCACGCAGCCAGTCAGCAGTCAGCCAGCCTTGGGATGTCAGAGCCCTATAAATAGCCTCAGCCATCTTGGATTCAGTCATTTTTCAGTTTAGTTAGTGCAGGGTGAGAGGTCAGTAGGTGGTAGAAAAGACTTTAAAACTTTTATTTTGCTGTATAGAAGTTCAGGGAAAGGATAGGGAGGAATCATTCCTCAGTATTGAAGCAGAACAGGGTTCAGTAAGGGAGTTTACAGCCTGGGTAATAGGAACAAAGCTATTAGACCTTGCTGCACTGACTGGGGATCCAAATTGCTCTTATACGCCTCTGTAATTCCAACAAACTGTTCTTGTTATTGGGGTGCAAGTGCTGTTTGATACAGCCATTAACAGGGTTTATTACAAATATTTCTATGTCTTATTTGCCCTTGTGCAGTGCAGTTATATGCTCTAAAGCATCTTTTGGCTTGTATTAGTGGGCAAAAAAAGGGCTTATTAGCCTTTGTGTGGCAAAGTGAGAAAATTACAGCCCATTTTGGCGTGTATTAGTGGCGCAAAAGGGGGAATAATTGAGGGCTTTAAAAGAAAGATTGAGTCCAGACCTTGTAGGTAGTTGAACAGCAACTTAACTTGAATAAACATTCATCAGAAACAGTCTTCAAGCTTTGTCTTGGTCCCAGCAGGTTTTAGCATTAAACTGGCAGGCAAACTACACTGTGCTATATGTTTCTCTCACTCTGCTGTACTGATAGGCTTGCTGTATAACTCAGTTTCTTCTGTATGCTGCACTTTCTCAATTTAGTCTGGCTCTAGGTTATACCAGGGAATTTTCCTCCTTGCTTCTGAGTTTTAGGGTGCTCTGTGTGCCGTGGGCATATCCAGCAGAGAAATGCCCCTGCACACCTGTCCCCTAGCAGGGGGTAAACTAGACTGGGACTAACTAGAACTGCACCCCACCCTTCCTGCAGGAAGTAGGACAAGCCCATGTCTCTCCAGAGGTGGATTAGAATGGAATGGACAGTTCCACTCTACCTAAGTACAGCTCTGTCGTGTTTGCTGCCACCTGCTGGTGAACCAGGCATATTATATTTAAAACAGTTACATAACAAAATAGGAATGCACATTGTGGAGGACCTGCAATAAATGCACAAGATGACATGAGGTTAGACCAAAAAAGACAGTAGCAAGGTGAAAAAGTGGTAACACGACTCTGGGGTGTTACATAAATAGAAAATAATAAGCGATTATTTGCCATTTAGTGGTGCAGTTATATGTTCTAAAGCCCTTTTTGGCGTGTGTTAGTGGCAAAAAAAATATATTATTTGCTGTTCACTGCTGTAGTTATATGTTCTAAAGCCTTTTCTGGAGTGTATAAGTAGAGAAAAATTACGATCTATTTGCCGTTCAGCTGTGCAGTTATATGTTCTAAAGCCCTTTTTGGCGTGTATTAGTGGGAAAAAAATATACCGTATATTATTTGCCGTTCAGCGGTGCACTTATACATTCTAAAGCCATTTTTGTCATGTATTAGTGCCAAAAAAATATATATTATTTGCCATTCAGCAGTGCAGTTATATGTTCTAAAGCCTTTTGTGGCGTGTATAAGTGGAAAACTATAAAGGCCTATTTGCTGTTCATCTGTGCAGTTATATGTTCTAAAGCCCTTTTTGGCGTGTATTAGTGGCAAAAAATATATATTATTTGCCGTTCAGCGGTGAAGTTATATCTATATGTTCTAAAGCCCTTTTTGGCACGTATTAGTGGCAAAAAAATATGCATTGTTTGCGTTCAGAGGTGCAATTATATGTTCTAAACCCTTTTGTAGCATGTTTAAGTGGAAAAAAATAAGGGCCTATTTGCAGTTTAGCGGTGCAGTTATATGTTCTAAAGCCCTTTTTGGCATGTATTAGTGGCAAAAAATATATATTATTTGCCATTCAGTGGTGCAGTTTTATGTTATAAAGCCCTTTTTGGCATGTATTAGTGGCAAAAAATATATATATATATTGTTTGCCATTCAGCCGTGCAGCTATATGTACTAAACCCTTTTGTGGCATGTATATGTGGAAAAAAATAAGGGCCTATTTGCCGTTCAGCAGGTCAGTTATATGTTCTAAAGCCCTTTTTGGCATGTATTAGTGGCAAAAAATATATTTTATTTGCTGTTCAGCGGTGCAGTTATATGTTTTAAAACCCTTTTTGGCATGTACTAGTGGCAAACAAAAATATATATATTGTTTGCCATTCAGTAGTGCAGCTGTATGTTCTAAACCCTTTTGTGGCATGTATAAGTGGAAAAAAATAAGGCCTATTTGCAGTTCAGCAGTGCAGTTATATGTTCTAAAGCCCTTTCTGGCATGTATTAGTGGCACAAAAAAAAGTATTTGCCGTTGTGTAAAGTGAGAAAATTGCAGACCTTTTTGGCTTGTATTAGTGGCAAAAAAATATATATTTGCCATTCAGCAGTGCAGTTATATGTTCTAAAGCCCTTTTTTGCATGTATTAGTGGCACAAAAAATAGTATTCGCCGTTGTGTGGTAAAGTGATAAAATTAAAGCCCTTTTTGGCATGTATTAGTGGCACAAAAATATATTTTATTTGCCGTTCAGCGGTGCAGTTATATGTTCTAAAGCCCTTTTTGGAGTGTATTAGTGGCAAAAATATATATATTATTTGCAGTTCATCGGTGTAGTTATATGTTCTAAAGCCTTTTGTGGAGTGTATAAGTGGAAATAAATAAGGGCCTATAAGCCATTCAGCAGTGCAGTTATATGTTCTAAAGCCCTTTTTGGCGTGTATTAGTGAGGGGAAAAAAGGGCTTATTAGCTGTTGTGTGGCGAAGTGAGAAAATTACAGACTTTTTTGGGGTGTTTAAATTTCCTTTTTATTTATTTATTTGATCTAAAAGTAAGTCAGACAGAGAAGTGCCAGGCCCTGCACAGGGGAGTGGCACAGGCCTAAATGTTTGTGGCGCAGGCACAAGTCACAACAGAGTAAGGGGGCATTTCAGCAGGTGTTGCAGCGAGGGGCCTGAGCTCCCAGTGTCATCTAGCTGTCAAGTCTTGACCAGCAACCAAGTGGTTCTTCAATGGTTGACTCAGTCATCCACTTTTTCCCAAGTGACATCAGACACCACCAGCCGAGAGACAGTGGGTTCATCAGACACAACCCTTAGTTGGCATGGCCCAGGAGCAGGCCCTGTGCCCTCACCTGTCCTAAATCTGCCTCAGTACTTTTCTGTTCCCTCAGCCAGAGAAGTATTATATGCTGTGGGCTCAGCTCTACTATACAGCGAGGACAAGCTACTAGAGGACAGTCAGCAGCTAGTAGAATGTCTCCTAGATGTGGAGGAGACATTTGCCGCTTCCTCCGGTATGAGGAGAGTGGCATGGGAGCTGCTGTTGCGATCGGTGAGGCTCCTGACCCAGAGACCGTTGAGGAGTACATCAGTGACATGCAGAAAGTACTCGATGATGATTATGTAGCAGATCGCACTTGGGAGCCAGGTGAATTAGGGACTTCATCATCATTGGGAGAAGAGGGTGGTAGCTTGCCCGTGAGGGAGCGGCAGAGCCAGCAAGTCGCTAGTGTTGCTGGGAGTCAGCAGGGTAGCAGCAGTGGGAAGTCAGGAGCCAAACGTGCCCGAGAAAGACAAAAGTAGCGGTGCATGGGTTCATGGAAGCAGTGGCGGTAGCAGTTAGTCAGTGCAGAGTGTCCAAATAAAGAAAAACGCAGTCGGCACTGCCTAGTGTGGTCAATGTCCAAAAAGATTCACACCTGCACTGTTATCATGCGACAGTTCGGTGGTGCTCTGCCAAATAGACGTTTAATCAAATACTTGAAAGAAGAAAAAATAGAGGCACTCACCGTCAACTTTCTTTTAGCAGCTTTATTGTAAATAAAATCACGGTAGATGCGGGGCGCCGCACAGATAAATCAGGCAACTGCATTTTCACGTTAAGTATGCGCTTTATCAAGCCTCTCGTGACGTGGTGGGGAGGTGTACTTTATACATCACTCCCACTCCCACCATCAAACAGGTGAAATGTTCACTTTAATCTACATACTGATATCCTTATAATATAGATGAACATCGGATAATCTAAAACCATTTCATACAAAAACATACAAAGTCATTTTTGTCATTTAATCCCAGGGGACCCATGGCATCAGTTTTGATAATCCATGCGGCCTCCCTCTGTAATAGAATGCGCTTCCTATCTCCTCCTCCTTCTGGTATATGGACTACCTCTATCCCTGCACTCTTCAACACATCATCTCTGCCTCCATGTTCGGCGTGTTTGTGTTCGATAAGTCGACTGGCTCCAATTCTACTTTCTATTGATTTTCTATCTTCCCTAAATCGCACACAGAGAGGGCTAAAGGTCTTGCCCACATAAAACCTCCCACATGGGAAGAAAATTTATGTATACTACAAACTGTGTCTTGCAGTATATGAAATCTTTCACTACGTATGTGTCCCACTCCTCCTATCTGTAGATCCTTACGACTATACATGTGATCACACATAGAACAGTGTCCACATATGAAGTTCCCTTTTGGTGTACAGTTCACCAACCAATTTAGGTCAGTCCTTGGTAAGTTACTCCTGGTGATAACATCCCCTATGGTTCTACTTTTTCTGAAACTAATGATAGGGTTGGTCTGTGTCCTATCTTTCAAATTTGGTGACAGTGACATTATCTTCGCTATATCTCTTGTGTAACTTGTGTGCAGCCTTAAAATATCTGTGACATCCAGTGTACTTTTTTTGTAGATGGTGTCCGCTGCGGACAGTTACATTACCTTCGCTACATCTCCCGTATAACATTTGCGTATCCGAAATATCAGTGACATTCAGTCTAATTTTTTTGCTGCTGGTGGCAGCGACATTACCTGCGCTACATTTCCTATATAACGTTTACCCATCCTTAACCGCTTGCTGACCGCCTAACGCACGGATGCGTCCAGGAGGCAGGTTTATTCCTCCTGGACGCATCTGTGCGTCATCTCGCGATAGGCGAGATTTGCTGTGAACGTGCGCGCGTGCGCGTTCACAGCGGCGCGCAACGATGCAGTTATACTACAGCCTGCCAGTGATGATCAATCGCTGGCAGGCTGTAGAAGAAAAATAAATTAAATCAAAGAGGTATATCAGACGCTGTTTTGTTAACAGCTTCTGATATACCTGCTACCTGGTCCTCTGGTGGTCCCATTTGCTGGGATCGACCACCAAAGGACCAGGTAGCTCTGTAAAGTAGCACTAAGCACCAAGCACCACACTACACCCCCCCTCTGTCACTAATTAACCCCTTATTAACCCCTGATCACCCCATATAGACTCCCTGATCACCCCCCTGTCATTGATCAACCCCCTGTAAGGCTCCATTCAGACGTCCATGTGCAGATCCGCAAAACACGGACACCGGCAATGTGCTTTCCGCATTTTGAAGATCTGCACATTGCCAGAACTATTTAGAAAATGCCTTTTCTTGTCCACAATTGCGGACAAGAATAGGACATGTTCTATATTTTTGCGGAACGAAGGTGCAGACATGGAAGTGCGGATCCGCAATTCCGTATCCGAATGGGAAAAAGTCTGTCCCCATAGAAATGAATGGGTCTGCAATTCTGTTCCGCAAACAGAATTGCGGACGTGTGAATAGGGCCTAAGGGTCCCTTATCACCGCCAGTTAGTTAGCTACTTGTTAGGTAGTTAGCGCCCAGTCCACCGCTCCGCAGTCACAGATTTTGGCAGAGATTTTTTCATCCACATTGATTGATGCGAATGAAGAATTCTGGGCCGTTCATTTTTTATTTCAGCCCAGAGGCTGAACGGAAAAAAAAAAATCTCATTACCCGTATGCTCAATATAAGGAGAATAGCAGAAACTCCTAATGTTGGCCATACATGTAATGATTGCGGAGACCCTCAAATGCCAGGGCAGTACAAACACTTCACAAGTGACCCCATTTTAGAAAGAAGACACCCCAAGGTATTCCGTGAGGGGTATGGTGAGTTCATGTAAAATTTTATTTTTTGTCACAAGTTAGTGGAATATGAGACTTTGTAAAAAAAAATATATATATATCAATTTCCGCTAACTTGCGCAAAAAAAAAAAAAATTTCTGTGAGCTCGCCATGCCCCTCACGGAATACCTTGGGGTGTCTTTTTTCCAAAGTGGGGTCACATGTGGGGCATTTATACTGCCCTGGCATTTTAGGGGCCCTAAAGCGTGAGAATCCAAATGCGTAAAAATGCCCTGTGAAATCCTAAAGGTACTCATTGGAATTTCGGCCCCTTTGCTCATCTTAGCTGCGAAAAAGTGTCACACATGTGGTATCGCCGTACTCAGGAGAAGTAGGACAATGTGTTTCGGGGTGTATTTTTATATATACCCATACTTTGTGTGAGAAATATCGCTGTAAACGACAACTTTTTACATTTTTTTATACAAAGTTGTCAATTTACAGAGATATTTCTCTCACCCAACATGGTTATATGTAAAAATACACCCCAAAACACATTTCCCTACTTCTCCTGAGTATGGTAATACCACATGTGTGCCATTTTTTTGCAGCCTAGGTGCACAAAGGGGCCGGAAGTCAAAGAGTACCTTTAGGATTTCACAGGGTTGCTCACAATCTAGCCCGCCCAAAATGCCAGAACAGTAAACACACTCCACAAATGACCTCATTTCGGAAAGTAGACACCCCAAGGTATTTGCTGAGGGCATATTCAGTCCATGAAAAATTTAACTTTTTGTCACAAGTTAGCGGAAAGGAGACTTTGGGAGAAAAAACTTAAAAATATCGATTTCCGCTAACTTGTGGCAAAAAAAAATCTTCTATGAACTCGCCATGCCCCTCACGGAATACCTTGGGGTGTCTTCTTTCCAAAATGGGGTCACATGTGAGGTATTTATACTGCCCTGGCATTTTAGGGGCCCTAAAGCGTGAGAATCCAAATGCGTAAAAATGCCCTGTGAATCCTAAAGGTACTCATTGGAATTTGGGCCCTTTGCTCATCTTAGCTGCGAAAAAGTGTCACACATGTGGTATCGCCGTACTCAGGAGAAGTAGGACAATGTGTTTCGGGGTGTATTTTTATATATACCCATACTTTGTGTGAGAAATATCGCTGTAAACGACAACTTTTTACATTTTTTTATACAAAGTTGTCAATTTACAGAGATATTTCTCTCACCCAACATGGTTATATGTAAAAATACACCCCAAAACACATTTCCCTACTTCTCCTGAGTATGGTAATACCACATGTGTGCCATTTTTTTGCAGCCTAGGTGCACAAAGGGGCCGGAAGTCCAAAGAGTACCTTTAGGATTTCACAGGGTTGCTCACAATCTAGCCCCGCCCAAAATGCCAGAACAGTAAACACACCCCACAAATGACCTCATTTCGGAAAGTAGACACCCCAAGGTATTTGCTGAGGGGCATATTCAGTCCATGAAAAATTTAACTTTTTGTCACAAGTTAGCGGAAAGGGAGACTTTGGGAGAAAAAACTTAAAAAATTGATTTCCGCTAACTTGTGGCAAAAAAAAATCTTCTATGAACTCGCCATGCCCCTCACGGAATACCTTGGGGTGTCTTCTTTCCAAAATGGGGTCACATGTGAGGTATTTATACTGCCCTGGCATTTTAGGGGCCCTAAAGCGTGAGAAGAAGTCTGGAATCCAAATGCGTAAAAATGCCCTCCTAAAAGGTACTCATTGGAATTTGGGCTTTTTGCGGACCTAGGCTGCAAAAAAGTGTTACACATGTGGTATTGCCATACTCAGAAGATGTAGGGCATGTGTTTTTGGGTGTATTTTTACATATACCCATGCTGGGTGAGAGAAATATCTCTGTAAATTGACAACTTTGTATAAAAATCTTATAAAAAGAAAGCGAAAAATGTCATTTTTTGCAAAAATCTCGTTAAATTTTTATTAATAGCAAAAAAAGTAAAAATGTCAGCAACAATGAAATACCACCAAATGAAAGCTCTATTAGTGATAAGAAAAGGAGGTAAAATTAATTTGGGTGGTAAGTTGTATGACGGAGCAATAAACCGTGAAAGTGCAGAATTGTAAAAAGTGGCCTGGTCATTAAGGGTGTTTAAGCTAGGGGGGCTGATGTGGTTAATATCAGTAACATTAATTCAATGTAATTTTTTATTAGCCGGTGGTAACAGCGACATTACTTGCACTATACCTCCTGTATACCGTTTTTGCATCCTAAATAACAGTGACATTCATTTAGTTTAATTTTTTATTAGCCGGTAGTTACAGCAACATTACTTGCGCTATACCTCCTGCATAACTTTTGTGCATCCTACATATCAGTGACACTCATTCAGTGTAAATTTTTATTAGAAGATGGTGACAACGACATTACTTGCGTTATACCTCCTGTATAACGTTTGTGCATCCTAAATATCAGTGACATACATTCAGTTTAATTTTTTATTAGCCGGTGGTGACAGTAACATTACATGCGCTATACCCCCTGTATAACGTTTGTGTATCCTATAAATATCAGTGACATTAATTCAGTGTAATTTTTAATTAGCCGGAGGTGGGGGTGACAGCGACATTATCTGTGCTCCATCTCCTGTTTAACGTGTGCGCATCCTAAAAATATCTGTGACATTCTGTGTACTTTATTTGCCCATACACCTACAAAACCTGCACTACTGTACATGTGACTTATTTGCAAGCAGATACAGACCATTTAATATGCACAAGGTGAGCAGTAAGGTACGGGGAAGTGGCCTTGCTGCTGTTGGTGCACACAGAGGTCGTAGCCCTGGGCGCGGTGAAACTGTGCTTGCTGCCACAGCACAAGAAACACATTCATCCACGATACCTAGCTTCATGTCCCAGTTTGCAGGGCGGCACATGACACCACTCTCGAAGTCAGACCAGTGTGACTAGGTGGTCGGTTGGATTGCAGCAGATAATCCTTCCAGTAGGTTAAACACCACCCTGTCTTCCACAAAGTCCAGTCTCAGTAGCCAAGAGTCTGGTCAACAGAATCCTCACACTGATACTCCTTCCACCCACCATGGAGAGTCTTGGCAATCAAGTGATCCCACACTCGGATATTCCGAGGAGCTCTTTTCAACGCCATTGCTTAATTTGGGCCTCTCGACAAGCCCGCTTGGAGAGGGACATGAGGAGATATTGTGCCCTGAATTCCAAATTCTTGAGAATCCACAGTCAGAAGAAGATGATAGTGGGGAACGGCAATTAGTGTTTAACGAGGTGGATGATGTTGATGAGAGACAGTTGCCAATAAGTCAACCTTAATTAGTGTCTCAAGAGGTTCATGATGAGGATGAGACACAGTTGTCAATAACTGGGGAGGTGGTGGACGATGAAGTTACAGACCCAACCTGGAAAGGAGGCAAGCCGAGCGAGCACAGCAGTACAGAAGGGGAGGGATCCAGAGCACCACAACAGGCTGGAAGAGGCAGTGGGGTGGCAAAAGGGAGAAGACGAAGGGCGGAAAGGGAGATTTTACATACGGAGCAGATGGCTGTGAGTGATCAGCTCCGTATGTAAAATCGCCCTTTCTGCCTGTATTCCAAGCCTGGCGCAGCCACGATGGTGAAGATTGGTGGGGCCAAATCCAGTGAGGGTTCCGACACACAAAAATCTGTGGTGAGCAAGGGAGAAATGGATGCATTCATCAAAAAGGCAGCCTCAGCTTATGTGGCGCGAGAAAGCAAGATGGCGCAGGTCTCCCCTCGCACGAACGGCCGCGGGCAAAAAGAGCAAGCAGATACAGCGCCAGACAGCGAGGATGAGGTAAACCCGCTCCCTATTTCCAGGACTTACCTTAAAGACACCTTAGCCTCCTCGCTAGCAACTGCTCTAGAACCCATAAGCTCCGACCTGTCAGCTATAAAGCAGGACGTCAGACATATTGGGAGGAGGGGGTAATATAGTAACATAGTACATAAGGCCGAAAGAAGACATCTGTCCATCCAGTTCGGCCTGTCATCCTGCTAGTTGATTCAAAGGAAGGCAATCTCTGGAAGAGTCTCAATCAGCCATCCTGAGACACCAACATTCAGTCTCCCAGCATATCACCACCATACAAAGTACACTCAACTCCCTCTACTGTGCACTAGAGGACCAAGAAAACCGCGGAAGGCGCAACAACCTTCGCTTCTGTGGCATTCCAGAAACGGTTGCTACGGGAGATATCCCCCATACTGTGACTCAGATTTGCCTTCCACTCTTGGGCCCTTATTCTGCACATAAAGTGATCTTAGAGAGGGCGCATAGGGAGCTAAGGCCAAAACCGGCTACAAACGCTCCACCGCAAGATATTATCTGCAAGTTTCTTAACTTTCCAGTGAATGAGACTATCTTGGCTAAGAATCTGTTCCCCTCTCTTGTCTTACCTAGACTTAATTGTCTTACCTAGACTTAATGTGGTCTCCTGATGCTGCTCCTACCTCAACACTATGTCACATTTCCACTCTGTGGCCTCCTGATGCTGCTGCCACCTACATACTCTTTTATTGTGCCACCCTGTGGCCTCCTCTTGTTTCTGCTGCTGCTGCCACCTCCACACTCTGTCATTGTGCCACTCTGTGGTCTCCTCATGCTGCTGCTGCCACCTTCACACTGTCATTGTGCCACCCTTTGGCCTCCTCCTGATGCTGCTGTTGCCAAAACCTCAACACTATCATTGTGCCACTCTGTAGCCTCCTAATGCAGCTGCTGCCAACTCCACACTGTCATTGTGCCACTTTGTGGCCTCCTGATGCTGCTGCTTCCACCTCCACACTGTCATTGTGCTATTCTGTGGCCTCCTAATGCTGCTAACACCTCAACAATATGTCATAGGGCCACTCTGTGGACTTCTCATGCTGTTCCTACCTTCCCCACTTCATGAATGGGCCAATATTTTGCCTTTTGGCCTGGCTGACATTATCATTTTTGACTCTTCTTCTGATCTGTCATATGGAATGAAAAATTAGACGCACAACAGAACCTGTCTATGTAACAGTTGTAAGGGCTGCATGACATGGTTCCCATTTTTCATCAGAATTGGCCTATGATTTGGTATCCAAAAACAGGAGTGGGTACAAAACACAGATGACATGCAATTATTTCTTTCACATGGCATCTCTGTTTTGGATCCACTCTTTTTTTGCTTTAGCAATACTGATGCATTACTGACCAAATGGTGACTGAGTGAAGGCAGATACTCTGTTTTTTGGTGGTTATTGTTCTGACGGTTAAGAGGAAGGGCAAAATAATCAGTGACATCAACACAAACTTACTGCTGACACCCTCTGCACTCTATTGGGGGGGCTCTACTTGTACAGTATAAGTGTTTAATAGAACAGGTTCTGTAGACATGTATGTGGAATCAGCTGCTGGGGATGTAAAAGAAGTGTGGATATACACAGTGGATATAAAAAGTCTACACACCTCTGTTAAAATGTCAGGTTTGCATGCTGTAAATTAATGAGACAAAGATAAATAATTTCAGAACTTTTTCCACCTTTAATGTGACCTATAAACTGTACAACTTAATTGAAAAAAAAAAAAATCTTTTATGTAGAGGGAATAAAAAATAAAATAATAGGGTTGCATAAGTGTGCACCCTTAAACCAATACTTTTTTGAAGCACCTTTTGATTTTATTACAGCACTCAGTCTTTTTGGATATACGTCTATCAGCATGGCACATTTTGACTTGGCAAGATTTGCCCACTCTTCTTTGCAAAAGCACTCCAAATCTGTCAGAATGCGAGGGCATCTCCTTTGCACAGCACTCTTCAGATCACCCCACAGATTTTCAATCGGATTCAGGTCTGGGCTCTGGCTGGGCCATTCCAAAACTTTAATCTTCTTCTGGTGAAGCCATTCCTTTATTATCTGTAAAGAATAAATCAAGGCAACTGGACTTGCTGTAGATTTCTTGAAAACATTTCACTCGTTCTTCCAACGAGCTTTCTCAATTCTCGTGAAAGCTCGTTGGAAGAACGAGTGAAACGTTTTCAAGAAATCTACAGCAAGTCCAGTTGCCTTGATTTATTCTTTACAGATATACCATGACCTGGATAAATGAGAACCTTCACAGACCCATTCCTTTATTGATTTGGATGTATGCGTTGGGTTGTTGTCATGCTGAAAGATGAAGTTCCTCTTCATGTTCAGCTTTCTAACAGAAGTCTGAAGGTTTTGTGCCAATATTGACTGGTATTTGGAACTGTTCATAATTCCCTCTATCTTAACTAAGGCCCCAGTTCCAGCTGAAGAAAAACAGCCCCAAAGGAGGATGCTGCCAGCACAATGCTTTACTGTGGGTATGGTGCTCTTTTGGTGATGTGCAGTGTTGTTTTTGTGCCAAACATATCTTTTGGAATTATAGCCCAAAAGTTTAACCTTGGTTTCATCAGACCATAACACCTTGTCCCACATGCTTTTGTGAGACTTCAGGTGTGTTTTTGCAAAATGTAGCCTTGCTTGGATGTTTTTCTTTGTGAGAAAAGGCTTTTGTCTTGCCACTCTACCCCATAGCCCAGACATATGAAGAATACGGGAGACTATTCTTACATGTACCACACAGCCAGTACTTGCCAGATATTCCTGCAGCTCCTTTAAGGTTGCTGTAGGTCCCTTGGTAGTCTCCCAGACCAGTTTTCTTCTTGTCTTTTCAGCAATTTTGGAGGGACATCCAGTTCTTGGTAATGTCACTGTTGTGCCATATTTTATCCACTTGATGATGACTGTCCTCACTATGTTCCATGGTGTATCTAATGCCTTGGAAATTATTTTGTACCCTTCTCCTGACTGATACCTTTTAACAATGAGATCCCTCTTATGCTTTGGAAACTCTCTGTGGACCATGGCTTTTGCTGTGGGATGAAACTAAGAAAATTTCAGGAAAGACCAACTAGAGCAGCTGAACTTTATTTGGAGTTAATCAGAGGCACTGTAAATAATGGAATGTGTATGCTGACTCCTATTTAACATGATTTTGAATGTGATTGCTTAATTCTGAACACAGCTACATCCCCGGTTATAAGAGGGTGTGTAAATTATCACATTTTCAAGCACCTAGCTCCTATTTATGGCACATGATACAGTTATAAAACCCAGACTTAAAGCAAAGTTTTTTAGCCACATGAAAACACAAAATCCGATTAAGTCATGTCAGATTATTGTTTGATGCCTCCTGCTCATCTATGTGCCAGTTATAACCACTTGTCGCAAACTGAGAATGAGAGAATCCTTGAAATGAGAGACTTTGGTTTGTCACTCAGGCAGCTCACTATGCGCCTAGGCCAAGATGTCAGCACTGTTCAATGTGATTTGTCCTAGTGTTTGGGAGAACATTGACTAATTGGAATGACAGTAAAAGAGCTGCACATCCATCAACATCTTATTTTGTTATTTCTTCTATATTTTTATTAATGATTTTTTTCTATTTATCCTGCCCCTGCCCTTTTAAGGTAAATTACAACCAGATGATTAGTGTAATCGGATTATTTCAGGACAATGCGTTTCAGGGTTCTAAAGACCCCTTTATAAAGTCTGTGACGCTGCAGCAGTAGACTCAGCAGGAGCGCAGACACCTGGTCGCTGCACGTGGGGCGTCTAATCAGCACAGCTGATCAGACGCCCCATGTGCAGCTCCTGCTGAACTACTGCTGAGTCTCCTGCTGCAGCATCACAGACTTAATAAAGGGGTCTTTAGAACCCCGAAACACATTGTCCTGAAATAAATACGATTACACTAATCATCTGGTTGCAATTTGCGCTTCGCGTCCTTGCGCTCACAAGACTGTTTAAGTCCAGAGGAGCTCCAGTATCAGTTCCAGTGAACACCCGATTAGCGGTCTGGCCACCGCCTAAGTTGTTTTTGGACGCATCTGGCGGCACCAATCAGAAACCTGTTGTCTTTCCAGTTTGTCTTCATTGTGGTTGCACCCAATTAGGTGCAACCCAAACAGGTGAGTGCAACTTACTCACTTGAGCTTGGGGGACACTGTTTCCTTTTACATATTTACCCTATGAACGCCTTTCTCTTTTTGTGGCCACGTTTTACTTTTAAGGTAAACACATGGTTGATGGTGTTAACAAACAGTTTGTTTAAAATAAAACACTGGGCAGTGTGTTATGGTTTTCCATATTGGAAAACTTTCCAAAAACAGGGGAAATATAGTGTTTAAAAACAGATCGGGGGAAATTTATCAAACTGGTGTAAAGTAGAACTGGCTTAGTTGCCCATAGCAACCAATTCGATTTCCCGTTTCATTTTTCACAGCTCCTTTGGAAGATGAAAGCTGGAATCTGATTGGTTACTATGGGCCAGTAAGCCAGTTCTATTTTACTCCAGCTTGATAAATCTTCCCCAATGTGTTTTGTTAGGACTAAGCTTCCAAAATCTATACCCTTTTTTATTTTTTACTCCCAGCCTTCCCAAAGCTATAACTTTCTAATGGCACCATTTACAGTGGCATAAAATGTGGTGGGAAGTAGGAAATAAGTTCTAATTGGGTGGAATTATAAAAAAAATAAAAAAACACCATCCCGCCAGTTTTTTTTTAATTTATTTTTTACACCATTTCCTATGTGGTAAAACTGACCTAATACTTTAATTCTCCAAGTCAGTACAATTACGATAATGCCAGATATGGATCGTTTTTATAGCATTTTATAACTTTTCATCTACATATTCTTACCCCTATACATTTTTTCCAGTTATGTTTTCAGGGCTGTGTGAGGGCTTATTTTTTGCTAGGCGATCTGTGAGGGCTCATTTTTTGCAAGGTGTGTATGACTTTTTGATCACTTTTTATTTAACTTTTTGTGGGAGTTGAAGAGACCAAAAAACATGGCAAATTAGCCATTTTCATTTTTTTTCCATTTTGCTGTTTGCCATATGGGAAAAATATTTTTTATATTTTAATAGTATGGGCGTTTTAGCACACAGCAATGCCCATAATGTGTATTTTTATTGTTTTACATATTTTTATTTACATTTTGGGGAAGGAGGTGATTTGAATTTTTATATTGTTTTATTTTTTTATATTTAAAAACTTTGTTTACAAGTTTCCCTTTTTTTACTTTTTTTATAGTTCCCTATAACAAGCAATTATTAGATTGCTTCTCTTTTAGACTGCAATGCATTAGCATGAGAATTTTAATATTTATCTGTGGAGTCCTGCCACAGGCAGGGGCTCCATAGACACTAATATGCAGCAGCCTCATGTCACACAGGAAGACAGGGGCTGCCACATACATGCTCGGGCATCCTCCTATCCCCAGTGGGTGAAGCCAGAGCACACCCGAAAGCATGCACTTCCAGGTTTCAGGGCATCCAGATGCTGTGGACATTTGACCAAGGCATCTAAAGGGTTAAAAGTCTGCAACTGGCATTACTTCCAGTTGCAGACATTAGTGCAAGGAGTCTACTGTTTAAAACAACAGACATCTAGCGGCTATGGTGCCCGCTGCAAGTACCAGCTGGAGCCATTTTTAAAAGCCTCGCTGCCACAAAAATGTACGTTGGGAGTACTTGTAATTACACTATGATCCTGCTTCTCAGAAAAAAACCACGTAGTGTAATAACCTGGAAGTGGTGCTTACATAGAGCGCTGCCTCCTTCTCAATTGGCAGGGGGGCTGGGTGTCGGACCCAAGCCGATCAGATACCGATGACCTATCCTGAAGATAGGTCATCAATATATATGGCTGGACAACCCCTTTAAGCTTGCTTCAAATACTTCAAAACCCCCGGGAAACATTCCCAATGGAGCCATTGACTTACATAGCCTGAGGAAGACTAAAGGGTATCATTTTGGAATACATTTTGGCAGTAGACGGTATCCTGTGGCCCCAGCTTTATTGATTGAACTATTGAATGCAACTATATAAAGGGAAAAAAATATTGTATACTGCATGTTATATAGTACATTCTTTTTAATGGAAGAGATATGCAATTGTATAGACTTATATTTGTTCTGTACATGTCTGGCCATATGTATGTTTGTTTTTGGTGATTATACAGAGGTATTTGCAATGAAACCTAAGGATCAGTCCTGGATATTTAAAAGTATTTGTGGACTGTCTTGTATTAGTACAATGCATTATTGCGTGTGTTAAAAGTCTGACAGCAATCTGGAAATACCATGGGCATGCCCAACAGGAAATTTTGCTGGGCCATAAGCTGTCCATATACTATTATCAGCCCCAGTAATTATGATAGGTAATTAGGTAGTTAGGTTGAGGTAAAGCTTTTTTTTTATAATTTCCATAGTTATCACAATTATAATTAACTAGAGATGATTGAATGGATTCTATGCATGTGGGATTCAACCAGAATTTAGTAAAATTTTGAGGTGGATCAGAATTTTTGGTGTAAGAGTGAGATAGTAAAAAGGAGGAAGTGGAAGAGAAAAATGAATAAAAAAACTCAAATAGAATTCTGAGTGATTTGTTCCTCTGAATTATTAACCACTTCAAAACCAGCTTATGTTTGGGTCAAACTATGGAGAGTTAGATTAACCTGGCGTTGACATCCTCGTGTATCAAACAATACTATATTATTATAAGGCACACTAAAATACACTTGCCTTTCAAGCTGTAGAGTCTTTTTCCTTTGATCTCCTCCAATGAGACATAGGAACTGATCCAAAAGCTTTGGTGTCTTCTAACTTTAAAGTGCAGCTCCGGCATAGTTTTTTTCAATTTTATTTTTAATTTCCATTATCTGATTCCGATCTATTCATATTTTTCTTTGGTATCGGGGTTTTATTTCTGAATTTTCTTTGGACTGCAGCACTATAGCTTCTATCTTCATCCTTTTTGGAATTTGTAGTTATTTGACCTTTCTCCTCATCCGTGGACATATTCTCTAATGCAGGCATCCTCAAACTGCGGCCCTCCAGCTGTTGTAAAACTACAACTCCCACAATGCCCTGCTGTAGGCTTATACCTGTAGGCTGTTCGGGCATGCTGGGAGTTGTAGTTTTGCAACAGCTGGAGGGCCAAAGTTTAACTGCTTTAGGACCGCCTTACGCAGGATTGCGTCCTGCGGGCGGTCCTGCTCTTCTGTTCGGACGCGCCGGGGCGTCATCTCGGGAGACGCGAGAGTTCCTGTTCACAGCGTCGCGCGTCTCGAGAGTTGGACTACAGCCTGCCAGCGATGATCAATCGCTGGCAGGCTGTAGATGCGATATAAATCGCATCAAACAGCTATATCAGACGCTGTTTTATGAACAGCGTCTGATATAGCTGCTACCTGGTCCTCTGGTGGTCCCATTTTCTGGGATCGACCACCAGAGGACCAGGTAACACAGTAAAAGTTGCACCAAACACTACACTAACCCCCCACCCCCCTCACCTATTAACCCCTTGATCACCCCATCTAGACCCCCTGATCACCCCCTGTCATTGATCACACCCCTTGTAAGGCTCCATTCAGACGTCCATATGTGTTTTGCGGATCCGTGGATTCACGCATCCGTGGATTCACGGATCCGCGGATCCAATCCGCGGATCCTCAAAACACGGACACCGGCAATGTGCTTTCCGCATTTTGCAGATCCGCACATTGCCAGAACTATATAGAAAATGCTTTTTCTTGTCCGCAATTGCGGACAAGAATAGGACATGTTCTATATTTTTGCGGAACGGAAGTGCAGACTCGGAAGCGCGATCCGTAATTCCGGATCCGAGCGGGACAAAGTCTGTCCCCATAGAAATGAATGGGTCCACAATTCCGCTCCGCAAACAGAATTGCGGACGTGTGAATGGGGCATAAGGGTCCCTTATCACCGCCAGTTAGCTAGCTACTTGTTAGGTAGCTAGCGCCCAGCCCACCGCACCGCAGTCACTGATTTTGGCAGAGATTTTTTCATCCACATTGCGAATGAAAAAATCTGTGCCGTTCATTTTTTTTTTTTTTCAGCGCAGAGGCTGAACGGAAAAAAAAAATCTCATTACCCGTATGCTCAATATACGGAGAATTGCAGAAACTCCTAATGCTGGCCATACGTGTAATGATTGCGGAGACCCTCAAATGCCAGGGCAGTACAAAAACCCCACATGTGACCCCATTTTAGAAAGAAGACACCCCAAGGTATTCCGTGAGGGGTATGGCGAGTTCATGGAAAATTTTATTTTTTGTCACAAGTTAGTGGAATATGAGACTGTAAAAAAAAAAAAAAAAAAAAAAAACAATTTCCGCTAACTTGTGCCAATTATTTTTTTTTTCTGTGAACTCGCCATGCCCCTCACAGAATACCTTGGGGTGTCTTCTTTCCACAATGGGGTCACATGTGGGGTATTTATACTGCCCTGGTGCTAAAGCGTGAGAATCCAAATGCGTAAAAATGGCCTGTGAAATCCTAAAGGTACTCATTGGTTTTAGGGCCCCTTTGCACATCTTGGCTGCAAAAAAGTGTCACTCATGTGGTATCGCCGTACTCAGGAGAAGTAGGGCAATGTGTTTTGGGGTGTATTTTTACATATACCTATACTGCGTGTGAGAAATATCGCTGTAAACGACAACTTTTTACATTTTTTTATTCAAAGTTGTCAATATACAGAGATATTTCTCTCATCCAGCATGGGTATATGTAAAAATACACCCCAAAACACATCGCCCTACTTCTCCTGAGTACGGCGATGCCACATGTGTGACACTTTTTTGCAGCCAAGATGCGCAAAGGGGCCCAAATTCCAACGAGTACCTTTTAGGAGGGTATTTTTACGCATTTTTCTTCTCACGCTTTAGGGCCCCTAAAATGCCAGGGCAGTATAAATACCCCACATGTGACCCCATTTTGGAAAGAAGACACCCCAAGGTATTCCAACGAGTACCTTTAGGTTTTACATGGCGGCTCACAATTTAGCCCCGCCCAAAATGCCAGAACAGTAAACACACCCCACAAATGACTCCATTTCGGAAAGTAGACACCCCAAGGTATTCACTGAGGGGCATAGTGAGTCCGTCTGAGATTTTTTTATTTTTTTTTGCCAGAAGTTATCAGAAATTGAAACTTTTTTTTTTTTTTTTTCTCAGAAAGTGTCATTTTCCGCTAACTTGTGAAAAAAAATGAAATGATACATGAACTCACCAAGCCCCTCCGCGAATACTTTGGGGTGTCTTCTTTCTAAAATGGTGTCATTTGGGGGGTATTCATACTATCCTGACATTCTAGCACCTGAAGAAACATGACAGGCGCTCAGAAAGTCAGAGCTGCTTCAAAATGAGGAAATTCAGTTTTTTGCACCATAGTTTGTAAACGCTATAACTTTTACCCAAACCAATAAATATACACTTTTTTTTATCAAAGACATGTAGAACAATAAATTTAGAGAAAAACAGAAAGTGAAAAATGTCATTTTTTTGCAAAAATTTCGGTAATTTTTGACTAATAGCAAAAAAAGTAAAAATGTCAGCAGCAATGAAATACCACCAAATGAAAGCTCTATTAGTGAGAAGAAAAGGAGGTAAAATTCATTTGGGTGGTAAGTTGTATGACGGAGCAATAAACGGTGAAATTAGTGTAGTGCGGAATTGTAAAAAGTGGCCTGGTCATTAAGGGTGTTTAAGCTAGGGGGGCTGAAGTGGTTAAGGATGCCTGCTCTAATGGATATATTTATTTCTTATTTCTAAAGGACTGTCGTTTTTATCTTTATCTATTTCTTCACTATCATTCTTATTAATATACAATAATGGGGTGAAAGGAATTGATTTAGTTGTATTCCTCAGGCACTCTTGTGTTCTGAGGATTTCTGTACTTTCATTGTATGTAGAAAAAACTCCACTAAACTCTTCTATGTCTTCACCTAAGATCTCGTCCACTGTACTGTATGCAGACTTTTCTCTTGTGTTGTTGTGTTCTTCATCTATTGAATCTATTTCAAATTTATGTTTCTTTTTAACTATTATTTCATCTTCTTTTGTTCTCATTCTATTCTTGATGGATCTTGATAACTGAATAATGTCTGGATGGTCTTCATAGGGTTTAGGGCATCAAAAAATTCCACAATCACTCTATTTATTTTGACTAAGCCATTTTTTCTTTTTTCAGTAATAAATTGGAGGGTTGTTCTAGAGAAACTATGGACAATTTTGTCCCACTCTTTTAGAGTATTCATTCCTCCGACGTCTCCTGCTAGGCTTTTGAACACTTTTAAGCCCTTTGGTATAATGTCCCACTACAAATATTTCTCCAGAGAGGCTTGCTCCAAGAGATCTCTAATTTCACTAATTTACACATTGCTTCTTCTATTCTTTTATTTACAAGGTCTACATTTTCCATAGAGCCCTCACTTGGCAAATTAAAGAAAGCCTGGACGAATTTAATACGGTCTTTCCTATCTGACCACAGGTCACTCATTTTTATCTCCACTATGTGGTTCCACTCTATAATCTAATAGATTATAACAAGGTATGCTGCTCAGTCTCAGCGGCAATCACACAAACAAAAAACTTAATCAAACTAGGGAGAGTTAGATGATCCCGGAGCTGACGTCCTCGGGAACCACAAGATTCAATTTTGTCACTGCTGGGGGCACAAATAACTGGGTAGACTGCCAGTACCAGATCCAAAAGCTTTGGCTTCTTCTAACTTTAACGTGAGGTTCCTGCCGGTAGCACGCACGTTCAGGGAGAAGCTACGCTGTAACCAAGAAGAAGGGTATTCAGTGTGACGTCACATGCTCTGCGGGTGACTCCTGAGTCCACACTTCCTCCAACTCGTTTTGGAATAATTGTATTTCTTCATCAGGAATACGTGCAGCTGATGGTATTTAGGATTTTGTAGACATCCATCTCCCTAGCGATCACCTCAATTGAGATATAGATATCATTTTTTGCTTCATGTGGACCTTTTATCCTTATCTCTCTATATAGGGATATATCTAGTCCCTCCCTCTATAAAGCATCTATAATGATCCAGAATAAGCTAATTCCTAGCAAAAAAGAAAAAGATGTTCTTCCTCATTTGCATATATCACCATAGTTCCGCCCATGCACGTGTTTACTGGAAGGCAAACAGCTCAATTTCCTGGTTTATGTCCCGAAGGTACGAGACTATCCAGATTGTAGATCCACCTGCTTTCATTTCTGGGCAAAAGTTTAATATAATCCCCCCCCCCTCCAATCTGCTTTTATTTGTTTAATTGCCCAAAAACTACATCCCTTAAAGGTCCCTCCATGTTTTTCACTATAATGGCATGAGACTGGGTGGCCAACAAACTTTTTATTTTTATTTCTTATATGTTCATTAATTCTTATTTTCAATTGTCTCTTTTTCCTTCCCATATATACCTTTTCACAGGGGCATCTAATATAGTAGATGACTTCTCCGGTGTGACAATTAAGGTGACTCTTAATTTTATTGCTTTTTTGTTCATTTTTTATTGCAAAGATGGGATTTTTGTGTTCCAAAAGATGGCATGCTTTGCAAGTTTTACAAGGAAAAAAACATTCTTTATATTTAGCTTTCTAAGATTTTACATTTTTTTTTTGTCATTCTGGTGATAGTGATTATTCATCATAATGCCCTTTTTCCTGTTTTTTTAATAGAAGGAGCTATTGTACTCCCCACATTCCCTGCATTCCTAAAAATAAATCTGGGGTATTGAGTTAATTTTTCAACTATTACCTTATCTTGTTTTAAAATATCCCAATGTTGTTTTATGATTTTATTTTTAAAAAGTCTATCTTTTTCACTATACTGAGTGATTACTGGGACTTGTTTATCTATATTACCTTTATCCATCTTCCATAAAAGCATATTTCTATCAATTTGTTTCACCTCTTGTTTTATTTTTTCCAGTTCAGTAGTTTTATATCCCTTTTCTTCAAATTTCCTATGTAAATTACTTGCCTCTTTTTTAAACTGTTCGACTGTCATACAGTTCATCCTTAATCTAATATACTGGCTACTAAGAATGTTAGCCAACTGGATTGGTAGGTGGCAACTATCTGATGAAATAAAACAATTACTATCTGTTGGCTTGGAATATGTCTGAGTCAATAGTTTATTATTTTGAATCAATTTAGTTAAGTCCAGAAAATGTACTTCATTCTTGCTAAAAGTAGGCATAAATTGCAAGTAAAAATCATTTTGATTTATTTCCTTAAAAAATTCTTGAAGTCAAGGTTTGCAAAACTCGGCACAAATCTGGTCCCCATCGCGTTTCCCCATGTTTATAGATAAAAGGTATCCTCAAATTTAAAAAAATTGTGATTTAAAATAAACATTATAGAATCCCCGATGAATTTAATTTGCTCAGGCGGTAGTTTTTTCTCCTTAGAAGTTTCTCCTCCTTATTTAAAAAATACTCATTGGCCTCCCTTCCTTTTGTATTCTCTATTATAGTGTAGAGGAATTTGAAGTCTAAAGTATATAAAATATAGTCGGGTTTCCGCTCAATTGTTTCCAAAATTTGCAAAATATGTTTGGTGTCCTTTAAGTAAGCTGGGAATTTCTGAACATATTCCTGTAAGATAACATCCACATACGTAGATAAATTTGATTTAAACTCCCAAAGCCCGATATTATGGGCCTACCTCGTGGATGAGTTTCTGAATTATGTACCTTTGGTAGGTAATAAAATATTGATATTCTCAAGTGTAGATTATTTATACATTAAGCCTTTTCTATGGTTATAATTAGAGATGAGCGAATCGAAGCTGACAAACTGGAATTCGATCTGAATGTCAAGAAAAATTCCATTCGCACTGAAGCCGAATTTCCTCATGTTTCGTGGTAACGAATCACATTTTTTCCTAAAATGACTGCTACACGTATGAGGGCATGGGGCAAGGAACTCTGGGAAGGCGGGATCTCCCATACTGACATGCATTCAGATAATCAGCATCCAGCCAGCCCTGTGATGTCACAGCCCTATAAATACGGCGGCCATCTTAGATTTTGCCATTCACCAGCGTTCTTAGTGCAGGGCGCTAGGGACAGTGATAGAAAAGACTTGATTGTGGTTACAAAAACGATTTACAAGTGCAGGTAAAGATTACTCAAGTTGTAGATAATGGATAAGGAGCAATCATTCCACCAGCATATGTGTTGAACAAGGTGACAGCCTGGGTAATAGGAACAATCCTATTATACCTTGCTGCACTGACTGGGGATCCAAATTGCCATTATACAGCTCTGTAATTCCAGCAAACCTCTCTCATTAGTAGTGTTGAGTGCGAATGTTCATATTGTGAATTTTTATCGCGAATATCGGCACTTCAAGAATACGCAAATATTTAGAATTTAGTGCTATATATTCACAATTTTGGATATATATATATATATATATATATATATAAAGACGAAAATATGGATAGCACTCCGGAGTAGTGGTCAATCGTGAAATTTATTCACCCAGGTGGTGAGGAGCGACGTTTCGGCTCGACATGAGCCTTTCTCAAGCATTGAAACAAGTGAAAATGCATACCATATATACGTGATTCTATTACAATCAATTAAACAAATCCATAATTGGTGATAAACAATAAACTCAGTGATTTTACAAAAAATCAATTCTAGATGATTGAAATGTAGTAAACATGAACGTGTATATCATAATTTATCTCATATACAAAGACAGTGCAAATACATAGTATTAAAACTGTGTAAACTTTCAATCATATTAATCAATATCCAGGTGTACATACTTGTGCTGATTAATAAAAAGTGTAGTGATAGTCCGAAAGCGATGATTGGGAAGACAGGATCGGCCCGCATGGATAATGGCGTCCACCATATACAAGCTTCTCATAACAAACACACATGACAGACGAATCAGAGGTGTATACGTCAGACAAGGGCGCTGTGTGCCACTTGCGCTTGCGTACTATGTTGCTACGGCCACGTCCGCCATATTGGATAAGGGTATAGATCCATTAAGTTATCAAACATATCCGCGCATGCGCGGACCCAACATGCGGCGCGGTCGCCATCTTGGATACTGGAAAAAGCCTACAAAGTGCCCATAATTGTGAACATCAAATACACAGGTATCATTCTATATAGCCAGTGGAGGAATGCCACTGTTAGGTCCAACAGGTAGGTGGGAAGCCCTCCCCTGCCGGTTACCGGAGGAGGAGGCACGCCAGTGTCACCACGCCCGGTCACCCCAATACCTGCCTTATACGGACCATTTAGCATAAGAGGGTTCTCCTCAATCAGTGTAAAGATCAGAAAAAAAGGCACCAAGTATATTACAAGTAATTACAGTCAATTACACCTATATGATTCGCTGTCAAAAAATTAATAAATTCTTCATGCCAGGGATGATAACTTAATGGATCTATACCCTTATCCAATATGGCGGACGTGGCCGTAGCAACATAGTACTCAAGCGCAAGTGGCACACATCGCCCTTGTCTGACGTATACACCTCTGATTCGTCTGTCATGTGTGTTTGTTATGAGAAGCTTGTATATGGTGGACGCCATTATCCATGGCACCATTATCATCGCTTTCGGACTATCACTACACTTTTTATTAATCAGCACAAGTATGTACACCTGGATATTGATTAATATGATTGAAAGTTTACACAGTTTTAATACTATGTATTTGCACTGTCTTTGTATATGAGATAAATTATGATATACACGTTCATGTTTACTACATTTCAATCATGTAGAATTGATTTTTTGTAAAATCACTGAGTTTATTGATTATCACCAATTATGGATTTGTTTAATTGATTGTAATAGAATCACGTATATATGGTATGCATTTTCACTTGTTTCAATGCTTGAGAAAGGCTCATGTCGAGCCGAAACGTCGCTCCTCACCACCTGGGTGAATAAATTTCACGATTGACCACTACTCCGGAGTGCTGTCCATATTTTCGTCTTTTTATATTGGGTAAGCCTATTCCCTGATTGGACTTTGCACCCTATTTTTGTCTATTTTGGGTTGGTGCTCTCATCATTTTTTACATTGTATATATATATATATATATATATATATATATATATTATTTACACAGTAAACATGATCCCTCCATGCTTCTACCTTGTGGGCTAATGAGAAGGCTGCAATATCTCTGTCAGAGCTTAGCAAAATCTGTAGCAACCAATAGGAAAGTTGCCTACCCCTTACTATATAAGAAACTTCCCAGCAGCCATTTTGTGCTGTTTCATGCAGTGTGAGAGAGAGAGGAGTGTGATAATGGTGCTTTGCTGAATTGCTGTGTTATATTTCATCTGATACCTTATATATAGAATCCAGATAGTTAGTGGTAAATAGTGTAGGTTAGTTAGTGTAGCTAATAGGTTTCATTGTAGGGTGTTAGGTACATTAGTTAGTTAGCTCAGTCATATATATATATATTATATATATATATATATATATATATAATTCAGATAGTTAGTGTGAGATAGTGTAGGTTATTGAGTTAATAGTGCACCTGATAGGGTGTAGTGCAGGTTGTAGTGTAGGTTAGCTAGAGATATAGTATAGTTTAGTGTAGTCTTTTGTTGTCTGTTTAGTCAGTGAAAAAAAAAGTCTGCTATATTTTAGAGTTTTGTGTGTTAAGATTGTGAGTGACTTTTGTCTGTAAAAAACAAGAAACAAACAAAAAATAAAGTCTTTTGCAGTCTTTTAGGGTTTTGTTTGCTAGGATTGTCAGTAGTGTTGAGCGAACAGTTCGAGCATAGTTTGGGTTCGTACCGAATTTTGGGGTGGCTGGGACATGGACCCGAACACAAACTTTTTCAAAAAAGTTCGGGTTCGTTGTTCGGCGATTACTTCCCGCTTTCTGAAGGGCTGCACAGCAGCCAATCAGCTAGCATTTTACTTCTTGCCCTAAGAGCCCATCACAGCCATGCCTACTAATGGCATGGCTGTGATTGGCCAAGTGCAGCATGTGACCCAGCCTCTATTTAAGCTGGAGTCACGTAGCGCCGCACGTCACACTGCTCTGATTAGTGTAGGGAGAGGACGCAGCTTCTGTGAGGGCGCTATTAGGCAGGGAAAAGTCAGCAACAGCACCTAATGAACTGATCGATCTACAGCTGTGAATGATTGTACTTCTGCTAGTTACTTGCTCACTGGTTTTTAGGCTGCACAGAGGGTTTTTCTGTCACTTATTTTCTGGGGTGATCGGCGGCCATTTTGTGACTTGTGGTGCACCAGAACAAGCTGCCACCAAGTCCATCAATCCATCAATACTATTTTTGCTATATCCTACATAAGGGGCTTGGCTGTGATAATTGTCGCCCCTAGAAACTCAGGATAGCAATTTCTATATTTTATTAAGGGGTTAAATACAATTGCCCAAATACCAATCCCCTAAATCTGGTGTTCTAGCTTTGGCTAGCCAAGTATAATACTGTCTGCTGTCTGGCAAAGGATAGATTATTTTCTATGTTGAAATTCAATTGCCAAAATAGCAATACCATAAATCAGTGGTTTCAGCTGTGGCTGGCAAAGTATAATAGTGTCCGCCAAAACATATATTTTGTTCTGGAGTGAAATTCAATTGCCAAAATAGCAATACCCTTAATCTGGTGTCCCAGCTGTTGCAGGCCAAGTGATAATCTGTCCGTAAAAGGGTATATTTTGTTCTACGGTGAAATTCAATTGCCAAAATAGCAATACCCTAATCTGGTGTCCCAGTTGTTGCAGGCCAAGTGTTAATCTGTCCGTAAAAGGGTATATTTTGTTCAGCGGTGAAATTCCATTGCCAAAATAGCAGTACCATAAATCAGTGGTTTCAGCTGTGGCTGGCCAATTTTTATAGTGTCCGCAAAAACATATATTTTGTTGTGGGGTGAAATTCAATTGCCAAAATAGCAATACCCTTAATCTGGTGTCCCAGCTGTTGCAGGCCAAGTGTTAATCTGTCAGTAAAAGGGTTTATTTTGTTCTGCGGTGAAATTCAATTGCCAAAATAGCAATACCATAAATCAGTGGTTTAAGCTGTGGCTGGCCAAGTTTGATAGTGTCCGCAAAAACATATATTTTGTTGTGGGGTGAAATTCAATTGCCAAAATAGCAATACCCTGAATCTGGTGTCCCAGCTGTTGCAGGCCAAGTGTTAATCTGTCCGTAAAAGGGTACATTTTGTTCTGTGGTGAAATTTAATTGCCAAAATAGCAATACCATAAATCAGTGGTTTCAGCTGTGGCTGGCCAAGTTTCATAGTGTCCGCAAAAACATATATTTTGTTGTGGGGTGAAATTCAATTGCCAAAATAGCAATACCCTTAATCTGGTGTCCCAGCTGTTGCAGGCCAAGTGATAATCTGTCCGTAAAGGGTATATTTTGTTCTGGGGTGAAATTCAATTGCCAAAATAGCAATACCCTGAATCTGGTGTTCGAGCTGTTGCAGGCCAAGTGTAAATCTGTCCATAAAGGATACCTTTCATCCAGGGCCTAAATACTAGCCCTAAAAGAGATATTCCCCAAAATCAGTGGTTACTGCTGTGCCTGGATTAGTGTAATACGCTACATAAATAAATACGCAGATAGTGTTAGGTGCCTGTAAAAAATGGCCTTAATTTGAAATTAATACATTGGGCCAAATATTTTTTTCTTATTGTGGTGCTTGGTGAACGGTAACAATGAGAAAACATCTAGTAAGGGACGCGGACGCGGTCAGGGTGGTGTTAGTGTACCCTCTTGTGCTGGGAGAGGATGTGGCCATTCTGCCACAGCCACACATCCGAGTGAACCAATTACCTCAGGTTCCAGTACCCGCCAGAATTTACAGCGATATTTGATGGGGCCCAATGCCGTTCTAAGGATGGTAAGGCCTGAGCAGGTACAGGCGCTAGTCAATTGGGTGGCCGACAGTGGATCCAGCATGTTCACAACATTATCTCCCACCCAGTCTTCTGCAGAAAGCACACAGGTGGCACCTGAAAACCAAGCCCATCAGTCTGTCACATCACCCCCATGCATATCAGGCAAACTGTCTGAGCCTCAAGTTATGCAGCAGTCTCTTATGCTGTTTGAATACTCTGCTGGCAGGGTTTCCCAAGGGAATCCACCGAGCCCTTCCCCAGTGGTGGAAGACATAGAATGCACTGATGCACAACCACTGATGTTTCCTGATGATGAGGACATGGGAATACCACCTCATCGGAGTCTGCACGTTTCTGATGATGACGAAACACAGGTGCCAACTGCTGCGTCTTTCTGCAGTGTGCAGACCGAACAGGAGGTCAGGGAGGAAGACTGTGTGGAAGACGATGCAGGGGACGATGAGGTCCTAGACCCCACATGGAATGAAGGTCGTGCCACTGACTTTCATAGTTCAGAGGAAGAGGCAGTGGTGAGACCGAGCCAACTGCGTAGCAAAAGAGAGAGCAGGGGGCAAAAGCAGAACAGCCGCCTCCAAGAGAGTTTGTCTGCTACTGGCCACCGCCACCAGGGACCGAGCACCCCAAAGGCAGATTTAAGGAGTTCCCTGGCATGGCACTTCTTTAAACAATGTGCTGACGACTAGTGATGAGCGGGAGGTGCCATATTCGATTTCGACGAAATTCGCGAATATTCGCTAGAATATTCGTCTCATATTCGTCGAAATCAAATATTCGTTATTATTCTAGTTATCGCGATTATTCTGCGATTTAAATAATCGTATTGCGATTCTTTATTTTTTTTAACAAGGCAACTTGCCGATATTGGTTTGATATCTAGAATTAGCGAAGATGATGAATATGACGAATGTATTCGTCATTTTCCTCAAAACGAAGATAACGAAATAATCTCCATCTTCGTTTTAGCTCCATATTCGTCGACTTCGCTAATTTTAGCAGTGGACTAAATAAACGGCAGGTAATTCGCTATGCGATAATATTACATTGCCTTTTTTTTTAAATAGAATAATACTATTCTATTTATTTTTTTAAAAGGCAAAGTAATATTATCGCATTAGATTCGCTATACGATAATATTACTTTGCCCTTTTTAAATAAATAGAATAGCATTATTCTAGTTAAAAAAGGCAAAGTAATATTATCGCATTAAATTCGATATGCGATAAGTTATCTAGAATTAACGAAGATGACGAATATAGCCCTATATTCTCCATATTCGTTAAATCTAATAGGAAAGTTCACTCTAAGTTAGAAGCGCAATGCAATTAAATATTTTCGCATTGCGATTCCAACCTAGAGCTGTGTTCAAAGTTTAAAAATAAATTACAATACTTACCACGAATTGACGAATCACAAGGAATAATCGCGTATGCACGCGATCATGTGACAATCGTGTCACGTGACGTTTTTACTTTCGGTTTCGCGACTGGTGCTGACTTTTGAAAAATCGAATCGAGATCGGATCGAGATGGGGCGAAATTGCTCATCGAAGAGGAGGAAGATTATATAATCAATGTAAGTATAGTAACATGTTTAATGTTTATTACATCACATGATTGTATTACATATTGCACGCATATCTGATTCTGAACATTATTTTTTAACACTTTATCTACAGAAAAATATTTATGTGTAGATCTATTGTTGTAAAATATTCGAGTATTCGAATATTTACCAGGATACGATTTTTTTTTTTTTTTATTTCCCTTCCTTCCTTCTTTTTTTTTCTTTTGGTTTCCTAAAGCAATATATTACTTGTTGTGTAGACCCCATACACATACAATCCCAGTGCAAACAGATCTTAGAAGTAAATTTAAAAAAATTAAAAATAGTATACTAAAAATGTTGATTATATGTTTGCATCTTTATCCTGCAGACAATGTTGGAGAAGGGTTACGGCCTGACCCGCAAGCATGCGGAGAAGACCGCCATAATCCTGTCCCTCCAGAAGGAGATGGAGGAGAGGTTTGGCCACATGCCAGTAAAGGAGGCCATCCAAAAAAGTGGTGCGACCTCAAGAGGCACCACCCAGAGCGCATCAGAGAGCGGAGTGCTGTACTGTGCCCAGGTACATTGCTTACATGACTTTTATATATCTCTCTACACCTCTATGTAATGTATCTAGTCAGTGATGCTCTAATCCGTACAGATGGAGTTGGGTTAACAGTGTTAACACACAAACTCTTAATAGGAATTTCATAACTCATCGCTGCTATCTATAAACAAAAGCCATTGTAAAAAAAAGCTAAACGCATCTAGTTTACATAACATGGCTCATAAAGCATGTGTGTTAACTCTACTACATCCGTATTTCATCCCTTACAGCCCCCAGTACATGTACGGTGCAACAGAACGTCACTTAATGCCCAGCACCCTACATGTACATCGCTATGATCAGGCGGGCGCATGACCTTAATTCAGCGGCAGGGGTACGGCCGTTACTGATGTACGGACACAGGCTGCATTCTCCCGCATATATCACAGATACTGGCACATCAACTCCTGCACGGCCACGATTAGCGCTGACCTTGGCACATGCGCGTTATTGGTAACTTAGGCCGGTTTTACCATCTGTAACACAGGTTTTAAGAATGTCAGTTCCCTACAAAATGAGGCAAATCAACCATTGGATTGCAGATGCCTCCATATAGAAATGTATGGATCTTTTACATTTTTATGATTCTTGAGTTGTTTGTTTACATTTTTAACAATTTGTGATTATTACAGGTAAAACCGTCCCTCTGTCCGCCACCGCAAAAGAAAAGCGGAGGACATTGAGGTGTCCACGGAGGAGGAGGAGACGGAGGAACAGCCAGGACCCTCCACCCTTACAGCGGCCCATCCACCACCGGAAGTGGTGACAATGGAGGAGGCGAGTGCTGACCTCAATATTGTGGAGGTCGAGGTTGAGGAGGAGGCTGGACCGTCCCAGCCACTCAGAATCGCCCCCCACATCCTGAAGAGGAGGAGGAAGAGGTCATATACACGCCTCACCAGGAGGGTAAATATGTGCACACACCAATATAAATCGGTACACAAAACATATTCAAAAATATCACACGATCCCTGAACAATAGCAGACCTTAGTTAACATGGCTGCCCGTTTAGCTAAGCAGGTTTTGCACCTCATTTCCAAAGCGATTATGCCTGGGGGACGGTTTTTTGTTGGTCTGCAATAGTACGTCCCTGTTAAGGGGAGCACCCAGGAATTTTGTATAGTGGGGTCGGAATAAAAAAGCTACGGCAATTGTTATCAGCCCCTCCTACATATAATAGGCCACTCCCAACAAACAATGTACAGCTGAAATTATATTGTTGAGGATGAAGGTAAGAGTCTTACCCTCATCCTACATAGACGCACTTTACTCAGTATTCAGGGCCCCGACATAAAGCTCCTGTACTTACACTCACACTGTCCCCCTAGAATAGCGAAAGAGGAGTGGAGGAGGAGAAGCTGCGCGATTTTAACGGAGTGTAGGTCCGGGTGGGGGTACAGAGAGCTCCTCCGCCTCCTCCCTCCCCAGATCCTAGTAATCATGCTCCCTTCAGCCCCCCAGTAGCAGTAGTAAAGCTCACCATAATGTAGTAGTAATACTTTTCCTTATAATATAACAATAAATCAAATAACCCTGCTTAGTGCCCACAGTTCAGCTAATGTCCCCATAATGTATGCCAGTATAAAATACCCCTATATAGTGCCCCAGTAAATGACCCCATAGTTCTCCACTGCCCAATAGTGCCCCCAAATAATGTTCCTATAGTGCCACCAGATGCCCCATATTAATTAATTTGCCCCATACTGCCATCCATTTATTTGCTGGGCTTCTACCAGCAAATAGGCCTGAAGCCTATAGTGGTGATAGGCGGCGGGGCAGTGAACGATGCGCTCCCGTGCCCGCTGCAGCCTAATTAGAACCAGGGCCGTAGCGCCATGGCGGTCGATAGCGGCCCTGGAGGATAAAAAAAAAAACAATTTAATGGTTCTAGGGGGTCCAGACCTGTTGACCACCCCTTGGGTGCGCCACTGTCCCTGTGCATCAAGTCATGTCCCACTATGACGTACTATTGTGGGCTGGCCGTTATGGTTAAAATGCCAACAATGAGGGGAAAACAGAAACTACAGTAATAGAAAACAATATAATTGCAACCAAACTCTGTAAACTACCAAAAAGTATTAACAAACCAAATAACATTATGCCATACCCGAACTCTCACAAAGTAAACCAAAATATTAGTAACATAAAAATCTATAGCTACTGAGTTAAGATTTAAATAGGCGGTTTTTAAACTCATACTCCACACTAAGCACTAATTGTCTTGTAACCTGAATTGCAGTAATTGTTTGTTTATTTATTTATTTTTACAGTTGTGAACAAGTGTGTCCGCCAAATGGCCAGGATGGAGCGGGAGTACAGGAGAGAGATGGAGGAGTTGGCCAAGCAGCAGCGGCGGCTGTTTCGAAAGATGCAGGAGATGGATAGGAGGCATCTCCGTGAAATGGCCAAGATGAGGGAGCTGCTGGCCCGGCTAAAAATTGCCATAGAGGCCTATTGTACTTATTTTTTTCTATAATGTTATTTATAAATAGTTTATTAACCGTTATAACTTGTGCTTTCGTTTTTTCTAATGTTATGTTACGGTGTAATTTTATAACTTAGTTGTAAGGCCTCTTCAGTCTAGGGTCAGACTCATCTGGATCAGGACAGACAGAAGTAGGCACACGGTAACACTGTAGTATAAGGCCCACACATAACTCAGCAGTGTCAGGACATGCAGAAGCAAGTATTGTTAACGGTGAAGTATGAAGCCCACACCATCTGCTGTTAGACGTAATCCAGCGTGTGTGCGGTGCTGATCATGTATGGGTGGGAAGAGCGGTGGTACACCCTCATCCTCCTCCATCACCTCCAAAAGCTTCCTGCATTGCCTTCCCCAAGATGTCCCACTCACAGTCGCTGTCTAACAAGAGCAGGGAGGATTCCAGGGGGTTGGTCCTGCAGGAGGCGGAGAGCAGCAGTTGCTGCTGCTCAGAGCCGGGCCAGAGGACTCTGTGGCACAGTATTGTGCCACTAGAGCCACAACTGCCTCGCCACCCTGAGAGGTATCGGCGGGGCGGCTGCTAAGAGCCAAAAATCAATGAGTTGTATGATCAAGAAATACACACCCGCACTGACCGTCCCTTTATTTTTGATCTCCATAGTAACCGCCCATTTAACAGCGCCCATATGTTTAATAGTGGCCCCTGCCCCCCATGCATGTAGCAGTGTAGTTGTGGCATTATCTGACTCAATATTTTAGGAGTCTCAGGTCTTGCAAAGTGGCAAAACCTTGGATGAGTTGTTATGGTAACCAGTCCAGGAGTAGGACCCGCGAGCTTCTAGTGGCTGACATGTGACCGTGTAAATGGCAGTTGCCAGCCTTGTATTGACTGTAATGGATGTCATTTTTGGGAATAGCGCTGAAACGGTACGTCCTAGAGAGCAGAGACCCCGCAAGTATTGATTCCATGTACTAAGGGATGTGTACACCAAGTATCGTTGAAATCGATGGTTGCATGTTTGAGTATTTGTGGAACATACACAGATGCATACATACATATATACATTATTTTACATACATACAGTATATATCTATGTGTGATATATATATATATATATATATATATATATATTGTAAGAGGGTGCAAGGTGTTGTATTTGATAGCAGAGTACGTGTCACCGAGGTTGCTGGCCTCGGTGAGGTAAGAGCCGGGTTTTTGTCTGCAGCAGCTAGTGCTGCTCTGTTAAATAGCATGGCTGCAAAGCCGATCCGGGCCGGCTCTTACTGGGAGCAGCTAAAGAGTAGGGTGGGTGGCTGCTCCCACGGTCCAGTCCATGTTTTGGGCTGGGTATAAACGCAGCCAGCAGCTGGGTCTGGGTGTGTGATTATCCTGGAGCCTGCAAACAGGGCTGAGGAATTCTCTGTCCTGGAGGAAGGAGCTCAGCAAGGTGGTGTTTCCCTGCGACCTGAAGGTGGAATCGCCTGCGGCTGAGCCGACTGCTAGGTGTGAACCCGCACCTAAACCACCCAAGGTGACTGGACCCTGTGTTGGCCTGTTTTTGCTTTGCCACAGTATTTCCGTTGTGTGTGAACTGTCACCAAGAGACTGTTTTCATTTCTGGTGTGCAAGTGTGAATAAAACACTGTTTGATGCACAATCTGGACTCCTTGTTTTGCCTCTAAACTGCACCCGCACCGCTGTCTACCAGAGCGACTCCCACATTTGGTGGAGGATGCGGGCATGCGCAGTGAGGCTGGCGTGAACGCCGAACTTTGTTTGCCGAGCAAAAGTGTATGTCCTATATTAGGCCGGCAAAGTTGCAGCCTGTGATTTCTGGCAACATGGAGGCTGCTGTGAAAGCCCTCATAGAGGCTAACGTGCAGCAGCTGGAGACCAACCAGTTATTGCTGCAACATGTGATGGCATTACAGGCGGCAGGAGCGTCCCACCACGTCCATGATGCCCGGAAAGCGGTCCGTGCGGCGATCCCAAAGATGACCCCGCAGACGACGTGGAGACATACCTAGCCGTCTTTGAGAAGGTCGCCGTGAGGGAAAAGTTACCCCGTGACCAGTGGGCCGAGGTGGTTGCTCCGTTCCTGGCAGCCGGGCCCCAGCAAGTTTTTTCGACTTGGCAGATGTCCAGGCAGCTGACTACCCGACCGTGAAAGGTGAGATTCTAGCAAGACTGGGGGTGAATGTTTTGGTCCGGCCCAGCGGGTGCATCAGTGGGAATTTAACCCGGCTGAACCCGCCAGACCACAATACTATGACCTGCTACATCGGTTGCAAAAATGGCTGCAGCCAGACATACTGACTCCCACTGCTATGCTCGACCGTCTGTTAGCAGATGTATTCTGGAGGTCTCTGCCATACCCTCTCCAGCACTGGATCGGCTAGGTATCCCCACCAATGCCCTTGAGATGGTCGACCTGGTGGAGCGATATGAGGCCACCAGAAACCTGCAGGGGGTTCTTTTGGGAGAAGGCCAGTCAAACCCGGAAACCTCCACCCCAGTCCCGGCGGCCGGCCAAACCCGCCCGGGATGTACCCCTTGCAGATCCCTCCCAGTAGTCTGCTGGCCGTGTCACAAGCCTGGCCACGTAAGGGCCGACTGTCCACAGTGGGGGGAACCCATGGAGATTAATTATGGGTACCGGGCTTCCATGTATGCCCGGAGACTGTGTGCGACCGGCACCCCTGAGACAATAGACAATCGACATTTGTGCCAGGTGCTGTGAATGATTGTACTTCTGCTAGTTACTTGCTCACTGGTTTTTAGGCTGCACAGAGGGTTTTTCTGTCACTTATTTTCTGGGGTGATCTGGCGTCATTTTGTGACTTGTGGTGCACCAGAACAAGCTGCCACCAAGTCCATCAATCCATCAATACTATTTTTGCTATATCCTACATAAGGGGCTTGGCTGTGATAATTGTCGCCCCTAGAAACTCAGGATAGCAATTTCTATATTTTATTAAGGGGTTAAATACAATTGCCCAAATACCAATCCCTAAATCTGGTGTTCTAGCTTTGGCTAGCCAAGTATAATACTGTCTGCTGTCTGGCAAAGGATAGATTATTTTCTGTGTTGAAATTCAATTGCCAAAATAGCAATACCATAAATCAGTGGTTTCAGCTGTGGCTGGCAAAGTATAATAGTGTCCGCCAAAACATATATTTTGTTCTGGAGTGAAATTCAATTGCCAAAATAGCAATACCATTAATCTAGTGGTCCCAGCTGTTGCAGGCCAAGTGATAATCTGTCCGTAAAAGGGTATATTTTGTTCTACGGTGAAATTCAATTGCCAAAATAGCAATACCTAATCTGGTGTCCCAGCTGTTGCAGGCCAAGTGTTAATCGTGTCCGTAAAGGGTATATTTTGTTCAGCGGTGAAATTCCATTGCCAAAATAGCAGTACCATAAATCAGTGGTTTCAGCTGTGGCTGGCCAAGTTTTATAGTGTCCGCAAAACATATATTTTGTTGTGGGGTGAAATTCAATTGCCAAAATAGCAATACCCTTAATCTGGTGTCCCAGCTGTTGCAGGCCAAGTGTTAATACTGTCAGTAAAAGGGTTTATTTTGTTCTGCGGTGAAATTCAATTGCCAAAATAGCAATACCATAAATCAGTGGTTTCAAGCTGTGGCTGGCCAAGTTTGATAGTGTCCGCAAAAACATATATTTTGTTGTGGGGTGAAATTCAATTGCCAAAATAGCAATACCCTGAATCTGGTGTCCCAGCTGTTGCAGGCCAAGTATTAATCTGTCCGTAAAAGGGTATATTTTGTTCTGCGGTGAAATTCAATTGCCAAAATAGCAATACCATAAATCAGTGGTTTCAGCTGTGGCTGGCCAAGTTTCATAGTGTCCGCAAAAACATATATTTTGTTGTGGGGTGAAATTCAATTGCCAAAATAGCAATACCCTTAATCTGGTGTCCCAGCTGTTGCAGGCCAAGTGATAATCTGTCCGTAAAAGGGTATATTTTGTTCTGGGGTGAAATTCAATTGCCAAAATAGCAATACCCTGAATCTGGTGTTCGAGCTGTTGCAGGCCAAGTGTAAATCTGTCCATAAAAGGATACCTTTCATCCAGGGCCTAAATACTAGCCCTAAAAGAGATATTCCCCAAAATCAGTGGTTACTGCTGTGCCTGGATTAGTGTAATACGCTACATAAATAAATACGCAGATAGTGTTAGGTGCCTGTAAAAAATGGCCTTAATTTGAAATTAATACATTGGGCCAAATATTTTTTTTCTTATTGTGGTGCTTGGTGAACGGTAACAATGAGAAAAACATCTAGTAAGGGACGCGGACGCGGTCAGGGTGGTGTTAGTGTACCCTCTTGTGCTGGGAGAGGATGTGGCCATTCTGCCACAGCCACACATCCGAGTGAACCAATTACCTCAGGTTCCAGTACCCGCCAGAATTTACAGCGATATTTGATGGGGCCCAATGCCGTTCTAAGGATGGTAAGGCCTGAGCAGGTACAGGCGCTAGTCAATTGGGTGGCCGACAGTGGATCCAGCATGTTCACAACATTATCTCCCACCCAGTCTTCTGCAGAAAGCACACAGGTGGCACCTGAAAACCAAGCCCATCAGTCTGTCACATCACCCCCATGCATATCAGGCAAACTGTCTGAGCCTCAAGTTATGCAGCAGTCTCTTATGCTGTTTGAATACTCTGCTGGCAGGGTTTCCCAAGGGAATCCACCGAGCCCTTCCCCAGTGGTGGAAGACATAGAATGCACTGATGCACAACCACTGATGTTTCCTGATGATGAGGACATGGGAATACCACCTCATCGGAGTCTGCACGTTTCTGATGATGACGAAACACAGGTGCCAACTGCTGCGTCTTTCTGCAGTGTGCAGACCGAACAGGAGGTCAGGGAGGAAGACTGTGTGGAAGACGATGCAGGGGACGATGAGGTCCTAGACCCCACATGGAATGAAGGTCGTGCCACTGACTTTCATAGTTCAGAGGAAGAGGCAGTGGTGAGACCGAGCCAACTGCGTAGCAAAAGAGAGAGCAGGGGGCAAAAGCAGAACAGCCGCTCCAAGAGAGTTTGTCTGCTACTGGCCACCGCCACCAGGGACCGAAGCACCCCAAAGGCAGATTTAAGGAGTTCCCTGGCATGGCACTTCTTAAACAATGTGCTGACGACTAGTGATGAGCGGGAGGTGCCATATTCGATTTCGACGAAATTCGCGAATATTCGCTAGAATATTCGCCTCATATTCGTCGAAATCAAATATTCGTTATTATTCTAGTTATCGCGATTATTCTGCGATTTAAATAATCGTATTGCGATTCTTTATTTTTTTAACAAGGCAACTTGCCGATATTGGTTTGATATCTAGAATTAGCGAAGATGATGAATATGACGAATGTATTCGTTATTTTCCTCAAAACGAAGATAACGAAATAATCTCCATCTTCGCTTTAGCTCCATATTCGTCGACTTCGCTAATTTTAGCAGTGGACTAAATAAACGGCAGGTAACTCGCTATGCGATAATATTACATTGCCTTTTTTTTTAAATAGAATAATACTATTCTATTTATTTTTTAAAAGGCAAAGTAATATTATCGCATTAGATTCGCTATACGATAATATTACTTTGCCCTTTTTAAATAAATAGAATAGCATTATTCTAGTTAAAAAGGCAAAGTAATATTATCGCATTAAATTCGATATGCGATAAGTTATCTAGAATTAACGAAGATGACGAATATAGCCCTATATTCTCCATATTCGTTAAATCTAATAGAAAGTTCACTCTAAGTTAGAAGCGCAATGCAATTAAATATTTTCGCATTGCGATTCCAACCTAGAGCTGTGTTCAAAGTTTAAAAATAAATTACAATACTTACCACGAATTGACGAATCACTAAGGAATAATCGCGTATGCACGCGATCATGTGACAATCGTGTCACGTGACGTTTTTACTTTCGGTTTCGCGACTGGTGCTGACTTTTGAAAAAATCGAATCGAGATCGGATCGAGATGGGGCGAAATTGCTACTCGAAGAGGAGGAAGATTATATAATCAATGTAAGTATAGTAACATGTTTAATGTTTATTACATCACATGATTGTATTACATATTGCACGCATATCTGATTCTGAACATTATTTTTTAACACTTTATCTACAGAAAAATATTTATGTGTAGATCTACTGTTGTAAAATATTCGAGTATTCGAATATTTACCAGGATACGATTTTTTTTTTTTTTTATTTCCTTCCTTCCTTCCTTCTTTTTTTCTTTTTGGTTTCCTAAAGCAATATATTACTTGTTGTGTAGACCCCATACACATACAATCCCAGTGCAAACAGATCTTAGAAGTAAATTTAAAAAAATTAAAAATAGTATACTAAAAATGTTGATTATATGTTTGCATCTTTATCCTGCAGACAATGTTGGAGAAGGGTTACGGCCTGACCCGCAAGCATGCGGAGAAGACCGCCATAATCCTGTCCCTCCAGAAGGAGATGGAGGAGAGGTTTGGCCACATGCCAGTAAAGGAGGCCATCCAAAAAAAGTGGTGCGACCTCAAGAGGCACCACCCAGAGCGCATCAGAGAGCGGAGTGCTGTACTGTGCCCAGGTACATTGCTTACATGACTTTTATATATCTCTCTACAGCTCTATGTAATGTATCTAGTCAGTGATGCTCTAATCCGTACAGATGGAGCTGGGTTAACAGTGTTAACACACAAACTCTTAATAGGGATTTCATAACTCATCGCGTTATCTATAAACAAAAGCCATAGTAAAAAAAAAGCTAAACGCATCTAGTTTACATAACATGGCTCATAAAGCATGTGTGTTAACTCTACTACATCCGTATTTCATCCCTTACAGCCCCCAGTACATGTACGGTGCAACAGAACGTCACTTAATGCCCAGCACCCTACATGTACATCGCTATGATCAGGCGGGCGCATGACCTTAATTCAGCGGCAGGGTACGGCCGCTACTGATGTACGGACACAGGCTGCATTCTCCCGCATATATCACAGATACTGGCACATCAACTCCTGCACGGCCACGATTAGCGCTGACCTTGGCACATGCGCGTTATTGGTAACTTAGGCCGGTTTTACCATCTGTAACACAGGTTTTAAGAATGTCAGTTCCCTACAAAATGAGGCAAATCAACCATTGGATTGCAGATGCCTCCATATAGAAATGTATGGATCTTTTACATTTTTATGATTCTTGAGTTGTTTGTTTACATTTTTAACAATTTGTGATTATTACAGGTAAAACCGTCCCTCTGTCCGCCACCGCAAAGAAAAGCGGAGGACATTGAGGTGTCCACGGAGGAGGAGGAGACGGAGGAACAGCCAGGACCCTCCACCCTTACAGCGGCCCATCCACCACCGGAAGTGGTGACAATGGAGGAGGCGAGTGCTGACCTCAATATTGTGGAGGTCGAGGTTGAGGAGGAGGCTGGACCGTCCCAGCCACCAGAATCGCCCCCCACATCCTGAAGAGGAGGAGGAAGAGGTCGTATACACGCCTCACCAGGAGGGTAAATATGTGCACACACCAATATAAATCGGTACACAAAACATATTCAAAAATATCACACGATCCCTGAACAATAGCAGACCTTAGTTAACATGGCTGCCCGTTTAGCTAAGCAGGTTTTGCACCTCATTTCCAAAGCGATTATGCCTGGGGGACGGTTTTTGTTGGTCTGCAATAGTACGTCCCTGTTAAGGGGAGCACCCAGGAATTTTGTATAGTGGGGTCGGAATAAAAAAGCTACGGCAATTGTTATCAGCCCCTCCTACATATAATAGGCCACTCCCAACAAACAATGTACAGCTGAAATTATATTGTTGAGGATGAAGGTAAGAGTCTTACCCTCATCCTACATAGACGCACTTTACTCAGTATTCAGGGCCCCGACATAAAGCTCCTGTACTTACACTCACACTGTCCCCTAGAATAGCGAAAGAGGAGTGGAGGAGGAGAAGCTGCGCGATTTTAACGGAGTGTAGGTCCGGGTGGGGGTACAGAGAGCTCCTCCACTCTCCTCCCTCCCCAGATCCTAGTAATCATGCTCCCTTCAGCCCCCAGTAGCAGTAGTAAAGCTCACCATAATGTAGTAGTAATACTTTTCCTTATAATATAACAATAAATCAAATAACCCTGCTTAGTGCCCACAGTTCAGCTAATGTCCCCATAATGTATGCCAGTATAAAATACCCCTATATAGTGCCCCAGTAAATGACCCCATAGTTCTCCACTGCCCAATAGTGCCCCCAAATAATGTTCCTATAGTGCCACCAGATGCCCCATATTAATTAATTTGCCCCATACTGCCATCCATTTATTTGCTGGGCTTCTACCAGCAAATAGGCCTGAAGCCTATAGTGGTGATAGGCGGCGGGGCAGTGAACGATGCGCTCCCGTGCCCGCTGCAGCCTAATTAGAACCAGGGCCGTAGCCGCCACGGCGGTCGATAGCGGCCCTGGAGGATAAAAAAAAAAAAAACTATTTAATGGTTCTAGGGGGTCCAGACCTGTTGGACCACCCCTTGGGTGCGCCACTGTCCCTGTACATCAAGTCATGTCCCACTATGACGTACTATTGTGGGCTGGCCGTTAAGTGGTTAAAATGCCAACAATGAGGGGAAAACAGAAACTACAGTAATAGAAAACAATATAATTGCAACCAAACTCTGTAAACTACCAAAAAAGTATTAACAAACCAAATAACATTATGCCATACCCAAACTCTCACAAAGTAAACCAAAATATTAGTAACATAAAAATCTATAGCTACTGAGTTAAGATTTAAATAGGCGGTTTTTAAACTCATACTCCACACTAAGCACTAATTGTCTTGTAACCTGAATTGCAGTAATTGTTTGTTTATTTATTTATTTTTACAGTTGTGAACAAGTGTGTCCGCCAAATGGCCAGGATGGAGCGGGAGTACAGGAGAGAGATGGAGGAGTTGGCCAAGCAGCAGCGGCGGCTGTTTCGAAAGATGCAGGAGATGGATAGGAGGCATCTCCGTGAAATGGCCAAGATGAGGGAGCTGCTGGCCCGGCTAAAAAAATTGCCATAGAGGCCTATTGTACTTATTTTTTTCTATAATGTTATTTATAAATAGTTTATTAACCGTTATAACTTGTGCTTTCGTTTTTTCTAATGTTATGTTACGGTGTAATTTTATAACTTAGTTGTAAGGCCTCTTCAGTCTAGGGTCAGACTCATCTGGATCAGGACAGACAGAAGTAGGCACACGGTAACACTGTAGTATAAGGCCCACACATAACTCAGCAGTGTCAGGACATGCAGAAGCAAGTATTGTTAACGGTGAAGTATGAAGCCCACACCATCTGCTGTTAGACGTAATCCAGCGTGTGTGCGGTGCTGATCATGTATGGGTGGGAAGAGCGGTGGTACACCCTCATCCTCCTCCATCACCTCCAAAAGCTTCCTGCATTGCCTTCCCCAAGATGTCCCACTCACAGTCGCTGTCTAACAAGAGCAGGGAGGATTCCAGGGGGTTGGTCCTGCAGGAGGCGGAGAGCAGCAGCTGCTGCTGCTCAGAGCCGGGCCAGAGGACTCTGTGGCACAGTATTGTGCCACTAGAGCCACAACTGCCTCGCCACCCTGAGAGGTATCGGCGGGGCGGCTGCTAAGAGCCAAAAATCAATGAGTTGTATGATCAAGAAATACACACCCGCACTGACCGTCCCTTTATTTTTGATCTCCATAGTAACCGCCCATTTAACAGCGCCCATATGTTTAATAGTGGCCCCTGCCCCCATGCATGTAGCAGTGTAGTTGTGGCATTATCTGACTCAATATTTTAGGAGTCTCAGGACATGCAAAGTGGCAAAACCTTGGATCAGTTGTTATGGTAACCAGTCCAGGAGTAGGACCCGCGAGCTTCTAGTGGCTGACATGTGACCGTGTAAATGGCAGTTGCCAGCCTTGTATTGACTGTAATGGATGTCATTTTTGGGAATAGCGCTGAAACGGTACGTCCTAGAGAGCAGAGACCCCCGCAAGTATTGATTCCATGTACTAAGGGATGTGTACACCAAGTATCGTTGAAATCGATGGTTGCATGTTTGAGTATTTGTGGAACATACACAGATGCATACATACATATATACATTATTTTACATACATACAGTATATATCTATGTGTGTATATATATATATATATATATATATATATATATTGTAAGAGGGTGCAAGGTGTTGTATTTGATAGCAGGTACGTGTCACCGAGGTTGCTGGCCTCGGTGAGGTAAGAGCCGGGTTTTTGTCTGCAGCAGCTAGTGCTGCTCTGTTAAATAGCATGGCTGCAAAGCCGATCCGGGCCGGCTCTTACTGGGAGCAGCTAAAGAGTAGGGTGGGTGGCTGCTCCCACGGTCCAGTCCATGTTTTGGGCTGGGTATAAAACGCAGCCAGCAGCTGGGTCTGGGTGTGTGATTATCCTGGAGCCTGCAAACAGGGCTGAGGAATTCTCTGTCCTGGAGGAAGGAGCTCAGCAAGGTGGTGTTTCCCTGCGACCTGAAGGTGGAATCGCCTGCGGCTGAGCCGACTGCTAGGTGTGAACCCGCACCTAAACCACCCAAGGTGACTGGACCCTGTGTTGGCCTGTTTTTGTTTTGCCACAGTATTTCCGTTGTGTGTGAACTGTCACCAAGAGACTGTTTTCATTTCTGGTGTGCAAGTGTGAATAAAACACTGTTTGATGCACAATCTGGACTCCTTGTTTTGCCTCTAAACTGCACCCGCACCGCTGTCTACCAGAGCGACTCCCCACATTTGGTGTCGGATGCGGGCATGCGCAGTGAGGCTGGCGTGAACGCCGAACTTTGTTTGCCGAGCAAAAGTGTATGTCCTATATTAGGCCGGCAAAGTTGCAGCCTGTGATTTCTGGCAACATGGAGGCTGCTGTGAAAGCCCTCATAGAGGCTAACGTGCAGCAGCGGGAGACCAACCAGTTATTGCTGCAACATGTGATGGCATTACAGGCGGCAGGAGCGTCCCACCACGTCCATGATGCCCGGAAAGCGGTCCGTGCGGCGATCCCAAAGATGACCCCCGCAGACGACGTGGAGACATACCTAGCCGTCTTTGAGAAGGTCGCCGTGAGGGAAAAGTTACCCCGTGACCAGTGGGCCGAGGTGGTTGCTCCGCTCCTGGCAGCCGGGCCCCAGCAAGTTTTTTTCGACTTGGCAGATGTCCAGGCAGCTGACTACCCGACCGTGAAAGGTGAGATTCTAGCAAGACTGGGGGTGAATGTTTTGGTCCGGCCCAGCGGGTGCATCAGTGGGAATTTAACCCGGCTGAACCCGCCAGACCACAATACTATGACCTGCTACATCGGTTGCAAAAATGGCTGCAGCCAGACATACTGACTCCCACTGCTATGCTCGACCGTCTGTTAGCAGATGTATTCTGGAGGTCTCTGCCATACCCTCTCCAGCACTGGATCGGCCAGGTATCCCCACCAATGCCCTTGAGATGGTCGACCTGGTGGAGCGATATGAGGCCACCAGAAACCTGCAGGGGGTTCTTTTGGGAGGAGGCCAGTCAAACCCCGGAAACCTCCACCCCAGTCCCGGCGGCCGGCCAAACCCGCCCGGGATGTACCCCTTGCAGATCCCTCCCCAGTAGTCTGCTGGCGGTGTCACGAGCCTGGCCACGTAAGGGCCGACTGTCCACAGTGGGGGAACCCATGGAGATTAATTATGGGTACCGGGCTTCCATGTATGCCCGGAGACTGTGTGCGACCGGCACCCCTGAGACAATAGACAATCGACATCTGTGCCAGGTGCAAATCGGGGATAACCTGGCAGTGGCGCTGTTGGACTCAGGGAGCCTGGTAACCCTGGTAAGTGCTGCCCTGGTACAGCCCACCCAGTATACGGGCCGGAAAGTTGGTGTGGTGTGTATACACGGAGACTTAAAGGACTATCCCACGGCTGTAATGTCTCTGTCCACGGCGGCCGGCACCTGGACTTGTGAAGTGGCGATCTCCACAAAGCTGCCATATGAACTAATAATTGGTAGAGACTTCCTGGTTTTCCGTCACTGTGGCCTGAGATGAAAGTGACTAATAGCCCTGAGACAGGGGTAACCCTAGCAGAGTGGCCTGATACCCCTGGAAGGCCAGAACCCTGGGAGCCCGAGTCTGAAGGGCCAGCGGTAGGGGTGACCACTGCTGCAGCGGTAGTGGGGGAGACAACCCCACTGAGTGTAATGGTGGGAGACACGGAGGACTTGCCACCGGGCCTGAGTTGGCAGACCTCAATGTCTCCGGGAAAATTTTGGGACCGCACAACACCGGGACCAAACCCTAACCAGGGCCTGGGAGAATGTGCTGAAATTGATGGTAAACCCCAGAAACCAGGGGCTGAATTAATGTTCCCACGATTTATTGTTCTGCAGGATATGTTGTATCGGGTGAACCAAATCCGAGGTGAACCTGTTGAACAGTTGGTGGTGCCCACAGCGTATCGCAAGCTTGTCATGGAGCTTGCCCACCAACATGTTCTTGGGGGACACCTGGGGTGGCAGAAAACCCAGGACCGCATACTGCAGCGGTTTTATTGGCCCAGTGTGTTCAAGGAGGTAGAGAATTATTGTAAGTCCTGTCCGACCTGTCAGATAACTAGCCCCCAGCCACATTTCCGTAGTCCTCTGGTACCTCTGCCAATTATTGAAGTACCGCTCGAGCGAATCGCTATGGATTTAATTGGGCCTGTACCAAAGTCTGCCAGGGGCCACCAACACATTCTGGTAGTTCTCGACTATGCCACTCGGTATCCGGAGGCGGTGCCTCTGCGACATACCTCAGCTAAGCTCATTGCCAAAGAGTTAATGGAGATGTTTTCCGTGTGGGCCTGCCAAAAGAGGTTCTGACAGACCAAGGGACCCCTTTTATGTCCAAAGTAATGAGGGAACTGTGTAAATTGTTGCGTATAAAGCAGTTACGGACGTCCGTTTACCATCCGCAAACAGACGGTCTTGTTGAGAGGTTTAACCAAACTCTAAAAAATATGTTAAAGAGGGTGGTGTCTAGAGATGGGAAGGACTGGGACCTGCTTCTGCCCTATCTCATGTTCGCAGTGCGAGAGGTACCCCAGGCCTCTACTGGGTTCTCGCCCTTCGAACTGCTTTATGGCAGACACCCTCGGGCCTGTTGGATATCGCCAAGGAAGCATGGGAACAACAGCCTGTCCCCCACAAAAGTGTCATTGAGTATGTCACCCAGATGCAGGAACGGATAGAAAGGGTGTTGCCGCTGGTCCGGGAGCATATGGAGGCAGCACAACAAGCCCAGAGTAGGGTGTATAATCGTCAGGCTCGGTGCACGGGCTTCAATCCGGGAGATCGAGTGTTGGTTCTGGTACCCACCCTTGACAGCAAATTCCTAGCTAGGTGGCAGGGCCCCTATGAGGTGATCGAGAAGGTAGGGAAGTAAATTACAAGGTACACCAGCCAGGCGGCGCAAGCCGGGAGCAGGTGTACCACGTGAATTTACTTAAGCCGTGGAAAGATAGGGACGCGGCCGACGACCACAGCCCCGACCAGGGCTTCTAGGTGAAAAGGGTCCAGCCCCACAGTTCGAGGCCTGTGAAGCAGTAACCACGGTAAAATTGCAGACAGCCTGTCTTCCAAACAAGTTCAGGAAGTCAGGGAGTTCATCAGTCGGAACACGGATGTGTTCTCGGACCTCCCTGGCCGCACGTCTCTCATCCAACATGACATCGTCACTGAGCCTCAGGCCAAGATCCGGTTAAAACCATACCGGGTACCCGAGGCTCGGCGACGGGCCATCGCGGAGGAAGTACAGTTAATGTTGAAGCTCGATGTCATTGAGGAGTCGAAGAGTGAGTGGGCCAGTCCCATAGTCCTAATACCCAAGCCGGATGGGACGCTGCGGTTCTGCAACGACTTTCGCAAGTTAAATGAAGTATCCAAGTTTGACGCGTATCCCATGCCCCGAGTAGACGAGCTCGTTGAAAGTTTAGGACAAGCCCGTTATTTTTCTGTGCTGGACCTCACTAAAGGGTACTGGCAGGTACCCTTAACGGAGTCGGCTAAGGAAAAACCGCATTTGTTACCCCGCAGGGCCTGTATCACTACAAGGTGTTACCCTTTGGCCTGCATGGCGCCCCGCCACTTTCCAAAGGTTAATGGACATAGTGCTGCGACCACATCGCCGGTACGCCTCGGCCTACTTAGATGATGTAGTCATCCACAGCACCGACTGGGAAAGCCATTTACCCAAGGTGCAGGCGGTAGTGGATGCCCTGAGGAAAGCCGGACTGACCGCTAACCCAAAGAAGTGCTCCATAGGGTTAGAGGAGACAAAATATCTGGGATATGTAATTGGGCGGGAGTCATCAAACCTCAGGTAACCAAGGTAGAGGCCATTCGTAACTGGCCCCGACCGGTCACCACCAGGCAGGTAAAGTCGTTCCTGGGGATTGTAGGTTACTACATGAGGTTTGTGCCCCACTTTGCCACAATAGCAGCGCCGTTGACAGACCTGTTGAAGGGGCGAAAGTCTGGGAGGGTTAGCTGGAGTGAGAAGGCGGAGGAGGCTTTCGCCGCGTTGAAGTCGGCCCTGTGTGGGTCCCCGGTTTTGGTGACACCCGACTTCAACAAGGAGTTTGTCGTACAGACCGACGCCTCGGAGGTAGGCCTCGGTGCGGTACTGTCTCAGGAGGTCAACGGGGAAGAACATCCCGTTGTCTTCCTGAGCCGTAAGCTCAATCCCGCCGAGTCCAGATATAGTATAGTGGAGAGGGAGTGCCTGGCTATCAAGTGGGCACTCGAATCTCTCCGCTACTACTTGTTAGGGAGGAGGTTCCGTCTGGTGACCGACCATTCCCCCTCAAATGGATGAGTCAGGCCAAGGAGAGGAATGCTCGGGTCACCAGGTGGTTCCTATCTCTTCAGAATTTCAAATTCTCCGTGGAACACAGGGCAGGCCGCTTGCAGGGCAACGCAGATGCCCTGTCCCGCGTCCACTGCCTCACGTGTGTTCACCCCTCAGGGCTGAACAAAGGGTGTGTAAGAGGGTGCAAGGTGTTGTATTTGATAGCAGGTACGTGTCACCGAGGTTGCTGGCCTCGGTGAGGTAAGAGCCGGGGTTTTTGTCTGCAGCAGCTAGTGCTGCTCTGTTAAATAGCATGGCTGCAAAGCCGATCCGGGCCGGCTCTTACTGGGAGCAGCTAAAGAGTAGGGTGGGTGGCTGCTCCCCACGGTCCAGTCCATGTTTTGGGCTGGGTATAAAACGCAGCCAGCAGCTGGGTCTGGGTGTGTGATTATCCTGGAGCCTGCAAACAGGGCTGAGGAATTCTCTGTCCTGGAGGAAGGAGCTCAGCAAGGTGGTGTTTCCCTGCGACCTGAAGGTGGAATCGCCTGCGGCTGAGCCGACTGCTAGGTGTGAACCCGCACCTAAACCACCCAAGGTGACTGGACCCTGTGTTGGCCTGTTTTTGTTTTGCCACAGTATTTCCGTTGTGTGTGAACTGTCACCAAGAGACTGTTTTCATTTCTGGTGTGCAAGTGTGAATAAAACACTGTTTGATGCACAATCTGGACTCCTTGTTTTGCCTCTAAACTGCACCCGCACCGCTGTCTACCAGAGCGACTCCCCACAATATATATATATATATACACTCACCTAAAGAATTATTAGGAACACCATACTAATACGGAGTTGGACCCCCTTTTGCCTTTAGAACTGCCTTAATTCTACGTGGCATTGATTCCACAAGGTGCTGATAGCATTCTTTAGAAATGTTGGCCCATATTGATAGGATAGCATCTTGCAGTTGATGGAGATTTGAGGGATGCACATCCAGGGCACGAAGCTCCCGTTCCACCACATCCCAAAGATGCTCTATTGGGTTGAGATCTGGTGACTGTGGGGGCCATTTTAGTACAGTGAACTCATTGTCATGTTCAAGAAACCAATTTGAAATGAATCGAGCTTTGTGACATGTTCATTATCCTGCTGGAAGTAGCCATCAGAAGATGGGTACACGGTGGTCATGAAGGGATGGACATGGTCAGAAACAATGCTCAGGTAGCCCGTGGCATTTAAACGATGGCCAATTGGCACTAAGGGGCCTAAATTGTGCCCAGAAAACATCCCCACACCATTACACCACCACCACCAGCCTGCACAGTGGTAACAAGGCATGATGGATACATGATCTCGTTCTATTTACGCCAAATTCGGACTCTACGATTTGAATGTCTCAACAGAAATCGAGACTCATCAGGCCAGGCAACATTTTTCCAGTCTTCAACAGTCCAATTTTGGTGAGCTCGTGCAAATTGTAGCCTCTTTTTCCTATTTGTAGTGGAGATGAGTGGTACCCGGTGGGGTCTTCTGCTGTTGTAGCCCATCCGCCTCAAGGTTGTGCGTGTTGTGGCTTCACAAATGCTTTGCTGCATACCTCGGTTGTAACGAGTGGTTATTTCAGTCAACGTTGCTCTTCTATCAGCTTGAATCAGTCGGCCCATTCTCCTCTGACCTCTAGCATCCACAAGGCATTTTTCGCCCACAGGACTGCCACATACTGGATGTTTTTCCTTTTCACACCATTCTTTGTAAACCCTAGAAATGGTTGTGCGTGAAAATCCCAGTAACTGAGCAGATTGTGAAATACTCAGACCGGCCCTTCTGGCACCAACAACCATGCCACGCTCAAAATTGCTTAAATCACCTTTCTTTCCCATTCTGATTTCAGGAGATTGTCTGGACCAGGACCACACCCCTAAATGCATTGAAGCAACTGCCATGTGATTGGTTGACTAGATAATTGCATTAATGAGAAATAGAACAGGTGTTCCTAATAATTCTTTAGGTTAGTGTATATATATGAATAACGCCAGGGCGTAGCTATATGGGGTGCAGAGGTAGCAGTTGCTAACGGGCCCAGGAGCCTGAGGGGCCCAAAGACCCTTGTGCCGCATAAGAAGACACTGGTATTACGCTGGGTTCACACTTGGGTGTTTTACAGTGCGTTGAAATGCGCTGTAAAACGCTCAACAGGTGAAAAACCATGTTTCCCTATGGGCATGGTTCTCACCTGAGCGTTTTACAGCGCGTTTGAAAGAGCTGTAAACACTCTACGCCCAAAGAAGTACAGGATCTTCTTTGGGGCGTAGCGTGCGCGTCCCCATAGGGATATATAACGCAAGCGCCGCTCGGCAGCGCAATTTTACTTTAATTTTCGCAATGCGAAAATAGAAGTAAAGATCACACGTCGTATGCGCGAGCGGGACGCGCTGGTGTGAACCCAGCGTTATAGAAAGTGCATGCTGGTCAAGTTACACCTCTGGCCAGGGGCGTAACTATAGGGAAGCGGCTGATTTGGTGCCCAAACTCAGTAGGGGCCCACCCAGGTATTGTCAGGGCCCTCTCAACAGTATTATACAATGATATTATATACAGAAACAATGTACGAAATGGACGGAGGAGCTTCCGGGTCTCATCGCAGAGAAGCGATCGTGACTAGCCAAAGGAGAGGGGGTTGCATGGGAGGAGTGGGTTGTGTAGAAGTTTGTGGGGGGTAGTTGTGGGGGTAGGAGGGCCCATTCAAAAATTTGCTGTGGGGCCCAGTCCTTTCTCATTACGCCACTGAATAACGCTATACTCTACATATTCGCTCTCAGTCAAAAAGCGGGAAGGAATCATGTGTGGTCACACTCTGGCCAAATCAAATAAAAAAATAAAAATTACGACTATTCTAAAATAGAAATATATATCATTATATTCAACATAATGCTAATGCTATATATTTTCAGAATATTCAGGAATATTCTATGACACGAAAAAAATGCACAAGGAAAGATGCCTATAGACAGCTAAGTTTGTATTCGCAATGAAAGAATATAGAAAAAAGTGGCAAAGTAATATTATCGCATATGCGAATAAAAACTTGGTCTCTATAGTCAACTTTCCTATTATGTGGCTTATCGAATATGGAGAATATAGCACTAAGTTTTTGTTCGCAATGCGATAATATTATCGAATATGGAGAATAGTATTAGGATCATATGCGATAATATTACTTAAGTTACTACTACCTTTTTTTAATAAATATAGTATAATTATTATACTTGATAATCATTATAATTATTTGATTTATTTAAAAAAAAGTGGCAATTTGGCAAAAGTAATATAATCGCATAGCGAATTAAACAAAGCTGTAGTCAGTCAACTTTCCTATTTGATTGCTAGAATTAGCGAAGTGAATAGGTTGCTGAAACGAAGATGTAAAATACTTCGTTATCTTCGTTTTGAGGAATATGACGAATACATTCGTCATATTCAGCTATTCGCTAATTCTACCAAGCCAACATAAAGTTCCTTGCTCATGAAGCGTCCCCATCACCATGGGAACATCTCCATATACTAAAATGTACTGTCGGATTTGAGGAATTACGTTGAAATCGCAATGCGATTAATTCAAGTTATATTAATCGCATTGCGATTTCAACTTAGAGCTGGGTTTATAATGGGTCAGCTTGCTAGAATGAACGAGTACGATTCATGACGTTAAGTATGGAATATAGCAGCACTGCTAAGTTGAATTCGCAATGCGATTAATTTAACTTGAAGTAATCGCATTGCGATTTCAACTTAGCACTGCTATCTTACATAGGCTAGTATTAACACGAATATTGGAATTATAGCCTAGTGGCACTAGCAGTGCTAAGTTGAAATCGCAATGCGATTACTTTAAGTTAAATTAATCGCATTGCGAATTCAACTTAGCAGTGCTGCTATATTCCATATTCGTTAACTTTGTTCATTCTAGCAAGCTGCGTATGCGCGAGCGGGCGCGCTGGTGTGAACCCAGCGTTATAGAAAGTGCATGCTGGTCAAGTTACACCTCTGGCCAGGGGCGTAACTATAGGGAAGCGGCTGATTTGGTGCCCAAACTCAGTAGGGGCCCACCCAGGTATTGTCAGGGCCCTCTCAACAGTATTATACAATGATATTATATACAGAAACAATGTACGAAATGGACGGAGGAGCTTCCGGGTCTCATCGCAGAGAGCGATCGTGACTAGCCAAAGGAGAGGGGTTGCATGGGAGGAGTGGGTTGTGTAGAAGTTTGTGTGGGGTAGTTGTGGGGGTAGGAGGGCCCATTCAAAAATTTGCTGTGGGGCCCAGTCCTTTCTCATTACGCCACTGAATAACGCTATACTCTACATATTCAGCTCTCAGTCAAAAAGCGGGAAGGAATCATGTGTGGTCACACTCTGGCCAAATCAAATAAAAAATAAAAAATTACGACTATTCTAAAATAGAAATATATATCATTATATTCAACATAATGCTAATGCTATATATTTTCAGAATATTCAGGAATATTCTATGACACGAAAAAAATGCACAAGGAAAGATGCCTATAGACAGCTAAGTTTGTATTCGCAATGAAAGAATATAGAAAAAAGTGGCAAAGTAATATTATCGCATATGCGAATAAAAACTTGGTCTCTATAGTCAACTTTCCTATTATGTGGCTTATCGAATATGGAGAATATAGCACTAAGTTTTTGTTCGCAATGCGATAATATTATCGAATATGGAGAATAGTATTAGGATCATATGCGATAATATTACTTAAGTTACTACTACCTTTTTTTAATAAATATAGTATAATTATTATACTTGATAATCATTATAATTATTTGATTTATTTAAAAAAAAGTGGCAATTTGGCAAAGTAATATAATCGCATAGCGAATTAAACAAAGCTGTAGTCAGTCAACTTTCCTATTTGATTGCTAGAATTAGCGAAGTGAATAGGTTGCTGAAACGAAGATGTAAAATACTTCGTTATCTTCGTTTTGAGGAATATGACGAATACATTCGTCATATTCGCTATTCGCTAATTCTACCAAGCCAACATAAAGTTCCTTGCTCATGAAGCGTCCCCATCACCATGGGAACATCTCCATATACTAAAATGTACTGTCGGATTTGAGGAATTACGTTGAAATCGCAATGCGATTAATTCAAGTTATATTAATCGCATTGCGATTTCAACTTAGAGCTGGGTTTATAATGGGTCAGCTTGCTAGAATGAACGAAGTTAACGATTCAATGAACGAAGTTAACGAATATGGAATATAGCAGCACTGCTAAGTTGAATTCGCAATGCGATTAATTTAACTTGAAGTAATCGCATTGCGATTTCAACTTAGCACTGCTATCTTACATAGGCTAGAATTAACACGAATATGGAATATAGCAGTGGCACTAGCAGTGCTAAGTTGAAATCGCAATGCGATTACTTTAAGTTAAATTAATCGCATTGCGAATTCAACTTAGCAGTGCTGCTATATTCCATATTCGTTAACTTCGCTCATTCTAGCAAGCTGACCCATTATAAACCCAGCTCTAAGTTGAAATCGCAATGCGATTAATATAACTTGAATTAATCGCATTGCGATTTCAACGTAATTCCTCAAATCCGACAGTACATTTTAGTATATGGAGACGTTCCCATGGATGGGGACGCTCCATGAGCACGGAAGTCGGCAGAAGCGGCAATGGGCACTGACTAGAGCAGCCAGGAAGCCAGGAATCCTCAGGACAGGTAAGAACTACTGTTGGGAAGAGGGAAAGAAAAAATATAACAAAAAAAAAAAAAACGAATATTCGAAATAGCGAATTTATAGCGCTATATTCGAAATATTCGCAATTAGCGAAGTGCCGATATTCGCTAAAAAATTCGCTATTCGAATATTTGCGCTCAACACTACTGACGACAAGACCCGAGTGGTTTGTACGCTGTGCCATCAGAGCCTGAAGCGAGGCCTCTTACTCTGCCTCAGGAGGAATGTTGGCACCTGCCGCCCACAAAATAGAGGATGTGCCACCGACAACACCACCTGCGTCACCAAGCATCTCCACCATGTCACACGTCAGCGTTCAGCTCTCCATCTCACAAACCTTGGAGAGAAAGCGTAAATTCCCACCTAGCCACCCTCGAGCCCTGGGCCTGAATGCCAGCATTTCTAAACTACTGGCCTTTGAAATGCTGTCATTCAGGTTGGTGGACACAGTCAGCTTTAAACAGTTGATGTCCATGGCTGTCCCACAGTATGTTGTTCCCAGCCGCCACTACTTCTCCAAGACAGCCGTGCCTTCCCTGCACAACCAAGTATCGACCAGGACGCTATATCTCCCTAACTGCACACTGGGTAAATGTAGTGGCGGCTGGGCCCCAGGCAGAGAGTTCCTTGGCGCACATCCTTCTGCCGCCAAGGATCGCAGGGCATCATTCTTTGCCTCCTGTAGCCTCCTCCTCCTACTCGGCTTCCTCCTCCTCTGCTTCCACCAGCTCATCCAGTCAGCCACACACCTTCACCACCAACTTCAGCACAGCCCGGGTAAACGTCAGCAGGCCATTCTGAAACTCATATGTTTAGGGGACAGGCCCCACACTGCGCAGGAGTTGTGGCGGTGTATTGAACAACAGACCGACGAGTGTTTTCTGCCGGTGGGCCTTAAGTCCGACCTGGTGGTGTGCGATAATAGGCGAAATCTCGTCGCAGCTTTGGGACTTGCCGGTTTGGCGCACATCACTTACCTGGCGCATGTGCTGAATTTGGTGGTGCAGAAGTTCATTCACAACTACCCCGACATGTCAGAGCTGCTGCATAAAGTGCGGGCTGTCTGTGCGCGCTTCTGGCGTTCACATCCTTCCGCTGCTCGCCTGTCTGCGCTACAGAGGAACTTCGGCCTTCCCGCTCACCGCCTCATATGCGACGTGCCCACCAGGTGGAACTCCACCTTGCACATGCTGGAGAGACTGTGCGAGCAGCAGCAGGCCATAGTGGAGTTTCAGCTGCAGCACGCGTCAGTCGCACTGCGGAACAGCACCACTTCACCACCAATGATTGGGCCTCCATGCGAGACCTGTGTGCCCTGTTGCACTGTTTCGAGTACCCCACCAACATGGCCAGTGGCGATGACACCATTATCAGCGTTACAATACCACTTCTATGTCTCGTTGAGAAAACGCTTAGGGCGATAATGGAAGAGGAGGTGACCCAGGAGGAGGAGGAGGAGTATGAGGGGTCATTTTTACCTCTTTCAGGCCAGTCTGTTAGAAGTGGCTCAGAGGGAGGTTTTTGCAACAGCAGAGACCAGGTACAAATGTGGCCAGCCACGGCCCACTACTGGAGAACGAGGAGGATGAGGTGGAGGAGGATGAGGATGAAGCAGGTTCACAGCGGGTGGCACCCAACACAGCTCAGGCCTATCACTGGTGCGTGTCTGGGGGATACAGAGGACGATGACGATACGCCTCCCACAGAGGACAACTTGTCCTTACCTCTTGGGAGCCTGGTACACATGAGCGACTACATGCTGCAGTGCCTGCGCAACGCCAGCAGAGTTGCCCACATTTTAACGTGTGCGGACTACTGGGATGCCACCCTGCTGGATCCCCGGTACAAAGACAATGTGCCCACCTTACTTCCTGCACTGGAGAGTGATAGGAAGATGCGCGAGTACAAGCGCACGCTGGTAGACGCGCTCATGAGAGCATTCCCAAATGTCACAGGGGAACAGGTGGAAGCCCAAGGCGAAGGCAGAGGAGGAGCAAGAGATCGCCAACGCAGCTGTGTCACGGCCAGCTCCTCTGAGGGCAGGGTTAGCATGGCAGAAATGTGGAAAAGTTTTGTCTCCACGCCACAGCTAACTGCACCACCACCTGATACGGAACGTGTTAGCAGGAGGCAGTATTTCACTAACATGGTTGAACAGTACGCCTGCACACCCCTCCATGTACTGACTGATGGTTCGGCCCCATTCAACTTCTGGGTCTCCAAATTGTCCACGTGGCCAGAGTTAGCATTTTATGCCTTGGAGGTGCTGGCTTGCACGGCGGCCAGCGTTTTGTCTGAACGTGTATTTAGCACGGCACGGGGCATCATTACTGATAAATGCAGCCGACTGTCCACAGCCAACGTGGAAAAGCTGACGTTCATAAAAATGAACCAGGCATGGATCCCACAGGACCTGTGCCTCCCTTGTGCAGAATAGACATTTATAACTGCCTCCCCTCAACCATGTATTCTTGTACTCTGGGGCACTTCTTTATTGAATCCTCATTTTTTTAACTTTACCATGATCTTGCGGTGCAACCCAAAGTTGAATGAACCTCTCCTCTGTCTGGGTGCTGGGGCTTAAATAACTGAAAGTGGCCTTCTCCAGTGGTGGGTGATATGATGCCTTATTCCTTGCTGTGGGACCTCTCTCCTCTGTCTGGGTGCTGGGGCTTAAATAACTGAAAGTGGCCTTCTCCAGTTAATGTACAGGGTTACAGTCTGTTGAGAAAGGATCGTCAAAACCGGAGAGGGGGGTCTGTCTCTATGTAAAGTCGTGTCTAAATCCGTAATTCGAGAATACATCTCTGAGGGACATGAACATGTGGAATCACTGTGGGTAGAGATACATGGAGCCAAAAACAATAATAAATTACTAATAGGAGTTTACTATAAACCACCTAATATACCAGAGTCCACAGAAAATGTATTACTTAATGAGATAGATAAGGCTGCAAATCATAATGAAGTCGTTATTATGGGGACTCCAACTACCCAGATATAGACTGGGAAACTGAAAGCTGTACATCCCATAAAGGAAACAGGTTCTTGGCAATAGCCAAAGACAATTACCTTTCCCAACTGGTTCAGGACCCGACTAGAGGGACGGCCATACTGGACTTAGTATTAACCAATAGACCTGATAGAACAACAGATGTGCAGGTTGGGGGACACCTGGGAAATAGTGACCATAAAGTAATAACCTTCCAATTATCCTTCAAAAGAGCATTTCTACAGAGAGGAACAAAAATACCAGACTTCAAAAAGCTAAATTTAGCCAACTAAGCGAGGCCATAGGTCAAACTAACTGGGACAAAGTCCTCAAAAACAAAAATACAGCCACAAAATGGGAGATCTTTAAAAATCCTAAATTCTCATTGTGAGAGGTACATACCGTCTGGGAATAAAAGGTTAAGGAACAAAAAGAAACCAATGTGGATAAATAGAAATGTAAAGAAAGCAATAAATGAGAAAAAGAAAGCATATAAATCACTAAAACAGGAGGGTAGCGAGGAAGCACTGAAAAACTATAAGGAAAAAAATAGAACATGTAAAAACAAATAAAAGCGGCCAAACTAAAGACCGAGAGATTAATTGCCAAAGAGAGTAAAACTAATCCTAAAATTTTCTTCAATTATATAATGAAGAAAATGAGTAATGAAGGGGGAGTTGCAGAGAGCGATGAGGAGAAAACAATGCTGTTAAATATTTTTCTCCAATGTGTTCACTGAGGAAAATAAACTGTCAGATGAAATGCTGAATGTAAAAATAAATTCCCAAGAAGAAGTACAACAGCGACTTAAAAAGATTAAAATAGACAAATCGCCAGGACCAGATGGCATACACCCCGTATCCTAAGGGAATTAAGTAATGTCTTAGCCAGACCCTTATTTCTGATATTTGCAGACTCTATAAGGACAGGGAATGTCCCACAGGATTGGCGCATGGCAAATGTGGTGCCAATATTCAAAAAGAGTCCAAAAACAGAGCCCGGAAACTATAGGCCGGTAAGTTTAACATCTGTTGTGGGGAAACTGTTTGAAGGTTTTCTGAGAGATGCTATCTTAGAGGATCTCAATGGAAATAAGCAAATAACTCCATATCAGCATGGCTTCATGAGGGATCGGTCATGCCAAACAAATTTAATCAGTTTCTATGAGGAGGTAAGTTCTAGACTTGACAGCGGCGATTCAATGGATGTCGTATATCTGGACTTCTCCAAAGCATTTGACACTGTACCACATAAAAGGTTAGTATATAAAATGAGGATGCTCGGACTGGGAGAAAATGTCTGTAAGTGGGTAAGTAACTGGCTGAGTGACAGAAAACAGAGGGTGGTTATTAACGGTACACACTCAGGCAACTGTCAATAGTGGGGTACCTCAGGGGTCAGTACTGGGCCCTATTCTTTTCAATATGTTTATTAATGATCTTGTAGAAGGCTTGCATAGTAAAATATAAATTTTTGCAGATGACACTAAACTGTGCAAAGTAATTAACACTGAAGAGGACAATATACTGCTACAGAGGGATCTGGATAGATTGGAGGCTTGGGCAGATAAGTGGCATATGAGGTTTAACACTGACAAATGTAAAGTTATGCACATGGGAAGGAATAATGCAAGTCACCCGTACATACTAAATGGTAAAACACTTGGTAACACTGACATGGAAAAGGATCTAGGAATTTTAATAAACTGCAAACTAAGCTGCAAAAACCAGTGTCAGGCAGCTGCCGCCAAGGCCAATAAGATAATGGGTTGCATCAAAAGGGGCATAGATGCCCGTGATGAGAACATAGTCCTACCACTTTACAAATTGCTAGTCAGACCATACATGGAGTACTGTGTACAGTTCTGGGCTCCTGTGAACAAGGCGGACATAGCAGAGCTGGAGAGGGTTCAGAGGAGGGCAACTAAAGTAATAACTGGAATGGGGCAACTACAGTACCCTGAAAGGTTATCAAAATTAGGGTTGTTCACTTTAGAAAAAAAGACGACTGAGGGGAGATCTAATAACTATGTATAAATATATCAGGGGTCAGTACAGAGATCTCTCCCATCATCTATTTATCCCCAGGACTGTCACTGTGACGAGGGGACATCCTCTGCGTCTGGAAGAAAGAAGGTTTGTACACAAACATAGAAGAGGATTCTTCACTGTAAGAACAGTGAGACTATGGAACTCTCTGCCTGAGGAGGTGGTGATGGTGAGTACAATAAAGGAATTCAAGAGGGGACTGGATGTTTTTCTGGAGTGAAATAATATTACAGGTATTCCTCTGGATCAACTAGCAGGATGACAGGCCGAACTGGATGGACAGATGTCTTTTTTCGGCCTTGTGTACTATGTGTACTATGTTACACATGGGTTATTCAACCTGGAGCATGCGTTCTGTGACAAGTTATACGCCGAATGTGGCGTTTCTATACATAAGGTCTCTGGTGCACCTATTGGGTATGATGATATGTTTTTTTCCCTTGTGTTCTCCACCCCTTGTCATTATGCTTTTAGTATCTGGGTATCAACACAGCTGTAGATCATTATGCACACATGCACTTTATGATGTAAACAAATATGTATTCTGTTTCTTTACATCACTGCCTGATTTACTGTATTGTCACCATTCTTTTATATATATTTTTGTAACCGATCACTGTTTTGATTATTGTATGAAGTCTATATTTTTTATTGATCAATTATGTAATTAATTATACACTGATGTTTTGCATCACACGCTGATTTGATTAATTGTTTGACCTATATAAATTATTTTATGCACTGATGTTCCAGGCTTTAGAAAGGCTCTATTGTTGAGCCAAAACGTTGCTTCTTTTTGCCACATGGGTGAATAAAACAATATTTTTTTTCACTTTGGAGTGCTTTCTAGTCTATATTTTTGTATTTGGGCTATGAACTTTTGCCCTGGGACTTAGCATCCGCCTCATATTTCTTCATTCGGTGACGACATTTTTTCCGTTCATATATATATATATACATACATATATATACTTTCTTAGAGACTCTGTATGCTGCTATGCCAGGCTCAGTTGTCATATTTTAGAGAATAACACCAGGTTTGTCACTTGTTGAAGCAAGTTTTCTGTACAGCGGAAGCCCCATGGATATCTGTCTCTGTGACAGTCAATACTAATGTAACCAAACCATACTACGGCCTTATGCATGAGCAACTGTTTTTTATATTTGCATGTTGAATGTTCTATGAGTAAAAGCCGCTATAATCTTAAATCATTCTCACCTACTCTTAATAAGGTAATAAATAAAATATCAGGAACAACATTGCATTACTTGCTCTACTGTGAATATAAAATACAAAGCAACAATATTCACGTCACAGATTATGTAAAACAAGCAAACTCTTATGAGAGAACACATTCAAAATACTATATCCAGTTATGCATTATTCAAACAATCCTGAGAATACTATAATCCTTATTCATTAGCTTTTGTATCACAGAAATAGTTAAGGAAAAATTATGATAGAATAAATGTTTATTGAAGATGTACAGTATAGGAGAAGATCTAATGGGATCTTTGGTCTTACGTTTCTAAATGTTTAAAGAAGCATTTCAGCAAAAATAATATTTTTGCCTATATAGTACAGCACAGCATTATTAATCCTTTGCCGACAGAGCAATTTTCCATTTTGGCATTCTCATTTTTGCTCCCTGCCTTCTTGGAGCCATACTGTAGTTTTTTTATTCATTTTTCGTTCACACAGTTGTATGAGGACTTTCTTTTGCAGGACAAGTTGTACTTTCTAATTGCATCGTTTAATATTGCATAGGCTGTACTGGGAAGCTGGAAAAAATTCTAAATGTGGTGGGATTAGAAAAAAATGCAATTCTGCCACAGTTTTATGGGTCTTGTTTTTACGGGGTCCCGTGTGCTCTTCACTCTCTGGGCCCAGTACAATTACGGCAATACCAAGTTTTTCTAGCATTTAAAAATGAAAACCGCGAAAATTGCCATATTTTGACCCTTATCATTTTTTTGTAGTTGGATGTGCAGGGCTGTGTGAGGGATAATTTTTTGGGATATGTATGACTTTTTGACCACTCTTTATTATATTTTTTGTGGGGGGTAAAGTGACTAAAAACGATGAATCGGCTATTTTGACTTTTTTTTCCATTTTGTGATTTGCCTTGTAACATAGTAACATAGTACATAAGGCCGAAAAAGACATCTGTCCATTCAGTTCGGCCAGTTGATCCAGAGGAAGGCAAAAAACCTGTGAGGTAGAAGCCAATTTTCCCCACTTAAGGGGAATAAAAATTCCTTCCTGACTCCAATCAGGCAATCAGAATAACTCCCGGGATCAACGACCCATCTCTAGTAGCTATAACCTGTAATATTATTATACTCCAGAAATACATCCAGGCCCCTCTTGAATTCCTTTATTGTACTCACCATCACCACCTCCTCAGGCAGAGAGTTCTATAGTCTCACTGCTCTTACTGTAAAGAATTCTCTTCTATGTTTGTGTACAAACCTTCTTTCCTCCAGACGCAGTGGATGTCACCTCGTCACAGTCCTGGAGATAAATAGATGATGGGATAGATCCCTGTACTGACCCCTGATAAATGTATACATAGTAATTAGATCTCCCTCAGTCGTCTTTTTTCTAAAGTAAATAACCCTAATAACTGAAATTTTCAGGGTACTGTAGTTGACCAATTCCAGTTATTACTTTAGTTGCCCTCCTCTGAATTCTCTCCAGGTCTGCTATGTCTGCCTTGTTCACAGGAGCCCAGAACTGTACACAGTACTCCATGTTCTCACTAGCGATTTGTAAAGTGGTAGGACTATGTTCTCATCACTTGCATCTCTGCCCCTTTTGATGCAACCCATTATCTTATTGGCCTTGGCGGGAGCTGCCTGACACTGGTTTTTGCAACTTAGTTTGCTGTTTATTAAAATTCTTAGATCCTTTTCCATGTCAGAGTTATCGAGTGTTTTACCATTTAGTATGTACGGGTGGCTTGCATTATTCCTTCCCATGTGCATAACTTTACATTTGTTAGTGTTAAACCTCATATGCCACTTATCTGCCCAAGCCTCCAATCTATCCAGATCCCTCTGTAGCAGTATATTGTCCTCTTCAGTGTTAAATACTTTACACAGTTTAGTGTCATCTGCAAAATTTATATTTTACTATGCAAGCCTTCTACAAGATCATTAATAAATATTTTGAAAAGAATAGGGCCCAATACTGACTGAGGTACCCCACTAGTTACAGTGACCCAATCTGAGTTTGTACCATTAATAACCCCCTCTGTTTTCTATCACTCAACCAGTTACTTACCCACTTACAGACATTTTCTCCCAGTCCAAGCATTCTCATTTTATTTACTAACCTTTTATGTGGTACAGAGTCAAATGCTTTAGAGAAGTCCAGATATATCACATCCATTGATTTGCCATTGTGACAGGGGCCACTATCTGCAGTATCTTCCCCTCCTATAATGTAATTACCCTCCCCCAGTCCCTAGTTTAAACACTCCTCCAACCTTCTAGATATCTTTCTCCTGAACACAGCTGCCCCTTCCCCTTTGAGGTGCAGCCCGTCCCTACGATAGAGCCTGTAGCCGACAGAGAAGTCGGCCCAGTTCTCCAGGAACCCAAACCCCTCCGTCCTACACCAGTTCTTGAGCCACTTGTTAACCTCCCTAATCTCCACCTACCTCTAACTTTTTCATTGGTTTCGATATGGACCATGACGGCTGAATCTTCTCCAGCCCCTCTCAGTAATCTGTCAACCAGATCCTCGATGTGTCGAACTCTAGCGCCGGGAAGACAGTACACTGTTCGGCGATCACGGTCTTTGTGACAGATTGCCCTATCTGTTCCCCTAATAATTCCCTACCAGCAGCTGTCTGGCCTGCCCTGCTCTCCTGGTCCCCTGCTTACTGGAGCTGACATTCCCTGACTGGCAGAGGAAGTGTCCGGCTGCAGCAGTGCTGACCCTGAACGGACGTCCCCTCATCTGCCAAACGTGAAAACTTGTTGGGGTGTGTCAGATCAGGGCTAGCCTCCCTTGCACTCTTCCCTCTACCCCGCTTTCTAACTGTTACCCAGATAGCTGCCTCACTTTCCTCAGCCTCATCACTTTCACCCTCCCCCTCATCTACCCCAGGGTAAGGAACTCTGAAAAGGTGGGAACACCCATACTGACATGCATGCAGCCAATCAGCAGCCAGCCAGAGTTATGATGTCACAGCCCTATAAATAGTGCTGCCATCTTAGATTCTGCCATTCACCAGTGTACTTAGTGCAGGGAGAGATGTGTCTGCAGGCGCTAGGGACAGTGACAGGAAAGACTTGATTGTGGTGAAAAAAAAACAAATTTACAAGTGCAGGGAAAGATTACTCAAGGTGTAGGGAAAGAATAGGGAGGAATCATTCCACCAGCATTTCTGTTGAACAGGGTTCAGTCGGGGACTTGAGAATCTGGGTAATAGGAACAATCCGATTTCACCCTGACTGGGGATCCCATCTGCCATTATACTAGTGATGAGAGAGCATGCTCGGCCGAATATCTGATCGGCTTGAGCATCACTATGCTGTGCTCGAGAGCAATGCTCGAGTCTCCGCACTGCACGTTTCATGGATTTTAAGCAGCTAATAAAGGTGCAGTTAAGTACTGCCCTCACTGTAATGCCAGTAGCCATGTTGGCTGCTGGCATTACAGTGATTGGCTGGCTGGAGCGCGCCATTGGGGGCTATATAGCACCCGATGACGCATGTTCGGCTCAGCCGTAGACAGGGAGAGCAGAGCATAGGAAGGGAAAGACAGTGTAGGGAGAGATTTTCACAGTTTTTATTCAGAGAAAGCTTTTCCAAGACCTAAAAGTCCTTTTAAGGACTACTCTGTGTGTGTGTGTGTGTGTGTGTGTGTTAGAGCAGCAATCTATTTACCTCCTGCAGTCTCAGGGATAGTGCTTTGGAAGGGACAATTAGTGCAGGGAGAGACATTTGCTGTTTTTACTACCAAAAGCTTTTCAATGACCCCAAAGTGCTTTTAAGGACTACTGCGTGTGATTGAGAGCAGAAAGATATTTTTATTTTATACCTATTAGTGACGTATACTGTACATCATCCACAAACTGTGTCTTTAATAATCTGGGCCACATCTAGTGTCTATAATCTGTGATGTTCTGTAACCAATACTGTAGAACATCTGCAAACAGTGTCTGTATTACAAATTCCAATAATCTGGGCCACATCTAGTGTTCATAATCTGTGGTGTTTTTTAACCAATACTGTAGAACATCTGCAAACAGTGTCTGTATTACAAATTCCAATAATCTGGGTCACATCTAGTGTCCATAATCTGTGGTGTTCTTTAACCAATACTGTAGAACATCTGCAAACAGTGTCTGTATTACAAATTCCAATAATCTGGGCCACATATAGTGTTCACAATCTGTGGTGTTCTTTAACCAATACTGTAGAACATGTGCAAACAGTCTCTGTATTACAAATTCCAATAATCTAGGCCTAAAATAGTGTCCATAATCCATGGGGTTATGTGACATATACTGTCCTGCATCCGAAAACTGTGTCTTTAGCGGATAGTAAAACAATCTGCGCCACGTCTAGTGACAAAACCATTAATATGAAGAAGACGAGCACTAAGGAACGGGGAAGTGGGCATGATGCTGATGGTGCACGCAGAGGTTGCGGCCCTGGTCGCAATGAAACTGTGCTTGCTGCCAGTGCACCAGAAAAAAAAAATAGTACCCAGCTTCATGTCCAATTTAACTGGACGGCACAGGACAACACTGTCCAAGTCGGACAAGGGAGAACAGTTGGTCGGTTGTATTGCTGATGATAATGCTTACAGTCAGTTAAGCACCACCCTCTCATCCAGTCTCTGTAGCCCAGAGTCTGGTCAACTGAATCCTCACTCTGATCATCCTTCCTCCCACCATGGAGAGGCTTGCCAAACGAGTGATCCAACACTCGGATATTCTGAGGAGCTCTTTCCAGCGCCACTATTAGATTTGAGTATATCTTAATAAGGGTGGCTCTACTTTATAGAGGGAAATCTGGCCAGGTGCACGATCAAAAGTAAGCCCCGTTTACCAGATATAGAATAATTGTGTAAATGGATCGGCACACAGTCACAAATACATGGGTCACGCATAAACACAAAATGTTACACAATACATATCGGATAATACTCAATAAACTAAAAACAATTGCTTCAAGAAAATATACAAAAAGCGTTTCGGATAAGCACTATATTGTAAGTCTGAGGATTTGTTCTAATGTTGGATTATATATTAGTTGATATCAATTCTTATATCCCTTTGAGCAAAAAAAGTAACTGGGTAGTTTCCAAAAATCGCAATACATTCGCTGTAAGGACTTGGTAAGCGAAAGTTCAATAAGAGCTTAGATAAAGTGAAAGTTCAATATACGTACTTGCTAAGCTGCACCTATGAAAATTGTTCGCAGTTCTTATAAAAATTTGGCACTTGTTTTAAACTGTAAATTCGAACGATATATTCATGCAAACTTTTTGCGGTAGAGGTTCAGTATAAGTGCTTAATGAAGCAACATTCATGGGGTACTCAGCCTTAAAACTCAGGTTGCTATTCAAAGGAATCCGAGTTGCCCCATGGTACTGGGGTGTGTTGCACTCATTTCCCAAAGACCCGTGGCATGTTCACGCGCGATTACCTCCTTGTCTCACTTCCTTGTTGTAGAATATCTTTAAAGGTTGTACGATTTCTTCTTATGGGATTTCTTCAATGTGTTTCGAAAATGTTTACTGCCGGCAGTATTCCTTGAACTTTTTCTTAAGAAGGCACTGGAAAACGATTATTAAAATGGACCAAGCGTGTTTCAGAGTATATTTTGGGTCTTACTCCTTCCTCATGTTAGGCTGCCTTTCCCGTGACCCTCGTGTTATACGCATTTTAGATAACACGGATTACTGGGTGTTCACCCTTCTCGACCCCCACTACAAAGAGATCTTCTCATCTCTCATTCCTGCGGTAGAGAGGATGAGTAAATGGTGCAATACCAGAAGGTACTTGTTGAGAGATTGCTCCAAAATTTTCCTTCTGACAATGCGGCCGGTAGAGTCCGAACTTCCTTAGGCAACCGAGGAAGGGAAACAAAGGGAACACACAGCAGTTCCAACAAAGGCAGGGCAACACTCTCCAAGGCATGGGACACTTTTATGCACCGCCAGCAACCTCATCCTGAAGCGCAGCCTAGTGCTACAAGGAGGGACTTGGACTGTTTTGGAAGATGGTGAAGGAATACACCGCAGACCTTGTCAGCATCATAAATGATCCCTCAATGCCCTACAACTACTGGATGTCCAAGCTGGACACATGGCATGAACTTAAGCTCTACACCTTGCTGCCAGCATTTTGTCTGAGCGTGTATTTAGTGCTGCTGGTGGCATTATAACAGGTAAGGGTATCCGCTTGTCCACTGGCAATGCTGACAGGTTGACTCAGATAAAGATGAACAAGGCCTAGATTGCCCCATACTTCTCAACTCCACCAGAGGAGAGCTGAGCTGATGAAGAACATAAAGGCAATTTCAATCTATCATTTATAATGTACTCAATCTACTGTAGTGTATTCCCTGCACCTTTTCCACCACAAAAAGAGTATATGGTGGATAGTGTTGAGAGCGAATATTCGAATAGCGAATTTTTTTAGCGAATATCGGCACTTCGCTAATTCGCGAATATTTCGAATATAGCGCTATAAATTCGCTATTTCGAATATTCGTTTTTTTTTTTTTTTTTTTGTTATATTTTTTTCTTTCCCTCTTCCCAACAGTAGTTCTTACCTGTCCTGAGGATTCCTGGCTTCCTGGCTGCTCTAGTCAGTGCCCATTGCCGCTTCTGCCGACTTCCGTGCTCATGGAGCGTCCCCATCCATGGGAACGTCTCCATATACTAAAATGTACTGTCGGATTTGAGGAATTACGTTGAAATCGCAATGCGATTAATTCAAGTTATATTAATCGCATTGCGATTTCAACTTAGAGCTGGGTTTATAATGGGTCAGCTTGCTAGAATGAACGAAGTTAACGAATATGGAATATAGCAGCACTGCTAAGTTGAATTCGCAATGCGATTAATTTAACTTAAAGTAATCGCATTGCGATTTCAACTTAGCACTGCTAGTGCCACTGCTATATTCCATATTCGTGTTAATTCTAGCCTATATAAGATAGCAGTGCTAAGTTGAAATCGCAATGCGATTACTTCAAGTTAAATTAATCGCATTGCGAATTCAACTTAGCAGTGCTGCTATATTCCATATTCGTTAACTTCGTTCATTGAATCGTTAACTTCGTTCATTCTAGCAAGCTGACCCATTATAAACCCAGCTCTAAGTTGAAATCGCAATGCGATTAATATAACTTGAATTAATCGCATTGCGATTTCAACGTAATTCCTCAAATCCGACAGTACATTTTAGTATATGGAGATGTTCCCATGGTGATGGGAACGCTTCATGAGCAAGGAACTTTATGTTGGCTTGGTAGAATTAGCGAATAGCGAATATGACGAATGTATTCGTCATATTCCTCAAAACGAAGATAACGAAGTATTTTACATCTTCGTTTCAGCAACCTATTCACTTCGCTAATTCTAGCAATCAAATAGGAAAGTTGACTGACTACAGCTTTGTTTAATTCGCTATGCGATTATATTACTTTGCCAAATTGCCACTTTTTTTTAAAATAAATCAAATAATTATAATGATTATCAAGTATAATAATTATACTATATTTATTAAAAAAAGGTAGTAGTAACTTAAGTAATATTATCGCATATGATCCTAATACTATTCTCCATATTCGATAATATTATCGCATTGCGAACAAAAACTTAGTGCTATATTCTCCATATTCGATAAGCCACATAATAGGAAAGTTGACTATAGAGACCAAGTTTTTATTTGCATATGCGATAATATTACTTTGCCACTTTTTTCTATATTCTTTCATTGCGAATACAAACTTAGCTGTCTATAGGCATCTTTCCTTGTGCATTTTTTTCGTGTCATAGAATATTCCTGAATATTCTGAAAATATATAGCATTAGCATTATGTTGAATATAATGATATATATTTCTATTTTAGAATAGTCGTAATTTTTTATTTTTTATTTGATTTGGCCAGAGTGTGACCACACATGATTCCTTCCCGCTTTTTGACTGAGAGCGAATATGTAGAGTATAGCGTTATTCAGTGGCGTAATGAGAAAGGACTGGGCCCCACAGCAATTTTTTGAATGGGCCCTCCTACCCCCACAACTACCCCACACAAACTTCTACACAACCCACTCCTCCCATGCAACCCCTCTCCTTTGGCTAGTCACGATCGCTCTCTGCGATGAGACCCGGAAGCTCCTCCGTCCATTTCGTACATTGTTTCTGTATATAATATCATTGTATAATACTGTTGAGAGGGCCCTGACAATACCTGGGTGGGCCCCTACTGAGTTTGGGCACCAAATCAGCCGCTTCCCCTATAGTTACGCCCCTGGCCAGAGGTGTAACTTGACCAGCATGCACTTTCTATAACGCTGGGTTCACACCAGCGCGCCCGCTCACGCATACGACGTGTGATCTTTACTTCTATTTTCGCATTGCGAAAATTAAAGTAAAATTGCGCGCCGAGCGCGCTTTGCGTTATATATCCCTATGGGGATGCGCACGCTACGCCCCAAAGAAGATCCTGTACTTCTTTGGGCGTAGAGTGTTTTACAGCTGTTTCAAACGCGCTGTAAAACGCTCAGGTGAGAACCATGCCCATAGGGAAACATGGTTTTTCACCTGTTGAGCGTTTTACAGCGCATTTCAACGCACTGTAAAACACCCAAGTGTGAACCCAGCGTAATACCAGTGTCTTCTTATGCGGCACAAGGGTCTTTGGGCCCCTCAGGCTCCTGGGCCCGTTAGCAACTGCTACCTCTGCACCCCATATAGCTACGCCCTGGCGTTATTCATATATATACACTAACCTAAAGAATTATTAGGAACACCTGTTCTATTTCTCATTAATGCAATTATCTAGTCAACCAATCACATGGCAGTTGCTTCAATGCATTTAGGGGTGTGGTCCTGGTCCAGACAATCTCCTGAAATCAGAATGGGAAAGAAAGGTGATTTAAGCAATTTTGAGCGTGGCATGGTTGTTGGTGCCAGAAGGGCCGGTCTGAGTATTTCACAATCTGCTCAGTTACTGGGATTTTCACGCACAACCATTTCTAGGGTTTACAAAGAATGGTGTGAAAAGGGAAAAACATCCAGTATGTGGCAGTCCTGTGGGCGAAAATGCCTTGTGGATGCTAGAGGTCAGAGGAGAATGGGCCGACTGATTCAAGCTGATAGAAGAGCAACGTTGACTGAAATAACCACTCGTTACAACCGAGGTATGCAGCAAAGCATTTGTGAAGCCACAACACGCACAACCTTGAGGCAGATGGGCTACAACAGCAGAAGACCCCACCGGGTACCACTCATCTCCACTACAAATAGGAAAAAGAGGCTACAATTTGCACGAGCTCACCAAAATTGGACTGTTGAAGACTGGAAAAATGTTGCCTGGCCTGATGAGTCTCGATTTCTGTTGAGACATTCAAATCGTAGAGTCCGAATTTGGCGTAAATAGAACGAGATCATGTATCCATCATGCCTTGTTACCACTGTGCAGGCTGGTGGTGGTGGTGTAATGGTGTGGGGGATGTTTTCTGGGCACAATTTAGGCCCCTTAGTGCCAATTGGCCATCGTTTAAATGCCACGGGCTACCTGAGCATTGTTTCTGACCATGTCCATCCCTTCATGACCACCGTGTACCCATCTTCTGATGGCTACTTCCAGCAGGATAATGAACATGTCACAAAGCTCGATTCATTTCAAATTGGTTTCTTGAACATGACAATGAGTTCACTGTACTAAAATGGCCCCCACAGTCACCAGATCTCAACCCAATAGAGCATCTTTGGGATGTGGTGGAGCAGGAGCTTCGTGCCCTGGATGTGCATCCCTCAAATCTCCATCAACTGCAAGATGCTATCCTATCAATATGGGCCAACATTTCTAAAGAATGCTATCAGCACCTTGTGGAATCAATGCCACGTAGAATTAAGGCAGTTCCGAAGGCAAAAGAGGGTCCAACACCGTATTAGTATGGTGTTCCTAATAATTATTTAGGTGAGTGTATATATATATATATATATATATATATATATCACACATAGATATATACTGTATGTATGTAAAATAATGTATATATGTATGTATGCATCTGTGTATGTTCCACAAATACTCAAACATGCAACCATCGATTTCAACGATACTTGGTGTACACATCCCTTAGTACATGGAATCAATACTTGCGGGGGTCTCTGCTCTCTAGGACGTACCGTTTCAGCGCTATTCCCAAAAATGACATCCATTACAGTCAATACAAGGCTGGCAACTGCCATTTACACGGTCACATGTCAGCCACTAGAAGCTCGCGGGTCCTACTCCTGGACTGGTTACCATAACAACTGATCCAAGGTTTTGCCACTTTGCATGTCCTGAGACTCCTAAAATATTGAGTCAGATAATGCCACAACTACACTGCTACATGCATGGGGGCAGGGGCCACTATTAAACATATGGGCGCTGTTAAATGGGCGGTTACTATGGAGATCAAAAATAAAGGGACGGTCAGTGCGGGTGTGTATTTCTTGATCATACAACTCATTGATTTTTGGCTCTTAGCAGCCGCCCCGCCGATACCTCTCAGGGTGGCGAGGCAGTTGTGGCTCTAGTGGCACAATACTGTGCCACAGAGTCCTCTGGCCCGGCTCTGAGCAGCAGCAACTGCTGCTCTCCGCCTCCTGCAGGACCAACCCCCTGGAATCCTCCCTGCTCTTGTTAGACAGCGACTGTGAGTGGGACATCTTGGGGAAGGCAATGCAGGAAGCTTTTGGAGGTGATGGAGGAGGATGAGGGTGTACCACCGCTCTTCCCACCCATACATGATCAGCACCGCACACACGCTGGATTACGTCTAACAGCAGATGGTGTGGGCTTCATACTTCACCGTTAACAATACTTGCTTCTGCATGTCCTGACACTGCTGAGTTATGTGTGGGCCTTATACTACAGTGTTACCGTGTGCCTACTTCTGTCTGTCCTGATCCAGATGAGTCTGACCCTAGACTGAAGAGGCCTTACAACTAAGTTATAAAATTACACCGTAACATAACATTAGAAAAACGAAAGCACAAGTTATAACGGTTAATAAACTATTTATAAATAACATGGCAATTTTTTTAGCCGGGCCAGCAGCTCCCTCATCTTGGCCATTTCACGGAGATGCCTCCTATCCATCTCCTGCATCTTTCGAAACAGCCGCCGCTGCTGCTTGGCCAACTCCTCCATCTCTCTCCTGTACTCCCGCTCCATCCTGGCCATTTGGCGGACACACTTGTTCACAACTGTAAAAATAAATAAATAAACAAACAATTACTGCAATTCAGGTTACAAGACAATTAGTGCTTAGTGTGGAGTATGAGTTTAAAAACCGCCTATTTAAATCTTAACTCAGTAGCTATAGATTTTTATGTTACTAATATTTTGGTTTACTTTGTGAGAGTTCGGGTATGGCATAATGTTATTTGGTTTGTTAATACTTTTTTGGTAGTTTACAGAGTTTGGTTGCAATTATATTGTTTTCTATTACTGTAGTTTCTGTTTTCCCTCATTGTTGGCATTTTAACCACTTAACGGCCAGCCCACAATAGTACGTCATAGTGGGACATGACTTGATGCACAGGGACAGTGGCGCACCCAAGGGGTGGTCCAACAGGTCTGGACCCCTAGAACCATTAAATTGTTTGTTTGTTTTTATCCTCCAGGGCCGCTATCGACCGCCATAGGCGGCACGGCCCTGGTTCTAATTAGGCTGCAGCGGGCACGGGAGCGCATCGTTCACTGCCCCGCCGCCTATCACCACTATAGGCTTCAGGCCTATTTGCTGGTAGAAGCCCAGCAAATAAATGGATGGCAGTATGGGGCAAATTAATTAATATGGGGCATCTGGTGGCACTATAGGAACATTATTTGGGGGCACTATTGGGCAGTGGAGAACTATGGGGTCATTTACTGGGGCACTATATAGGGGTATTTTATACTGGCATACATTATGGGGACATTAGCTGAACTGTGGGCACTAAGCAGGGTTATTTGATTTATTGTTATATTATAAGGAAAAGTATTACTACTACATTATGGTGAGCTTTACTACTGCTACTGGGGGGCTGAAGGGAGCATGATTACTAGGATCTGGGGAGGGAGGAGAGCGGAGGAGCTCTCTGTACCCCCACCCGGACCTACACTCCGTTAAAATCGCGCAGCTTCTCCTCCTCCACTCCTCTTTCGCTATTCTAGGGGGACAGTGTGAGTGTAAGTACAGGAGCTTTATGTCGGGGCCCTGAATACTGAGTAAAGTGCGTCTATGTAGGATGAGGGTAAGACTCTTACCTTCATCCTCAACAATATAATTTCAGCTGTACATTGTTTGTTGGGAGTGGCCTATTATATGTAGGAGGGGCTGATAACAATTGCCGTAGCTTTTTTTATTCCGACCCCACTATACAAAATTCCTGGGTGCTCCCCTTAACAGGGACGTACTATTGCAGACCAACAAAAACCGTCCCCAGGCATAATCGCTTTGGAAATGAGGTGCAAAACCTGCTTAGCTAAACGGGCAGCCATGTTAACTAAGGTCTGCTATTGTTCAGGGATCGTGTGATATTTTTGAATATGTTTTGTGTACCGATTTATATTGGTGTGTGCACATATTTACCCTCCTGGTGAGGCGTGTATACGACCTCTTCCTCCTCCTCTTCAGGATGTGGGGGGCGATTCTGGTGGCTGGGACGGTCCAGCCTCCTCCTCAACCTCGACCTCCACAATATTGAGGTCAGCACTCGCCTCCTCCATTGTCACCACTTCCGGTGGTGGATGGGCCGCTGTAAGGGTGGAGGGTCCTGGCTGTTCCTCCGTCTCCTCCTCCTCCGTGGACACCTCAATGTCCTCCGCTTTTCTTTTGCGGTGGCGGACAGAGGGACGGTTTTACCTGTAATAATCACAAATTGTTAAAAATGTAAACAAACAACTCAAGAATCATAAAAATGTAAAAGATCCATACATTTCTATATGGAGGCATCTGCAATCCAATGGTTGATTTGCCTCATTTTGTAGGGAACTGACATTCTTAAAACCTGTGTTACAGATGGTAAAACCGGCCTAAGTTACCAATAACGCGCATGTGCCAAGGTCAGCGCTAATCGTGGCCGTGCAGGAGTTGATGTGCCAGTATCTGTGATATATGCGGGAGAATGCAGCCTGTGTCCGTACATCAGTAACGGCCGTACCCTGCCGCTGAATTAAGGTCATGCGCCCGCCTGATCATAGCGATGTACATGTAGGGTGCTGGGCATTAAGTGACGTTCTGTTGCACCGTACATGTACTGGGGGCTGTAAGGGATGAAATACGGATGTAGTAGAGTTAACACACATGCTTTATGAGCCATGTTATGTAAACTAGATGCGTTTAGCTTTTTTTTACAATGGCTTTTGTTTATAGATAACGCGATGAGTTATGAAATTCCTATTAAGAGTTTGTGTGTTAACACTGTTAACCCAGCTCCATCTGTACGGATTAGAGCATCACTGACTAGATACATTACATAGAGGTGTAGAGAGATATATAAAAGTCATGTAAGCAATGTACCTGGGCACAGTACAGCACTCCGCTCTCTGATGCGCTCTGGGTGGTGCCTCTTGAGGTCGCACCACTTTTTTGGATGGCCTCCTTTACTGGCATGTGGCCAAACCTCTCCTCCATCTCCTTCTGGAGGGACAGGATTATGGCGGTCTTCTCCGCATGCTTGCGGGTCAGGCCGTAACCCTTCTCCAACATTGTCTGCAGGATAAAGATGCAAACATATAATCAACATTTTTAGTATACTATTTTTAATTTTTTTAAATTTACTTCTAAGATCTGTTTGCACTGGGATTGTATGTGTATGGGGTCTACACAACAAGTAATATATTGCTTTAGGAAACCAAAAAGAAAAAAAAAGAAGGAAGGAAGGGAAATAAAAAAAAAAAAAAATCGTATCCTGGTAAATATTCGAATACTCGAATATTTTACAACAGTAGATCTACACATAAATATTTTTCTGTAGATAAAGTGTTAAAAAATAATGTTCAGAATCAGATATGCGTGCAATATGTAATACAATCATGTGATGTAATAAACATTAAACATGTTACTATACTTACATTGATTATATAATCTTCCTCCTCTTCGGTAAGCAATTTCGCCCCATCTCGATCCGATCTCGATTCGATTTTTTCAAAAGTCAGCACCAGTCGCGAAACCGAAAGTAAAACGTCACGTGACACGATTGTCACATGATCGCGTGCATACGCGATTATTCCTTGTGATTCGTCAATTCGTGGTAAGTATTGTAATTTATTTTTAAACTTTGAACACAGCTCTAGGTTGGAATCGCAATGCGAAAATATTTAATTGCATTGCGCTTCTAACTTAGAGTGAACTTTCCTATTAGATTTAACGAATATGGAGAATATAGGGCTATATTCGTCATCTTCGTTAATTCTAGATAACTTATCGCATATCGAATTTAATGCGATAATATTACTTTGCCTTTTTTAACTAGAATAATGCTATTCTATTTATTTAAAAAGGGCAAAGTAATATTATCGTATAGCGAATCTAATGCGATAATATTACTTTGCCTTTTAAAAAAATAAATAGAATAGTATTATTCTATTTAAAAAAAAAGGCAATGTAATATTATCGCATAGCGAATTTACCTGCCGTTTATTTAGTCCACTGCTAAAATTAGCGAAGTCGACGAATATGGAGCTAAAACGAAGATGGAGATTATTTCGTTATCTTCGTTTTGAGGAAAATGACGAATACATTCGTCATATTCATCATCTTCGCTAATTCTAGATATCAAACCAATATCGGCAAGTTGCCTTGTTAAAAAAATAAAGAATCGCAATACGATTATTTAAATCGCAGAATAATCGCGATAACTAGAATAATAACGAATATTCGATTTCGACGAATATGAGACGAATATTCTAGCGAATATTCGCGAATTTCGTCGAAATCGAATATGGCACCTCCCGCTCATCACTAATGGTGGAATCTTGTTTTCTCGTCCTCCTCCTCATCCAGATTGTATATATTCCCTCCACTCTATTTTTTGTGGGTCAGCTGAACAGCATGCACTCGCATATAATGTTTTAGAGCGTCAGCTGAACAGCATGCACTCGCATATAATGTTTTAGAGCGTCAGCTGAACAGCATGCACTCGCATATAATGTTTTAGAGCATCAGCTCACCTGCAGGCACTCACATATAATTTTTTAGTGTATTAGTAGAAAAAGAGAGAAAACTGCCGCTCAGCGGTGCAGTTATCTGTTTTAAATCCCTTTTTGCATGCATTAGTGGAAAACGCAAAAAATTTCCGCTCAGCGGTGTAGTTATCTGTTCTAAAGTCCTTTTTCCGTGTATTAGTGGAAAAAGAAAATATATCTTTACCGGTCAGCGGTGCAGTGATATATTTGGTAGCCCTGTTTGCTGTGTATTAGAGGCAAAATAAAAATATATTTGACCTTCATCGTTGCACTTATCTGTTGAAAAGCCTTTTGTGTAAAAGTTGAAAAAGTTAGGGCCTAATTGCCGTTCTGTGGTGCAGTGATATATTCAGAAGCCCTGTTTGCAGTGTACTAGTGGAATAAAAAAATTATATTCGCTGTTCATCGTTGCATTTATCCGTTGAAAAGCCTGTTGTGTAAAAGTGGAAAAGAATTAGGGCCTAATTGCTGTTCAGCGGTGCAGTGGTATATTCTGATGCCCAGTTCGCCGTGTATTAGTGGCGAAATAAAAATATATTCGCCATCCAGCGTTGCACTTATCTGTTGAAAAGCCTTTTGTGTAAAAGTGGGAAAAAATTAGGCATAATAACCATTCTGTGGTGCAGAGATGTATTCGGTAGCCCAGTTTGCCTTGTATTAGTGTCAAAATAAAAATATATTTGACCTTCATCATTGCACTTATCTGTTGAAAAGCCTTTTGTCTAAAAGTGGAAAAAATTAGGGCCTAATTGCCTTTCTGCGTTGCAGTGATATATTCAGAAGCCCTGTTTGCCATGTATTTGTGGAAGAAAAAAATTATATTTGCCGTTCATCGTTGCATTCATCTGTTGAAAATCCTGTTGTGTAAAAGTGGAAAAAAATTAGGGCCTAATTGCCGTTCTGTGGTGCGGTGATATATTCAGAAGCCCAGTTCAGCCGTGTATTAGTGGCGAAATAAAAATATATTCGCCGTCCAGCGTTGCACTTATCTGTTGAAAAGCCTTTTGTGTAAAAGTGGGACAAAAAATTAGGCATAATAGCCGTTCTGTGGTGCAGAGATGTATTCGGTAGCCCTGTTTGCCGGGTATAAGTGGCAAAATAAAATATATCTGACATTCATCATTGCACATATCTGTTGAAAAGCCTTTTGTCTAAAAGTGGGAAAAAATTTGGACCTAATTGCCGTTCTGCGGTGCAGTGATATATTCAGAAGCCCTGTTTGCCATGTATTAGTGGAAGAAAAAAATTATATTCGCCGTTCATCGTTGCATTTATCTGTTAAAGAGCCTTTTGTGTAAAAGTAGAAAAAAATGAGGGCCTAATTGCCGTTCTGCGAAGCAGTGACATATTCTGAAGCCCAGTTTGCTGTGTATTAGTGGCAAAATAAAAATATATTCGCCGACCAGCGTTGCACTTATCTGTTGAAAAGACTTTTGTGCAAAAGTAGAAAAAAATTAGGGCCTAATTGCCATTCTGCGGTGCAGTGATATATTGTGAAGCCCAGTTTTCTGTGTATTAGTGGCAAAATAAAAATCTATTTGCCATCCAGCGTTGCACTTATATGTTGAAAAGCCTTGTGTAGTGTAAAAGTGGAAAAAATAAAGGCCTATTTGCCATTCAGTGGTGCAGTTATATGTGGTAAAGGTATTTTTGCAGTGAAATTTTTTCTGTGAAAAAGGCTTTTTTTTTGTAAATTTCATGGCTGCCTGTACACCTCCTTTTGCTCTAGGGACCAAATTAGGTAGTGGTGAAATTTTTTCTATGAAACAGGCTTTTTTGGGAAATTTCATGGGTGACTATACCTCCTTTTGCTCTATGGACCGAATTATGTAGTGGTGAAATTTGTTATGAGAAACTGGCTTTTTTTTAATCAAATTTATGCGTGATTGTAAACCTCCATTTGTGCTATGGACCAAATTACTTAGTGGTGAAATTTGTTATGTGAAACAGTTTTTTTTTTTTGGAAAATGTATGGGTGATTCTACACCTCCTTTTGCGGTATGGGCCGAATTACGTAGTGGTGAAATTTGTTAAATGAAACGGGCCTTTTTTCGTCAAATTGATGGGTGATTGTAAGCCTCCTTTTGCGGTATGGACCTAATTACGTAAAGATGAGCGAATCGAAGCTGACGAAGTGGAATTAGTTTAGAAATTCAGGAAAAATTCAATTCGAAACAAATGCGAATTTCCTCGCGCTTCATGGTAACGAATCGTTATTTTTCCTAACATGGCGGCTAAAATGGTGGCTACATGTGTGAGGACATGGGGCAAGGAACTCTGGGAATGGTGGGATAACCCATAATGCCATACATGCAGCCAGGCAGCCCGGTGATGCAACAGCCCTATAAATACGGCAGCCATCTTAGATTCTGCCATTCACAATCGTACTTTGTTCAGGGACAGATGTGTATGCAGGCGCTAGGGAGAGTAAAAGAAAACTTGATTGTTAAAAAAAAAAGGAAAGAAGAGATTTACTAGTGCAGGAGAAGTATAGTGAGAGGATTCATTTAACAAGCAAGCAGAGACGTGTGCAGATGCTAGGGACAGTCATAGGAATATCCTCATTGTGATAAAAAGCGATTTACCAGTGAAGGGAAAGGATAGTGAAAGGCAGGGAAAGAAGTGTGCAGATACTAGGGAGAGTCATAGGAAAATTCTCATTGTGAAAAAAAGCGATTTACAAGTGAAGGGAAACATTACTTGGGGATCCAGAGAGTCTCATAATACAGCTCTGTCATTCCATCAATTAGTTATTGGGCTGAAAGTGCTATGTTCAAAAGCCTTTAGTGGCTTTTATCAATGGAAAACGAAAAATATATACGCAGGTGACTTTTGTTGTTATTTACGCTAAAATCATCTGCAGTCATTTCTGGTGAAAGAGTGTAGGGCGGTATTTCAGTAATGCACGAAAAATATAAAAGGACTGCACGTTTGCAGTCATTTCTGGTGAAAGAGTTTAGGGCGGCATTTCAGTAATACACAAAAATATAAACGCACTGCACATTTGCAGTCATTTCTGGTGAAAGCGTATAGGGTCGTATTTCAGTACTACAAGAAAAATATATACGCACTTCACGCTTTTTTGTTTTCTGGTTAAAGCGTATACTGGCCTTTTTCCATCTAACAAGAAATATATATTCTCGGGTCACTTGTGCAGTTATTTCTGGTGAAAGGGTATAGGGGCCTATCACAGTAAAAAAATAAAAATATATATAGGCACTGCAGTGTTGCAGTGAATTCTGTTCACTTATGAGGGGCGTATTTCATTCAAAAAAGAAAAATATATATGCACTTCACTCTTTAATTGTTTTGTGGTTAAAGCGTATAGTGGACTTTTTCCGTCCAACAAGAAATATATTTTCTAGGGCCACTCGTGCAGTTATTTCTGGTGAAAGGGTATAGGAGCCTATTACAGTAGAAAAATAAAAATATATACGCACTGCACTGTTGCTGTTATTTCTGGTGAAAGCTTATAGTGGCCTATTTCATTCCAACAAGAAAAATATATTCTCAAGTCACTTTGCAGTTATTTCTGGTGAAAGCGTATAGGGCGTATTTCAGTACTACAAGAAAAATATATTCTCAGTTCACTGTTACAGTTATACCTGGTAAAGCCTTTACTAGTGGAGAAAAAACTTTTATTTGGCATTAAGTGCTGCACTTATATGCGGTAAAATGTATTTTTAATTATTTTGGTGGAGAAAAAACTTGTATTCAGCATTAGCGCTGCACTTATATGCGGTAAAATCTCTTTTACTTAATTCGGTGGAGAAAAACATGTATTCTGCATAAAGCGCTGCACTTATGTGCGGTATAATCATTTTAGAATTATTTTCTTGGACAAAATCTTGTATTCTGCGTTAATCGCTGCACTTATATAAGGTAAAATCTTTTTAAATTATTTCGGTGGAAATACAAATTTCCACCTCCTTAATTAACTTCCTCATCTCTTCATTATCATCGGACACACTAACTTTACACCTCCCCCAGCACCTCCTAGGAGCGAATAAAGGAAATGACACTGCCAGCCTGTTAAATGGAATTGCAGCATGATACCACAATACATTTGATAGGACATTTAGCAAGAGTTTAAAGTGCCCACATATAGCACATAGTGAGACACTGCATCATGATGGATCAGCCAGGATTTCCACACAGCAATGCCTGATGCATCAGACTAGATCATCCATAGTGTCACACCAACAATTTGACAAAAGAGACCGGTTTCTTCTGGCTAACTGCCTCAGCTACTATTTTGATGCTGTTAACCGCCTGATGCCACACATCTGAAGCCAAGTGCTCCTTCTTTCACCCACCATCTTCAGCGGGTACTGGTATTACCACTGACCTCCACAATATGTCACTTTGCAACTCTATGGCCTACTCATGCTGCCGCCACCTCCAGACTCTGTCATTGTGCCGCTCTGTGGTCTCCTCATGCTGCTGCCACCTCCAGACTCTGTCATTGTGCCGCTCTGTGGTCTCCTCATGCTGCTGCCACCTTCAGACTCTGTCATTGTGCCGCTATGTGGTCTCCTCATGCTGCTGCCAACTCAACATTCTGGCATTGTGCCACTCTCTGGCCTACTCATGCTGCTGCCATCTCCACACTCTGTCATTGTGCCACTCTGTGGCTTATTCATGCTGCCGCCACCTCCAGACTCTGTAATTGTGCCGCTCTGTGGTATCCTCATGCTGCTGACACCTCAAGACTCTGCATTGTGCTGCTCTGTGGTCTCCTCATGCAGCCGCCACCTGCAGACTCGGTCATTGTGCCACTCGGTGGCCTCCTCATACTGCCGCCACTCGAAGACTCTGTCATTGTGCCACTCAGTGGCCTTCTTCTATGCTGCTGCTGCTGCCGCCACCTCCAGACTCTGTCATTGTGCCACTCTGTGGCCTACTCATGCTGCTACTACCTCCAGACTCTGTATTTGTGCCACTCTGTGGCCTACTCATGCTACTGCCACCTCCACACTCTGACATTGTGCCACTCTGTGGCCTACTCATGCTGTTGCCACCTACACACTCTGTCATTGTGCCACTCTGTGGCCTACTCATGCTGCTGCCAACTCCAGACTCTGTCATTGTGCCACTCTGTGGCCTACTCATGATGCTTCCACCTCCACACTCTGTCATTGTGCCACTCTATGGCCTCCTAATACTGCCTCCACCCACAAACTCTGTCATTGTACCACTTGGTGGCTTTCTCATACTGCTTCCACCTCCAGACCCTGCCATTGGGCTAATCTGTGGTCTCCTCATATTGCTTCCACCTAACCACTATGTCTTAGGTCCACGCTGTGGAATTCTCATGCTGTTCCCACCCTCCCAGTTTATGACTGGTCCACTATTGTGGCTTTCGGCCTGGCTGACATCATCATTTATTTGACACTTCTTCGGATCTGTCATAAGGAATGAAAAACTAGACGCACAATGGATCCTGTCTGTGTAGCAGCTTTAAGACCTGTATAGTCCTATGATAAATTACTTATGATTTGGCAGCCAAAAGCAGGAGTGGGTACAAAACACAGAAGACATGCAAATATTCCATTCACGTGTCATCTCTGTTTTTGGCCTTTAGCAATACTAATGGATTATTGAGCAAATGCTGACCGAGTGAAGGTGTATGCTCCACAGACAGGATCCATTTTTGTGGGTAATTGTTCTGATGTTTTAGAGGAAGGCCAAAATAATCGGTGACATCAACACAAACTTACTGCTGACACCCTCTAAACTCGGGAAGCTCTACTTGTATAAGTTTTTAATAGAACAGGTTCTGCAGACATCTATGAGGAATCAGCTGACAAGTGTGTAAAGTGTGTGCATCCTGTGTAAAGTGTGCGCATCCCAAAAATATCTGTGATATCCAGTGTACTTTTTTCTGTAGACAGTGTCCGCTGCGGACAGTGACATTAGGAGCGCCACATCTTCATTGAAAAGTGTGCGTATCCAAAAAATATCTGTGACATCCAGTGTACTGTTTCCGTAGACAGTGTCCGCTGTGGACAGTGACATTGGGGGCGCCACATCTCCAGTGTAAAGTGTGCGCATCCCAAAAATATCTGTGACATCCAGTGTACTTTTTCCGTAGTCGGTGTGACATTACGAGTACCACATCTGCAATGTAAGGTGTGCGCTTAAAAAATTTATCTGTGACATACAGTGTACTTTTTCAATATACGGTGTCCTCTTCTGACAGTGACATTACAAGTGGAACATCTGAAGTGTAACGTGTTCGCTTAAAATTTTTATCTATGACAAATATTTTCAATAGACGTTGTCCACTTCTGACAGTGACATTACCAGTGCAACATCTCCAGTGTAACGTGTACACATAAAATTTTTATCTGTGACGTGGCAGTGTACTTTTTCCGGAGACATCATTCCCAGAAGCGACCTCGAAGTCCAAGATACATCCAAACATCCTCCCCATGCTGTTCCCGAAACATTTTGGTGGTGTTTCCATCAATTTCTGACCTTTTTCCAATGAACCAGGCACCCTCCCCTCTTCAGAGCAGGGGGTGTCTGGTTTAATGCTCGGGTTCTCCCATTGACTTGATAAACACTAATGGTAATGACTAGAGTGTATAGGTTTGTCCTTAAGGCACTTCTGTGCTGTCTTGGCTGTGTACTTAGGGTCATTTTCTTGTTGGAAGGTTGAACAGTCGGCCCAGTCTGAGGTAGATTTCCATCAAGTATATCTATCTGTACTTTGCTCTTTTTTTGGCTTTCCCTTAACCCTGACCAGTCTTTCTATCCCAAACACTGAAAAACACTACCACACCAGGTGCTTTATTACAAACTCTAGTCATGCTTTTATGTGTCTTTTACTGAGTAAATGCAGTCACTGCAATGATGGTCAAACTTCTGAAAGTTTCTTCTATGTACACAAAGGATCTTTGGAGATCAAGCAAAATGACCATTGGGCTCTTTGTTTTCTGGGGCAACCAGATCTGGCAAGAATCCTGGTTGTTATAAACTTCTTCCATTTAAGAATTATGGCAGCAATGTGCTCTTGGAAACTTTCAGTGCAGCAGAACTTTTTGGTATCCTTCTCTGAGCTCTATGGGTAGTTCTTTACTCCTCATGGCTTGTTTTTTACTACTGATATGCATTGTCACACGTGAGACCTTATATAGAAAGGTGTATTTTAATATTATATCTAGTCAACTGAATTTACCACAGGTAGCCTTCAATGAAGGTGTAGAAATATTTCAAAGATGAACAAGAGAAATTGGAGGCCCTAGATCTTAATTTTAAGTGTCATAGCAAAGCGTCTTAAGTTAATATTTATGTCAGTGTAAATTTTCATTTTTCTTTAAAATCAGATTAATTTGCAAATAAACTTTAAAATTCGTATTCAAGATTATTCTATTGATTGCAAAAATCGGCAATGTAATATAATGTAAATATTCTAAAACACAAATATATAGCACTATAGAATATAGTGCTATATATTCGGTTTTAAAATATTGGTCATTTTTCCAATTTATTGTGAACAGTCATTGCCCCAAAAGCAACCTAAGCAGGGAGGAATCATGACTTCAGATGGAAAAATATGATGAATATTCTAGAATTGAATTGACCCACAAGTCAGTAATGACCATTACTGATTTTGAATATTTTTCATTATTTAATATAGTTTATGTTATGCAAAAATTGGTAATTAAATATGCGCGTTAATCGAATCACGTAAGAGCATTAAGCAACTTTCCTATTGGGTTGGCTTGGCTTGGTAGAATTATCGAATATGTAGAATATAGCACTATATTTGTAAATTACGAATATAGCGCTATATTCTACATATTTGATAATTCTACCAAGCCAACCCAATAGGAAAGTTGCTTAACGCCCTTATGTGTTTCAATTAATGCGCATATTTAATTACCGATTTTTGTATAACATCAACTATATTTAATAGATAAGCAATTCTATTACACATTTATTCTTAAATTGGGGTTAATAACCCGTGCAAGATAACTGTTGGGGTGGCCACCTTGTTTAATAGATAAGCAATTCTATTATGCCTTTATTCTAAAATTGGGGTGAATTAGCTGTGTAAGAACTGTTATTGGTGTGCATACCTTGTTTTATAGAAAAACAATTCCGTTAGGCCTTGATTCTCAAATTGGGATGAAGAACCTGTGTAATATAACTTTTATTGGGGTGTCCACCTGATTTCATAAGCGTTAATTTTAACATAAATTTGTTTTCCTTAGTCCTAACAGCAGCACAAGTGGGGAGTTCTCCCATTTGCAACTGGCAGGACAGGTTGAATTTTATTGATAGACATACTACCAAGGCTTATTAAACAATTCACCCACCTCTATAAAGGGACATCCGCCCCTAAAGACTTTAGTGCTTTATCATCAAGTATACCAAAAATAAAGATGCTTGGTTTGGGTGGGAAATTTGTGTGCTGCTGTTAGAACTAAGGGAAAACAAATTTATGTTAAAATTAATGCTTCCCTTTCATCCTAACCAGCAGCACAACTGGGGACCTAGCAAGGAGCAAAACAGACAAATTGGGAGGGTCCCATTTTTTATTTTTTTAGGAAAGGGCGGAATTCAAAATGGTATGTCAAAACGCCACACCCTCAGAACGCCTAGAATCTAGGTGATAATGTTTAACAAAGGTGCTCTGGGAGCCCCAAGAAGCTGAAGCAGAGATCTGTTCTAACGGAACCAATTTTTTCTCCGCGTAGGAGGTAGACACTGCTCTTGTAGAGTGGGCAGTGACAAAGGATGGAGGAGCCAAATCCTGAGCTAAAAAGCTTCACGGTCATTCTGACTGCCCATCTACTTAAAGACGGTTTAGAGGCCTTAAGACTAGAGTTGAGAGAACACCTGGATGTTCGGGTTCGAGAAGTTCGGCTGAACTTCACGAAAATGTTCGGGTTTGGGATCCGAACTCAAACCCGAACCCCATTGAAGTCAATAGGGACCCGAACTTTTGGGCACTAAGAAGGCAGTAAAATAGCCCAGGAAAGGGCTAGAGGGCTGCAAAAGGCAGCAAAATGTAGGTAAATCTCCTGCAAACAAATGTGGATAGGGAAATGACTTAAAATAACATAAAATAGAGAAAAATAATAAATAAACATTCTAAACTTGAGCCCAAGTGAGTGACAGTGGCACCTGTCACCCAGCAAACAGAGGATGTAGCATCAACGCCACCACTTCTGTCATCATCAGCCAGCATCTCCACCAAATCCCATGAAAGTGTTCAGCTATCAGCTGTCCATCTCCCAAACACTTGAGAGAAAAAGAAATAGAAAGAGGAAGTACCCCCTACCCATGGCTCTGAATGCCTTATTTTAAACTTCCTGGTCCTTTGAAATGCTGTCATTCTGTCTGGTGGACAGTTTTAAAAACCTTATGGCGTGTATCCCAGCTGCCGCTACTTTTGCAGGCGAGCCATCCCTTCCCTGCACAACAAAGTGGCGGACAAAATCAGGTGTGCACTGCGCAACGCTATCTATGGCAACGTCCAAATAACCAACAACACAGTGGGTAAATGTAGCAGCTGGCCCAGAGGCGGATAGCATTTTTGCGAATGTCCTTCCGCCCCGAGGATTGCTGGGCATTTCTCTTTGTATCCTGTTACCTCCTCCTCCTCTGCTTCTTCTGACTCCTCCTCCTCCTCTACCACCCCCTCATCCACTCAGTGTAACACCTTCAACACCCACAGCAGCACAGCCAGGGGATATGACAGCAGTCTGTTTTAAAACTTGTGTGTTTGTGGGAAAAAACCCACAACGCACAGGAGCTGTGGACAGGCATGGAACAACAGACCGTCAATTGGTTGGTGCCACTGAGCCTCCAGCCCAACCTGGTGTTGTGCGCTAAAGGGGAAAAATGTAATGGCAGGTCTGGGCCTAGCCGGTTTGACGCAAATCCCCTGCCTGCCGCCTGCCACATGTGCTGAATTTGGGGTGCAGATATTCCTAAACACCAGTGAAAATCAATTCAGTTAATCGAACACACACAACACCCCCCATTTCCCTCAAACCATTAACAAACTATTTACAAATTTACTTAAATACATATTAAAATAACTATAATGCAGCTAAACTAACCATACAAACAAACAAAACTATATACACGCCTTATCATTAACTAATGGCCAGCCAATTACAAGTGGCCCGGAGGGTGGGTTCTTGCACCAACTGGAGGATTAGTACGATGAGGAGAAGTAGAAGGAACCGTGTTCTAAGCAGGGTGGCAACCAAGCCAGCTCACAGGCAGCTGGGTCACCATCAGCACCTCAGAAGGCTGGGTTAGCATTGGCGAAATGTTGGAAAGCTTTTTCATCATGCCACAACAACCTGCACCACCAGCAGATCTGGAACATGTTAGCAGGAGGCAGCATTTTAGCAACATGGTGGAAGAGTACACATACTGACTGATGGGTTTTCCCAGGGCGTAGCTTCAGGGAAGCATGGGAAGCTACTGTTTTGGGTCCCTTACCTATGTCTATTATAGAGATCACCAAATCTACCATATTAAGTGGTCCCTATGTCAAGATCCCCTTTTTACAAGCTTTATGGATGTGACGGGGAAAACCTAAGCCAGTTATCCATCCACAGACAGCTGTTTCAGGGTGTTACCCATCATCAGTGTGGAGTAGGATTCTGGTTAATCGGGAGCAATGCCTTGGAGACTACGCAAACAAAACAATAGCTGATCTCAGGGAGACCAGCCACAAAACACCACGGAGCCTCAGTTAAGAGTCTCAACACAGCAATCCAAAGTGCAAAGCTCCCTGGGAAACAGTAATATGCAAAATAAATGTGCAGCCCCAGTATTGGGTCTACAACACAATGAAAGCCAGATATCCCTCAAAGGAAGGAAAACCGGTGCAAAAGGGTGTCTCCATTATAGAGATCACCAAATCCACCATATTAAGTGGCCCCTATGTCAAAATCCCGCTTTTACAAGCTTTAAGGATGTGACGGGGAAAACCTAAGCCAGTTATGCATCCACAGACAGCTGTTTCAGGGTGTTACCCATCATCAGTGTGGAGTAGGATTCTGGTTAATCGGGAGCAATGCCTTGGAGACTACTCAAACAAAACAATAACTGATCTCAGGGAGACCAGCCACAAAAACACCACGGAGCCTCAGTTAAGAGTCTCAACACAGCAATCCAAAGTGCAAAGCTCACTGGGAAACAGTAATATAAAAATAATTGTAGAGCCCCAGTATTGGGTCTACAACACAATGAAAGCCAGATATCCCTCAAAGGAAGGAAAACCGGTGCAAAAGGGTGTCTCCATTATAGAGATCACCAAATCCACCATATTAAGTGGCCCCTATGTCAAAATCCCGCTTTTTTGCAAGCTTTAAGGATGTGATGGGAAAAACCTAAGCCAGTTACAACATGCTGCAGTGCCTGCGCAAAGACCGCCCAGTTACTGCCACATTCTAACTTGTGCTGATTACTGGGTGGCCACCCTGCTGCATCCCTGTTACAAACAACGTGCCGTACTTAATTCCCTCACTGGAGTGTGATAGGAAGATAAGCCCGCTAGTAGACACGCTGCTGATGGCATTTATACCTGACACTGTGGACTCAGTTGAAGCACAAGTTGAAGGCAGAGGAGGAGGAGGATAAACCTCAGAAGGCAGGTTTATCATTGGCAAAATATGTAAAAGCTTTGTCATCACGCCTCAACAACCTGCATCACCAGCAGATCTGGAACATCTTAGCAGGAGGAAGCATTTCAGCTATATGTTGGAACAGTATACGTACTGACTGATGGGTCTGCCTAGGGAATAGCTACAGGGGAAGTAGGGTAAGCAACTGCTTTGGGGCCGTGACCTAGAAAGGGCCCATCCAGGAGGAGGAGGATGAGTAAAGGACTTTGTCAGGGCCCCTCAACAGTATTATACAATGAAATTATATACAGTGGCAGTATAGACAGTGTAGAAAGCGAATGGAAAAGCTGCTGGGCCTGGTCTGAGAGAGTGATCTTTAGTAGCCACAGGCATGGCAGCATGAAAGGAAGGGGTTGCGCAAAATTACTGGGGAGGGGGCCCCATTCAAAAATTTGATGTGGCGCCCAATCATTTCTAGCTATGCCACTGAGGCTGGACTATTCAACTTCTGGGTCTTCAAATTGGGCACATGTCCTGAGGTTGCCCTTTGCGCCTTGGAGGTGCTGGCCTACCCTGCAGCCACTGTTTTGTCTGAAGTGCAGCCGCCTGTCCGCAGACAATGTTGGCAACTAAGCTTCCGCTTATTTAAAAAAACAGACATGGATTTCACAGGACTTGTTTGAACCTTATGCAGAATAGATATGTGTACCGGCCTCACACAAACATTGTTGTAAAATAAAAATAAAAAAACAGTAATTGGAGACTACCCTTTGGTTTCACAGCCCAAAAGGCTTCATTTCATGCAAGAATGTAACCGCCAATTGTAAGTTTCCTATTAGTGATGTCGCGAACATAAAATTTTCAGTTCGCGAACAGCGAACGCGAACTTCTGCAAATGTTCGCGAACGGGCGAACCGGGCGAACCGCCATAGACTTCAATTGGCAGGCGAATTTTAAAACCCACAGGGACTCTTTCTGGCCACAATAGTGATGAGAAAGTTGTTTCAAGGGGTCTAACACCTGGACTGTGGCATGCCGGAGAAGGATCTATGGCAAAACTCCCATGGAAAATTACGTAGTGGACGCAGAGTCGGGTTTTAATCCATAAAGGGCATAAATCAACTAACATTCCTAAATTGTTTGGAATAACGTGCTTTAAAACATCCAGTGTGTGTATACGATCAGGTATGATGTTGTATCGATCAGGTAGTGTAAGGGTTACGCCCGCTTCACTGACATTGACAGACCAAACTCCCCTTTTAATGCACCGCAAACAGTTCATTTGCACAACCGCAAACTCCCCATTTGCAGAAGGTTGGATACCAAGCTAGCCACGTCCCGGTGATGTCATTGAAGGTTTCTTCCTCCACCCAGCCACGTACAACACCAAGGGTCCCCAAAAGATGAATTGAATTGATTTTTCGAACGGTGAGATGGTTAAAAAAACGCTGGCTCCCTCCACTCTGTTTTAAACCACGGTCACTGCGTCTGCGCCGTGCAATTTACTGTCACACCCGATATGAGTGGTATTTTCTGTAGTACTATTCTCATCAGTTTAATCCCTCTAACGTCCCCAATCTGGGGGCCATTTATTGAATAGATTTTTCGAACGGGAGATGGTTAAAAAACGCTGGCTCCCTCCACTCTGTTGTAAACCACGGTCACTGCGTCTGCGCCGTGCAATTTACTGTCACACCCGATATGAGTGGTATTTTCTGTAGTACTATTCTCATCAGTTTAATCCCTCTAACGTCCCCAATCTGGGTGCCATTTATTGAATAGATTTTTCGAACGGGGAGATGGTTAAAAAAACGCTGGCTCCCTCCACTCTGTTTTAAACCATGGTGACTGCGTCTGCGCCGTGCAATTTACTGTCACACCCGATATGAGTGGTATTTTCAGTAGTACTATTCTCATCAGTTTAATCCCTCTAAAGTCCCCGACTCCCCAATCTGGGGGCCATTTATTAAATAAATTTTTTGAACGGGAGATGGTTAAAAAACGCTGGCTCCCTCCACTGATATGAGTGGTATTTTCTGTAGTATTATTCTCATCAGTTTAATCCCTGTTACGTCCCATATCAGGGATTGCCTTTTGTGAAAAAAATTTAGGCCGGGTACCTTCGACTGCCTTCACAGTGACAGACCAAACTCTCGTACACTAAACTGAATTGATTTCAGGAACCGGGAGATGGAAAAAGCAGCTTGGTCGGTCCTCTTACTCCCAAATTGAGGCACTGCGCGTGCACAGAGCAATGTGCTGTGACACCCTATATGAGTGGTGTCTTAACTAGTACTATTGCTATCAGTTTAATCCCTGTTACGGACCCTATCCGGTCGAATTGATTAACCATTGTCGAATCCCCCATTGACATCCCCCTTATAAGCTGTGTAAAGCATATTTTTTAGTTTGGTTTTGAACTGCTGCATCCTTTCCGACTTTCGGTAATTTGGTAACATTTCTGCCACTTTCTGCTTATACCGGGGTCTAGTAGCGTGGCCACCCGATCGCTTTTGGTCTGATCATAATGAAGCAACGGCCTTATCATCTGGGGTGTGGCAACATTGCCAACACACTTATAGAGGTGATGATGATTGCTTCATTGTGATACGCAAGCCCCTTCACCACAACAAGGTAACGATCACGAAGGGGAATTGACACTTGTATGTGCCTTTTTTTTGGTTTGTTTTTGCAGCCACAGTGCTGCACCATAGGACAGAAAAATTAGGCATGTACACATGCCTGAAAAATAATTGCACTGTTGCAGCCGCTATTGTAGCAGCGGGCATGCGCAGTGAGGCTGGCGTGAACGCTCGAACTTTGTTTGCTGAGCAAAAGTGTATGTCCTATATTAGGCCGGCAAAGTTGCAGCCTGTGATTTCTGGCAACATGGAGGCTGCTGTGAAAGCCCTCATAGAGGCTAACGTGCAGCAGCGGGAGACCAACCAGTTATTGCTGCAACATGTGATGGCATTACAGGCGGCAGGAGCGTCCCACCACGTCCATGATGCCCGGAAAGCGGTCCGTGCGGCGATCCCAAAGATGACCCCGCAGACGACGTGGAGACATACCTAGCCGTCTTTGAGAAGGTCGCCGTGAGGGAAAAGTTACCCCGTGACCAGTGGGCCGAGGTGGTTGCTCTGTTCCTGGCAGCCGGGCCCCAGCAAGTTTTTTTCGACTTGGCAGATGTCCAGGCAGCTGACTACCCGACCGTGAAAGGTGAGATTCTAGCAAGACTGGGGGTGAATGTTTTGGTCCGGGCCCAGCGGGTGCATCAGTGGGAATTTAACCCGGCTGAACCCGCCAGACCACAATACTATGACCTGCTACATCGGTTGCAAAATGGCTGCAGCCAGACATACTGACTCCCACTGCTATGCCTCGACCGTCTGTTAGCAGATGTATTCTGGAGGTCTCTGCCATACCCTCTCCAGCACTGGATCGGCCAGGTATCCCCCACCAATGCCCTTGAGATGGTCGACCTGGTGGAGCGATATGAGGCCACCAGAAACCTGCAGGGGGTTCTTTTGGGAGGAGGCCAGTCAAACCCCGGAAACCTCCACCCCAGTCCCGGCGGCCGGCCAAACCCGCCCGGGATGTACCCTTGCAGATCCCTCCCCAGTAGTCTGCTGGCGGTGTCACGAGCCTGGCCACGTAAGGGCCGACTGTCCACAGTGGGGGAACCCATGGAGATTAATTATGGGTACCGGGCTTCCATGTATGCCCGGAGACTGTGTGCGACCGGCACCCCTGAGACAATAGACAATCGACATCTGTGCCAGGTGCAAATCGGGGATAACCTGGCAGTGGCGCTGTTGGACTCAGGAGCCTGGTAACCCTGGTAAGTGCTGCCCTGGTACAGCCCACCCAGTATACGGGCCGGAAAGTTGGTGTGGTGTGTATACACGGAGACTTAAAGGACTATCCCACGGCTGTAATGTCTCTGTCCACGGCGGCCGGCACCTGGACTTGTGAAGTGGCGATCTCCACAAAGCTGCCCTATGAACTAATAATTGGTAGAGACTTCCTGGTTTTCCGTCACTGTGGCCTGAGATGAAAGTGACTAATAGCCCTGAGACAGGGGTAACCCTAGCAGAGTGGCCTGATACCCCTGGAAGGCCAGAACCCTGGGAGCCCGAGTCTGAAGGGCCAGCGGTAGGGGTGACCACTGCTGCAGCGGTAGTGGGGGAGACAACCCCACTGAGTGTAATGGTGGGAGACACGGAGGACTTGCCACCGGGCCTGAGTTGGCAGACCTCAATGTCTCCGGGAAAATTTTGGGACCGCACAACACCGGGACCAAACCCTAACCAGGGCCTGGGAGAATGTGCTGGAAATTGATGGTAAACCCCAGAAACCAGGGGCTGAATTAATGTTCCCACGATTTATTGTTCTGCAGGATATGTTGTATCGGGTGAACCAAATCCGAGGTGAACCTGTTGAACAGTTGGTGGTGCCCACAGCGCATCGCAAGCTTGTCATGGAGCTTGCCCACCAACATGTTCTTGGGGGACACCTGGGGTGGCAGAAAACCCAGGACCGCATACTGCAGCGGTTTTATTGGCCCAGTGTGTTCAAGGAGGTAGAGAATTATTGTAAGTCCTGTCCGACCTGTCAGATAACTAGCCCCCAGCCACATTTCCGTAGTCCTCTGGTACCTCTGCCAATTATTGAAGTACCGCTCGAGCGAATCGCTATGGATTTAATTGGGCCTGTACCAAAGTCTGCCAGGGGCCACCAACACATTCTGGTAGTTCTCGACTATGCCACTCGGTATCCGGAGGCGGTGCCTCTGCGACATACCTCAGCTAAGCTCATTGCCAAAGAGTTAATGGAGATGTTTTCCGTGTGGGCCTGCCAAAAGAGGTTCTGACAGACCAAGGGACCCCTTTTATGTCCAAAGTAATGAGGGAACTGTGTAAATTGTTGCGTATAAAGCAGTTACGGACGTCCGCTTACCATCCGCAAACAGACGGTCTTGTTGGAGAGGTTTAACCAAACTCTAAAAAATATGTTAAAGAGGGTGGTGTCTAGAGATGGGAAGGACTGGGACCTGCTTCTGCCCTATCTCATGTTCGCAGTGCGAGAGGTACCCCAGGCCTCTACTGGGCTCTCGCCCTTCGAACTGCTTTATGGCAGACACCCTCGGGGCCTGTTGGATATCGCCAAGGAAGCATGGGAACAACAGCCTGTCCCCCACAAAAGTGTCATTGAGTATGTCACCCAGATGCAGGAACGGATAGAAAGGGTGTTGCCGCTGGTCCGGGAGCATATGGAGGCAGCACAACAAGCCCAGAGTAGGGTGTATAATCGTCAGGCTCGGGTACGGGCTTCAATCCGGGAGATCGAGTGTTGGTTCTGGTACCCACCCTTGACAGCAAATTCCTAGCTAGGTGGCAGGGCCCCTATGAGGTGATCGAGAAGGTAGGGGAAGTAAATTACAAGGTACACCAGCCAGGCGGCGCAAGCCGGAGCAGGTGTACCACGTGAATTTACTTAAGCCGTGGAAAGATAGGGACGCGGCCGACGACCACAGCCCCCGACCAGGGCTTCTAGGTGAAAAGGGTCCAGCCCCACAGTTCGAGGCCTGTGAAGCAGTAACCACGGTAAAATTGCAGACAGCCTGTCTTCCAAACAAGTTCAGGAAGTCAGGGAGTTCATCAGTCGGAACACGGATGTGTTCTCGGACCTCCCTGGCCGCACGTCTCTCATCCAACATGACATCGCCACTGAGCCTCAGGCCAAGATCCGGTTAAAACCATACCGGGTACCCGAGGCTCGGCGACGGGCCATCGCGGAGGAAGTACAGTTAATGTTGAAGCTCGATGTCATTGAGGAGTCGAAGAGTGAGTGGGCCAGTCCCATAGTCCTAATACCCAAGCCGGATGGGACGCTGCGGTTCTGCAACGACTTTCGCAAGTTAAATGAAGTATCCAAGTTTGACGCTGTATCCCATGCCCCGAGTAGACGAAGCTCGTTGAAAGTTTAGGACAAGCCCGTTATTTTTCTGTGCTGGACCTCACTAAAGGGTACTGGCAGGTACCCTTAACGGAGTCGGCTAAGGAAAAACCGCATTTGTTACCCCGCAGGGCCTGTATCACTACAAGGTGTTACCCTTTGGCCTGCATGGCGCCCCGCCACTTTCCAAAGGTTAATGGACATAGTGCTGCGACCACATCGCCGGTACGCCTCGGCCTACTTAGATGATGTAGTCATCCACAGCACCGACTGGGAAAGCCATTTACCCAAGGTGCAGGCGGTAGTGGATGCCCTGAGGAAAGCCGGACTGACCGCTAACCCAAAGAAGTGCTCCATAGGGTTAGAGGAGACAAAATATCTGGGATATGTAATTGGGCGGGAGTCATCAAACCTCAGGTAACCAAGGTAGAGGCCATTCGTAACTGGCCCCGACCGGTCACCACCAGGCAGGTAAAGTCGTTCCTGGGGATTGTAGGTTACTACATGAGGTTTGTGCCCCACTTTGCCACAATAGCAGCGCCGTTGACAGACCTGTTGAAGGGGCGAAAGTCTGGGAGGGTTAGCTGGAGTGAGAAGGCGGAGGAGGCTTTCGCCGCGTTGAAGTCGGCCCTGTGTGGGTCCCCGGTTTTGGTGACACCCGACTTCAACAAGGAGTTTGTCGTACAGACCGACGCCTGGAGGTAGGCCTCGGTGCGGTACTGTCTCAGGAGGTCAACGGGAAGAACATCCCGTTGTCTTCCTGAGCCGTAAGCTCAATCCCGCCGAGTCCAGATATAGTATAGTGGAGAGGGAGTGCCTGGCTATCAAGTGGGCACTCGAATCTCTCCGCTACTACTTGTTAGGAGGAGGTTCCGTCTGGTGACCGACCATTCCCCTCAAATGGATGAGTCAGGCCAAGGAGAGGAATGCTCGGGTCACCAGGTGGTTCCTATCTCTTCAGAATTTCAAATTCTCCGTGGAACACAGGGCAGGCCGCTTGCAGGGCAACGCAGATGCCCTGTCCCGCGTCCACTGCCTCACGTGTGTTCACCCTCAGGGCTGAAACAAAGGGGGTGTGTAAGAGGGTGCAAGGTGTTGTATTTGATAGCAGGTACGTGTCACCGAGGTTGCTGGCCTCGGTGAGGTAAGAGCCGGGTTTTTGTCTGCAGCAGCTAGTGCTGCTCTGTTAAATAGCATGGCTGCAAAGCCGATCCGGGCCGGCTCTTACTGGGAGCAGCTAAAGAGTAGGGTGGGTGGCTGCTCCCCACGGTCCAGTCCATGTTTTGGGCTGGGTATAAACGCAGCCAGCAGCTGGGTCTGGGTGTGTGATTATCCTGGAGCCTGCAAACAGGGCTGAGGAATTCTCTGTCCTGGAGGAAGGAGCTCAGCAAGGTGGTGTTTCCCTGCGACCTGAAGGTGGAATCGCCTGCGGCTGAGCCGACTGCTAGGTGTGAACCCGCACCTAAACCACCCAAGGTGACTGGACCCTGTGTTGGCCTGTTTTTGTTTTGCCACAGTATTTCCGTTGTGTGTGAACTGTCACCAAGAAACTGTTTTCATTTCTGGTGTGCAAGTGTGAATAAAACACTGTTTGATGCACAATCTGGACTCCTTGTTTTGCCTCTAAACTGCACCCGCACCGCTGTCTACCAGAGCGACTCCCCACAATATATATATATATATACACTCACCTAAATAATTATTAGGAACACCATACTAATACGGTGTTGGACCCCCTTTTGCCTTCGGAACTGCCTTAATTCTACGTGGCATTGATTCCACAAGGTGCTGATAGCATTCTTTAGAAATGTTGGCCCATATTGATAGGATAGCATCTTGCAGTTGATGGAGATTTGAGGGATGCACATCCAGGGCACGAAGATCCTGTTCCACCACATCCCAAAGATGCTCTATTGGGTTGAGATCTGGTGACTGTGGGGGCCATTTTAGTACAGTGAACTCATTGTCATGTTCAAGAAACCAATTTGAAATGAATCGAGCTTTGTGACGTTCATTATCCTGCTGGAAGTAGCCATCAGAAGATGGGTACACGGTGGTCATGAAGGGATGGACATGGTCAGAAACAATGCTCAGGTAGCCCGTGGCATTTAAACGATGGCCAATTGGCACTAAGGGGCCTAAATTGTGCCCAGAAAACATCCCCCACACCATTACACCACCACCACCAGCCTGCACAGTGGTAACAAGGCATGATGGATACATGATCTCGTTCTATTTACGCCAAATTCGGACTCTACGATTTGAATGTCTCAACAGAAATCGAGACTCATCAGGCCAGGCAACATTTTTCCAGTCTTCAACAGTCCAATTTTGGTGAGCTCGTGCAAATTGTAGCCTCTTTTTCCTATTTGTAGTGGAGATGAGTGGTACCCGGTGGGGTCTTCTGCTGTTGTAGCCCATCCGCCTCAAGGTTGTGCGTGTTGTGGCTTCACAAATGCTTTGCTGCATACCTCGGTTGTAACGAGTGGTTATTTCAGTCAACGTTGCTCTTCTATCAGCTTGAATCAGTCGGCCCATTCTCCTCTGACCTCTAGCATCCACAAGGCATTTTCGCCCACAGGACTGCCACATACTGGATGTTTTTCCTTTTCACACCATTCTTTGTAAACCCTAGAAATGGTTGTGCGTGAAAATCCCAGTAACTGAGCAGATTGTGAAATACTCAGACCGGCCCTTCTGGCACCAACAACCATGCCACGCTCAAAATTGCTTAAATCACCTTTCTTTCCCATTCTGATTTCAGGAGATTGTCTGGACCAGGACCACACCCCTAAATGCATTGAAGCAACTGCCATGTGATTGGTTGACTAGATAATTGCATTAATGAGAAATAGAACAGGTGTTCCTAATAATTCTTTAGGTTAGTGTATATATATGAATAACGCCAGGGCGTAGCTATATGGGGTGCAGAGGTAGCAGTTGCTAACGGGCCCAGGAGCCTGAGGGGGCCCAAAGACCCTTGTGCCGCATAAGAAGACACTGGTATTACGCTGGGTTCACACTTGGGTGTTTTACAGTGCGTTGAAATGCGCTGTAAAACGCTCAACAGGTGAAAAACCATGTTTCCCTATGGGCATGGTTCTCACCTGAGCGTTTTACAGCGCGTTTGAAAGAGCTGTAAACACTCTACGCCCAAAGAAGTACAGGATCTTCTTTGGGGCGTAGCGTGCGCGTCCCCATAGGGATATATAACGCAAACGCGCGCTCGGCGCGCAATTTTACTTTAATTTTCGCAATGCGAAAATAGAAGTAAAGATCACACGTCGTATGCGTGAGCGGGCGCGCTGGTGTGAACCCAGCGTTATAGAAAGTGCATGCTGGTCAAGTTACACCTCTGGCCAGGGGCGTAACTATAGGGAAGCGGCTGATTTGGTGCCCAAACTCAGTAGGGGCCCACCCAGGTATTGTCAGGGCCCTCTCAACAGTATTATACAATGATATTATATACAGAAACAATGTACGAAATGGACGGAGGAGCTTCCGGGTCTCATCGCAGAGAGCGATCGTGACTAGCCAAAGGAGAGGGGTTGCATGGGAGGAGTGGGTTGTGTAGAAGTTTGTGTGGGGTAGTTGTGGGGGTAGGAGGGCCCATTCAAAAATTTGCTGTGGGGCCCAGTCCTTTCTCATTACGCCACTGAATAACGCTATACTCTACATATTCGCTCTCAGTCAAAAAGCGGGAAGGAATCATGTGTGGTCACACTCTGGCCAAATCAAATAAAAAATAAAAAATTACGACTATTCTAAAATAGAAATATATATCATTATATTCAACATAATGCTAATGCTATATATTTTCAGAATATTCAGGAATATTCTATGACACGAAAAAAATGCACAAGGAAAGATGCCTATAGACAGCTAAGTTTGTATTCGCAATGAAAGAATATAGAAAAAGTGGCAAAGTAATATTATCGCATATGCGAATAAAAACTTGGTCTCTATAGTCAACTTTCCTATTATGTGGCTTATCGAATATGGAGAATATAGCACTAAGTTTTTGTTCGCAATGCGATAATATTATCGAATATGGAGAATAGTATTAGGATCATATGCGATAATATTACTTAAGTTACTACTACCTTTTTTTAATAAATATAGTATAATTATTATACTTGATAATCATTATAATTATTTGATTTATTTAAAAAAAAGTGGCAATTTGGCAAAGTAATATAATCGCATAGCGAATTAAACAAAGCTGTAGTCAGTCAACTTTCCTATTTGATTGCTAGAATTAGCGAAGTGAATAGGTTGCTGAAACGAAGATGTAAAATACTTCGTTATCTTCGTTTTGAGGAATATGACGAATACATTCGTCATATTCGCTATTCGCTAATTCTACCAAGCCAACATAAAGTTCCTTGCTCATGAAGCGTCCCCATCACCATGGGAACATCTCCATATACTAAAATGTACTGTCGGATTTGAGGAATTACGTTGAAATCGCAATGCGATTAATTCAAGTTATATTAATCGCATTGCGATTTCAACTTAGAGCTGGGTTTATAATGGGTCAGCTTGCTAGAATGAACGAAGTTAACGATTCAATGAACGAAGTTAACGAATATGGAATATAGCAGCACTGCTAAGTTGAATTCGCAATGCGATTAATTTAACTTGAAGTAATCGCATTGCGATTTCAACTTAGCACTGCTATCTTACATAGGCTAGAATTAACACGAATATGGAATATAGCAGTGGCACTAGCAGTGCTAAGTTGAAATCGCAATGCGATTACTTTAAGTTAAATTAATCGCATTGCGAATTCAACTTAGCAGTGCTGCTATATTCCATATTCGTTAACTTCGCTCATTCTAGCAAGCTGACCCATTATAAACCCAGCTCTAAGTTGAAATCGCAATGCGATTAATATAACTTGAATTAATCGCATTGCGATTTCAACGTAATTCCTCAAATCCGACAGTACATTTTAGTATATGGAGACGTTCCCATGGATGGGGACGCTCCATGAGCACGGAAGTCGGCAGAAGCGGCAATGGGCACTGACTAGAGCAGCCAGGAAGCCAGGAATCCTCAGGACAGGTAAGAACTACTGTTGGGAAGAGGGAAAGAAAAATATAACAAAAAAAAAAAAAACGAATATTCGAAATAGCGAATTTATAGCGCTATATTCGAAATATTCGCAATTAGCGAAGTGCCGATATTCGCTAAAAAATTCGCTATTCGAATATTTGCGCTCAACACTACTGACGACAAGACCCGAGTGGTTTGTACGCTGTGCCATCAGAGCCTGAAGCGAGGCCTCTTACTCTGCCTCAGGAGGAATGTTGGCACCTGCCGCCCACAAAATAGAGGATGTGCCACCGACAACACCACCTGCGTCACCAAGCATCTCCACCATGTCACACGTCAGCGTTCAGCTCTCCATCTCACAAACCTTGAGAGAAAGCGTAAATTCCCACCTAGCCACCCTCGAGCCCTGGGCCTGAATGCCAGCATTTCTAAACTACTGGCCTTTGAAATGCTGTCATTCAGGTTGGTGGACACAGTCAGCTTTAAACAGTTGATGTCCATGGCTGTCCCACAGTATGTTGTTCCCAGCCGCCACTACTTCTCCAAGACAGCCGTGCCTTCCTGCACAACCAAGTATCGACCAGGGACGCTATATCTCCCTAACTGCACACTGGGTAAATGTAGTGGCGGCTGGGCCCCAGGCAGAGAGTTCCTTGGCGCACATCCTTCTGCCGCCAAGGATCGCAGGGCATCATTCTTTGCCTCCTGTAGCCTCCTCCTCCTACTCGGCTTCCTCCTCCTCTGCTTCCACCAGCTCATCCAGTCAGCCACACACCTTCACCACCAACTTCAGCACAGCCCGGGTAAACGTCAGCAGGCCATTCTGAAACTCATATGTTTAGGGGACAGGCCCCACACTGCGCAGGAGTTGTGGCGGTGTATTGAACAACAGACCGACGAGTGTTTTCTGCCGGTGGGCCTTAAGTCCGACCTGGTGGTGTGCGATAATAGGCGAAATCTCGTCGCAGCTTTGGGACTTGCCGGTTTGGCGCACATCACTTACCTGGCGCATGTGCTGAATTTGGTGGTGCAGAAGTTCATTCACAACTACCCCGACATGTCAGAGCTGCTGCATAAAGTGCGGGCTGTCTGTGCGCGCTTCTGGCGTTCACATCCTTCCGCTGCTCGCCTGTCTGCGCTACAGAGGAACTTCGGCCTTCCCGCCACCGCCTCATATGCGACGTGCCCACCAGGTGGAACTCCACCTTGCACATGCTGGAGAGACTGTGCGAGCAGCAGCAGGCCATAGTGGAGTTTCAGCTGCAGCACGCGTCAGTCGCACTGCGGAACAGCACCACTTCACCACCAATGATTGGGCCTCCATGCGAGACCTGTGTGCCCTGTTGCACTGTTTCGAGTACCCCACCAACATGGCCAGTGGCGATGACACCATTATCAGCGTTACAATACCACTTCTATGTCTCGTTGAGAAAACGCTTAGGGCGATAATGGAAGAGGAGGTGACCCAGGAGGAGGAGGAGGAGTATGAGGGGTCATTTTTACCTCTTTCAGGCCAGTCTGTTAGAAGTGGCTCAGAGGGGAGGTTTTTGCAACAGCAGAGACCAGGTACAAATGTGGCCAGCCACGGCCCACTACTGGAGAACGAGGAGGATGAGGTGGAGGAGGATGAGGATGAAGCAGGTTCACAGCGGGTGGCACCCAACACAGCTCAGGCCTATCACTGGTGCGTGTCTGGGGGATACAGAGGACGATGACGATACGCCTCCCACAGAGGACAACTTGTCCTTACCTCTTGGGAGCCTGGTACACATGAGCGACTACATGCTGCAGTGCCTGCGCAACGCCAGCAGAGTTGCCCACATTTTAACGTGTGCGGACTACTGGGATGCCACCCTGCTGGATCCCCGGTACAAAGACAATGTGCCCACCTTACTTCCTGCACTGGAGAGTGATAGGAAGATGCGCGAGTACAAGCGCACGCTGGTAGACGCGCTCATGAGAGCATTCCCAAATGTCACAGGGGAACAGGTGGAAGCCCAAGGCGAAGGCAGAGGAGGAGCAAGAGATCGCCAACGCAGCTGTGTCACGGCCAGCTCCTCTGAGGGCAGGGTTAGCATGGCAGAAATGTGGAAAAGTTTTGTCTCCACGCCACAGCTAACTGCACCACCACCTGATACGGAACGTGTTAGCAGGAGGCAGTATTTCACTAACATGGTTGAACAGTACGTCTGCACACCCTCCATGTACTGACTGATGGTTCGGCCCCATTCAACTTCTGGGTCTCCAAATTGTCCACGTGGCCAGAGTTAGCATTTTATGCCTTGGAGGTGCTGGCTTGCACGGCGGCCAGCGTTTTGTCTGAACGTGTATTTAGCACGGCACGGGGCATCATTACTGATAAATGCAGCCGACTGTCCACAGCCAACGTGGAAAAGCTGACGTTCATAAAAATGAACCAGGCATGGATCCCACAGGACCTGTGCCTCCCTTGTGCAGAATAGACATTTATAACTGCCTCCCCTCAACCATGTATTCTTGTACTCTGGGGCACTTCTTTATTGAATCCTCATTTTTTTAACTTTACCATGATCTTGCGGTGCAACCCAAAGTTGAATGAACCTCTCCTCTGTCTGGGTGCTGGGGCTTAAATAACTGAAAGTGGCCTTCTCCAGTGGTGGGTGATATGATGCCTTATTCCTTGCTGTGGGACCTCTCTCCTCTGTCTGGGTGCTGGGGCTTAAATAACTGAAAGTGGCCTTCTCCAGTTAATGTACAGGGTTACAGTCTGTTGAGAAAGGATCGTCAAAACCGGAGAGGGGGGGTCTGTCTCTATGTAAAGTCGTGTCTAAATCTGTAATTCGAGAATACATCTCTGAGGGACATGAACATGTGGAATCACTGTGGGTAGAGATACATGGAGCCAAAAACAATAATAAATTACTAATAGGAGTTTACTATAAACCACCTAATATACCAGAGTCCACAGAAAATGTATTACTTAATGAGATAGATAAGGCTGCAAATCATAATGAAGTCGTTATTATGGGGACTCCAACTACCCAGATATAGACTGGGAAACTGAAAGCTGTACATCCCATAAAGGAAACAGGTTCTTGGCAATAGCCAAAGACAATTACCTTTCCCAACTGGTTCAGGACCCGACTAGAGGGACGGCCATACTGGACTTAGTATTAACCAATAGACCTGATAGAACAACAGATGTGCAGGTTGGGGGACACCTGGGAAATAGTGACCATAAAGTAATAACCTTCCAATTATCCTTCAAAAGAGCATTTCTACAGAGAGGAACAAAAATACCAGACTTCAAAAAAGCTAAATTTAGCCAACTAAGCGAGGCCATAGGTCAAACTAACTGGGACAAAGTCCTCAAAAACAAAAATACAGCCACAAAATGGGAGATCTTTAAAAAAATCCTAAATTCTCATTGTGAGAGGTACATACCGTCTGGGAATAAAAGGTTAAGGAACAAAAAGAAACCAATGTGGATAAATAGAAATGTAAAGAAAGCAATAAATGAGAAAAAGAAAGCATATAAATCACTAAAACAGGAGGGTAGCGAGGAAGCACTGAAAAACTATAAGGGAAAAAATAGAACATGTAAAAAACAAATAAAAGCGGCCAAACTAAAGACCGAGAGATTAATTGCCAAAGAGAGTAAAACTAACCCTAAAATTTTCTTCAATTATATAATGAAGAAAATGAGTAATGAAGGGGGAGTTGCAGAGAGCGATGAGGAGAAAACAATGCTGTTAAATATTTTTTTCTCCAATGTGTTCACTGAGGAAAATAAACTGTCAGATGAAATGCTGAATGTAAAAATAAATTCCCCAAGAAGAAGTACAACAGCGACTTAAAAAGATTAAAATAGACAAATCGCCAGGACCAGATGGCATACACCCCCGTATCCTAAGGGAATTAAGTAATGTCTTAGCCAGACCCTTATTTCTGATATTTGCAGACTCTATAAGGACAGGGAATGTCCCACAGGATTGGCGCATGGCAAATGTGGTGCCAATATTCAAAAAGAGTCCAAAAACAGAGCCCGGAAACTATAGGCCGGTAAGTTTAACATCTGTTGTGGGGAAACTGTTTGAAGGTTTTCTGAGAGATGCTATCTTAGAGGATCTCAATGGAAATAAGCAAATAACTCCATATCAGCATGGCTTCATGAGGGATCGGTCATGCCAAACAAATTTAATCAGTTTCTATGAGGAGGTAAGTTCTAGACTTGACAGCGGCGATTCAATGGATGTCGTATATCTGGACTTCTCCAAAGCATTTGACACTGTACCACATAAAAGGTTAGTATATAAAATGAGGATGCTCGGACTGGGAGAAAATGTCTGTAAGTGGGTAAGTAACTGGCTGAGTGACAGAAAACAGAGGGTGGTTATTAACGGTACACACTCAGGCAACTGTCAATAGTGGGGTACCTCAGGGGTCAGTACTGGGCCCTATTCTTTTCAATATGTTTATTAATGATCTTGTAGAAGGCTTGCATAGTAAAATATAAATTTTTGCAGATGACACTAAACTGTGCAAAGTAATTAACACTGAAGAGGACAATATACTGCTACAGAGGGATCTGGATAGATTGGAGGCTTGGGCAGATAAGTGGCATATGAGGTTTAACACTGACAAATGTAAAGTTATGCACATGGGAAGGAATAATGCAAGTCACCCGTACATACTAAATGGTAAAACACTTGGTAACACTGACATGGAAAAGGATCTAGGAATTTTAATAAACTGCAAACTAAGCTGCAAAAACCAGTGTCAGGCAGCTGCCGCCAAGGCCAATAAGATAATGGGTTGCATCAAAAGGGGCATAGATGCCCGTGATGAGAACATAGTCCTACCACTTTACAAATTGCTAGTCAGACCATACATGGAGTACTGTGTACAGTTCTGGGCTCCTGTGAACAAGGCGGACATAGCAGAGCTGGAGAGGGTTCAGAGGAGGGCAACTAAAGTAATAACTGGAATGGGGCAACTACAGTACCCTGAAAGGTTATCAAAATTAGGGTTGTTCACTTTAGAAAAAGACGACTGAGGGGAGATCTAATAACTATGTATAAATATATCAGGGGTCAGTACAGAGATCTCTCCCATCATCTATTTATCCCCAGGACTGTCACTGTGACGAGGGGACATCCTCTGCGTCTGGAAGAAAGAAGGTTTGTACACAAACATAGAAGAGGATTCTTCACTGTAAGAACAGTGAGACTATGGAACTCTCTGCCTGAGGAGGTGGTGATGGTGAGTACAATAAAGGAATTCAAGAGGGGACTGGATGTTTTTCTGGAGTGAAATAATATTACAGGTATTCCTCTGGATCAACTAGCAGGATGACAGGCCGAACTGGATGGACAGATGTCTTTTTTCGGCCTTGTGTACTATGTGTACTATGTTACACATGGGTTATTCAACCTGGAGCATGCGTTCTGTGACAAGTTATACGCCGAATGTGGCGTTTCTATACATAAGGTCTCTGGTGCACCTATTGGGTATGATGATATGTTTTTTTCCCTTGTGTTCTCCACCCCTTGTCATTATGCTTTTAGTATCTGGGTATCAACACAGCTGTAGATCATTATGCACACATGCACTTTATGATGTAAACAAATATGTATTCTGTTTCTTTACATCACTGCCTGATTTACTGTATTGTCACCATTCTTTTATATATATTTTTGTAACCGATCACTGTTTTGATTATTGTATGAAGTCTATATTTTTTATTGATCAATTATGTAATTAATTATACACTGATGTTTTGCATCACACGCTGATTTGATTAATTGTTTGACCTATATAAATTATTTTATGCACTGATGTTCCAGGCTTTAGAAAGGCTCTATTGTTGAGCCAAAACGTTGCTTCTTTTTGCCACATGGGTGAATAAAACAATATTTTTTTTCACTTTGGAGTGCTTTCTAGTCTATATTTTTGTATTTGGGCTATGAACTTTTGCCCTGGGACTTAGCATCCGCCTCATATTTCTTCATTCGGTGACGACATTTTTTCCGTTCATATATATATATATACATACATATATATACTTTCTTAGAGACTCTGTATGCTGCTATGCCAGGCTCAGTTGTCATATTTTAGAGAATAACACCAGGTTTGTCACTTGTTGAAGCAAGTTTTCTGTACAGCGGAAGCCCCATGGATATCTGTCTCTGTGACAGTCAATACTAATGTAACCAAACCATACTACGGCCTTATGCATGAGCAACTGTTTTTTATATTTGCATGTTGAATGTTCTATGAGTAAAAGCCGCTATAATCTTAAATCATTCTCACCTACTCTTAATAAGGTAATAAATAAAATATCAGGAACAACATTGCATTACTTGCTCTACTGTGAATATAAAATACAAAGCAACAATATTCACGTCACAGATTATGTAAAACAAGCAAACTCTTATGAGAGAACACATTCAAAATACTATATCCAGTTATGCATTATTCAAACAATCCTGAGAATACTATAATCCTTATTCATTAGCTTTTGTATCACAGAAATAGTTAAGGAAAAATTATGATAGAATAAATGTTTATTGAAGATGTACAGTATAGGAGAAGATCTAATGGGATCTTTGGTCTTACGTTTCTAAATGTTTAAAGAAGCATTTCAGCAAAAATAATATTTTTGCCTATATAGTACAGCACAGCATTATTAATCCTTTGCCGACAGAGCAATTTTCCATTTTGGCATTCTCATTTTTGCTCCCTGCCTTCTTGGAGCCATACTGTAGTTTTTTTATTCATTTTTCGTTCACACAGTTGTATGAGGACTTTCTTTTGCAGGACAAGTTGTACTTTCTAATTGCATCGTTTAATATTGCATAGGCTGTACTGGGAAGCTGGAAAAAATTCTAAATGTGGTGGGATTAGAAAAAAATGCAATTCTGCCACAGTTTTATGGGTCTTGTTTTTACGGGGTCCCGTGTGCTCTTCACTCTCTGGGCCCAGTACAATTACGGCAATACCAAGTTTTTCTAGCATTTAAAAATGAAAACCGCGAAAATTGCCATATTTTGACCCTTATCATTTTTTTGTAGTTGGATGTGCAGGGCTGTGTGAGGGATAATTTTTTGGGATATGTATGACTTTTTGACCACTCTTTATTATATTTTTTGTGGGGGGTAAAGTGACTAAAAACGATGAATCGGCTATTTTGACTTTTTTTTCCATTTTGTGATTTGCCTTGTAACATAGTAACATAGTACATAAGGCCGAAAAAGACATCTGTCCATTCAGTTCGGCCAGTTGATCCAGAGGAAGGCAAAAAACCTGTGAGGTAGAAGCCAATTTTCCCCACTTAAGGGGAATAAAAATTCCTTCCTGACTCCAATCAGGCAATCAGAATAACTCCCGGGATCAACGACCCATCTCTAGTAGCTATAACCTGTAATATTATTATACTCCAGAAATACATCCAGGCCCCTCTTGAATTCCTTTATTGTACTCACCATCACCACCTCCTCAGGCAGAGAGTTCTATAGTCTCACTGCTCTTACTGTAAAGAATTCTCTTCTATGTTTGTGTACAAACCTTCTTTCCTCCAGACGCAGTGGATGTCACCTCGTCACAGTCCTGGAGATAAATAGATGATGGGATAGATCCCTGTACTGACCCCTGATAAATGTATACATAGTAATTAGATCTCCCTCAGTCGTCTTTTTTCTAAAGTAAATAACCCTAATAACTGAAATTTTCAGGGTACTGTAGTTGACCAATTCCAGTTATTACTTTAGTTGCCCTCCTCTGAATTCTCTCCAGGTCTGCTATGTCTGCCTTGTTCACAGGAGCCCAGAACTGTACACAGTACTCCATGTTCTCACTAGCGATTTGTAAAGTGGTAGGACTATGTTCTCATCACTTGCATCTCTGCCCCTTTTGATGCAACCCATTATCTTATTGGCCTTGGCGGGAGCTGCCTGACACTGGTTTTTGCAACTTAGTTTGCTGTTTATTAAAATTCTTAGATCCTTTTCCATGTCAGAGTTATCGAGTGTTTTACCATTTAGTATGTACGGGTGGCTTGCATTATTCCTTCCCATGTGCATAACTTTACATTTGTTAGTGTTAAACCTCATATGCCACTTATCTGCCCAAGCCTCCAATCTATCCAGATCCCTCTGTAGCAGTATATTGTCCTCTTCAGTGTTAAATACTTTACACAGTTTAGTGTCATCTGCAAAATTTATATTTTACTATGCAAGCCTTCTACAAGATCATTAATAAATATTTTGAAAAGAATAGGGCCCAATACTGACTGAGGTACCCCACTAGTTACAGTGACCCAATCTGAGTTTGTACCATTAATAACCCCCTCTGTTTTCTATCACTCAACCAGTTACTTACCCACTTACAGACATTTTCTCCCAGTCCAAGCATTCTCATTTTATTTACTAACCTTTTATGTGGTACAGAGTCAAATGCTTTAGAGAAGTCCAGATATATCACATCCATTGATTTGCCATTGTGACAGGGGCCACTATCTGCAGTATCTTCCCCTCCTATAATGTAATTACCCTCCCCCAGTCCCTAGTTTAAACACTCCTCCAACCTTCTAGATATCTTTCTCCTGAACACAGCTGCCCCTTCCCCTTTGAGGTGCAGCCCGTCCCTACGATAGAGCCTGTAGCCGACAGAGAAGTCGGCCCAGTTCTCCAGGAACCCAAACCCCTCCGTCCTACACCAGTTCTTGAGCCACTTGTTAACCTCCCTAATCTCCACCTACCTCTAACTTTTTCATTGGTTTCGATATGGACCATGACGGCTGAATCTTCTCCAGCCCCTCTCAGTAATCTGTCAACCAGATCCTCGATGTGTCGAACTCTAGCGCCGGGAAGACAGTACACTGTTCGGCGATCACGGTCTTTGTGACAGATTGCCCTATCTGTTCCCCTAATAATTCCCTACCAGCAGCTGTCTGGCCTGCCCTGCTCTCCTGGTCCCCTGCTTACTGGAGCTGACATTCCCTGACTGGCAGAGGAAGTGTCCGGCTGCAGCAGTGCTGACCCTGAACGGACGTCCCCTCATCTGCCAAACGTGAAAACTTGTTGGGGTGTGTCAGATCAGGGCTAGCCTCCCTTGCACTCTTCCCTCTACCCCGCTTTCTAACTGTTACCCAGATAGCTGCCTCACTTTCCTCAGCCTCATCACTTTCACCCTCCCCCTCATCTACCCCAGGGTAAGGAACTCTGAAAAGGTGGGAACACCCATACTGACATGCATGCAGCCAATCAGCAGCCAGCCAGAGTTATGATGTCACAGCCCTATAAATAGTGCTGCCATCTTAGATTCTGCCATTCACCAGTGTACTTAGTGCAGGGAGAGATGTGTCTGCAGGCGCTAGGGACAGTGACAGGAAAGACTTGATTGTGGTGAAAAAAAAACAAATTTACAAGTGCAGGGAAAGATTACTCAAGGTGTAGGGAAAGAATAGGGAGGAATCATTCCACCAGCATTTCTGTTGAACAGGGTTCAGTCGGGGACTTGAGAATCTGGGTAATAGGAACAATCCGATTTCACCCTGACTGGGGATCCCATCTGCCATTATACTAGTGATGAGAGAGCATGCTCGGCCGAATATCTGATCGGCTTGAGCATCACTATGCTGTGCTCGAGAGCAATGCTCGAGTCTCCGCACTGCACGTTTCATGGATTTTAAGCAGCTAATAAAGGTGCAGTTAAGTACTGCCCTCACTGTAATGCCAGTAGCCATGTTGGCTGCTGGCATTACAGTGATTGGCTGGCTGGAGCGCGCCATTGGGGGCTATATAGCACCCGATGACGCATGTTCGGCTCAGCCGTAGACAGGGAGAGCAGAGCATAGGAAGGGAAAGACAGTGTAGGGAGAGATTTTCACAGTTTTTATTCAGAGAAAGCTTTTCCAAGACCTAAAAGTCCTTTTAAGGACTACTCTGTGTGTGTGTGTGTGTGTGTGTGTGTTAGAGCAGCAATCTATTTACCTCCTGCAGTCTCAGGGATAGTGCTTTGGAAGGGACAATTAGTGCAGGGAGAGACATTTGCTGTTTTTACTACCAAAAGCTTTTCAATGACCCCAAAGTGCTTTTAAGGACTACTGCGTGTGATTGAGAGCAGAAAGATATTTTTATTTTATACCTATTAGTGACGTATACTGTACATCATCCACAAACTGTGTCTTTAATAATCTGGGCCACATCTAGTGTCTATAATCTGTGATGTTCTGTAACCAATACTGTAGAACATCTGCAAACAGTGTCTGTATTACAAATTCCAATAATCTGGGCCACATCTAGTGTTCATAATCTGTGGTGTTTTTTAACCAATACTGTAGAACATCTGCAAACAGTGTCTGTATTACAAATTCCAATAATCTGGGTCACATCTAGTGTCCATAATCTGTGGTGTTCTTTAACCAATACTGTAGAACATCTGCAAACAGTGTCTGTATTACAAATTCCAATAATCTGGGCCACATATAGTGTTCACAATCTGTGGTGTTCTTTAACCAATACTGTAGAACATGTGCAAACAGTCTCTGTATTACAAATTCCAATAATCTAGGCCTAAAATAGTGTCCATAATCCATGGGGTTATGTGACATATACTGTCCTGCATCCGAAAACTGTGTCTTTAGCGGATAGTAAAACAATCTGCGCCACGTCTAGTGACAAAACCATTAATATGAAGAAGACGAGCACTAAGGAACGGGGAAGTGGGCATGATGCTGATGGTGCACGCAGAGGTTGCGGCCCTGGTCGCAATGAAACTGTGCTTGCTGCCAGTGCACCAGAAAAAAAAAATAGTACCCAGCTTCATGTCCAATTTAACTGGACGGCACAGGACAACACTGTCCAAGTCGGACAAGGGAGAACAGTTGGTCGGTTGTATTGCTGATGATAATGCTTACAGTCAGTTAAGCACCACCCTCTCATCCAGTCTCTGTAGCCCAGAGTCTGGTCAACTGAATCCTCACTCTGATCATCCTTCCTCCCACCATGGAGAGGCTTGCCAAACGAGTGATCCAACACTCGGATATTCTGAGGAGCTCTTTCCAGCGCCACTATTAGATTTGAGTATATCTTAATAAGGGTGGCTCTACTTTATAGAGGGAAATCTGGCCAGGTGCACGATCAAAAGTAAGCCCCGTTTACCAGATATAGAATAATTGTGTAAATGGATCGGCACACAGTCACAAATACATGGGTCACGCATAAACACAAAATGTTACACAATACATATCGGATAATACTCAATAAACTAAAAACAATTGCTTCAAGAAAATATACAAAAAGCGTTTCGGATAAGCACTATATTGTAAGTCTGAGGATTTGTTCTAATGTTGGATTATATATTAGTTGATATCAATTCTTATATCCCTTTGAGCAAAAAAAGTAACTGGGTAGTTTCCAAAAATCGCAATACATTCGCTGTAAGGACTTGGTAAGCGAAAGTTCAATAAGAGCTTAGATAAAGTGAAAGTTCAATATACGTACTTGCTAAGCTGCACCTATGAAAATTGTTCGCAGTTCTTATAAAAATTTGGCACTTGTTTTAAACTGTAAATTCGAACGATATATTCATGCAAACTTTTTGCGGTAGAGGTTCAGTATAAGTGCTTAATGAAGCAACATTCATGGGGTACTCAGCCTTAAAACTCAGGTTGCTATTCAAAGGAATCCGAGTTGCCCCATGGTACTGGGGTGTGTTGCACTCATTTCCCAAAGACCCGTGGCATGTTCACGCGCGATTACCTCCTTGTCTCACTTCCTTGTTGTAGAATATCTTTAAAGGTTGTACGATTTCTTCTTATGGGATTTCTTCAATGTGTTTCGAAAATGTTTACTGCCGGCAGTATTCCTTGAACTTTTTCTTAAGAAGGCACTGGAAAACGATTATTAAAATGGACCAAGCGTGTTTCAGAGTATATTTTGGGTCTTACTCCTTCCTCATGTTAGGCTGCCTTTCCCGTGACCCTCGTGTTATACGCATTTTAGATAACACGGATTACTGGGTGTTCACCCTTCTCGACCCCCACTACAAAGAGATCTTCTCATCTCTCATTCCTGCGGTAGAGAGGATGAGTAAATGGTGCAATACCAGAAGGTACTTGTTGAGAGATTGCTCCAAAATTTTCCTTCTGACAATGCGGCCGGTAGAGTCCGAACTTCCTTAGGCAACCGAGGAAGGGAAACAAAGGGAACACACAGCAGTTCCAACAAAGGCAGGGCAACACTCTCCAAGGCATGGGACACTTTTATGCACCGCCAGCAACCTCATCCTGAAGCGCAGCCTAGTGCTACAAGGAGGGACTTGGACTGTTTTGGAAGATGGTGAAGGAATACACCGCAGACCTTGTCAGCATCATAAATGATCCCTCAATGCCCTACAACTACTGGATGTCCAAGCTGGACACATGGCATGAACTTAAGCTCTACACCTTGCTGCCAGCATTTTGTCTGAGCGTGTATTTAGTGCTGCTGGTGGCATTATAACAGGTAAGGGTATCCGCTTGTCCACTGGCAATGCTGACAGGTTGACTCAGATAAAGATGAACAAGGCCTAGATTGCCCCATACTTCTCAACTCCACCAGAGGAGAGCTGAGCTGATGAAGAACATAAAGGCAATTTCAATCTATCATTTATAATGTACTCAATCTACTGTAGTGTATTCCCTGCACCTTTTCCACCACAAAAAGAGTATATGGTGGATAGTGTTGAGAGCGAATATTCGAATAGCGAATTTTTTTAGCGAATATCGGCACTTCGCTAATTCGCGAATATTTCGAATATAGCGCTATAAATTCGCTATTTCGAATATTCGTTTTTTTTTTTTTTTTTTTGTTATATTTTTTTCTTTCCCTCTTCCCAACAGTAGTTCTTACCTGTCCTGAGGATTCCTGGCTTCCTGGCTGCTCTAGTCAGTGCCCATTGCCGCTTCTGCCGACTTCCGTGCTCATGGAGCGTCCCCATCCATGGGAACGTCTCCATATACTAAAATGTACTGTCGGATTTGAGGAATTACGTTGAAATCGCAATGCGATTAATTCAAGTTATATTAATCGCATTGCGATTTCAACTTAGAGCTGGGTTTATAATGGGTCAGCTTGCTAGAATGAACGAAGTTAACGAATATGGAATATAGCAGCACTGCTAAGTTGAATTCGCAATGCGATTAATTTAACTTAAAGTAATCGCATTGCGATTTCAACTTAGCACTGCTAGTGCCACTGCTATATTCCATATTCGTGTTAATTCTAGCCTATATAAGATAGCAGTGCTAAGTTGAAATCGCAATGCGATTACTTCAAGTTAAATTAATCGCATTGCGAATTCAACTTAGCAGTGCTGCTATATTCCATATTCGTTAACTTCGTTCATTGAATCGTTAACTTCGTTCATTCTAGCAAGCTGACCCATTATAAACCCAGCTCTAAGTTGAAATCGCAATGCGATTAATATAACTTGAATTAATCGCATTGCGATTTCAACGTAATTCCTCAAATCCGACAGTACATTTTAGTATATGGAGATGTTCCCATGGTGATGGGAACGCTTCATGAGCAAGGAACTTTATGTTGGCTTGGTAGAATTAGCGAATAGCGAATATGACGAATGTATTCGTCATATTCCTCAAAACGAAGATAACGAAGTATTTTACATCTTCGTTTCAGCAACCTATTCACTTCGCTAATTCTAGCAATCAAATAGGAAAGTTGACTGACTACAGCTTTGTTTAATTCGCTATGCGATTATATTACTTTGCCAAATTGCCACTTTTTTTTAAAATAAATCAAATAATTATAATGATTATCAAGTATAATAATTATACTATATTTATTAAAAAAAGGTAGTAGTAACTTAAGTAATATTATCGCATATGATCCTAATACTATTCTCCATATTCGATAATATTATCGCATTGCGAACAAAAACTTAGTGCTATATTCTCCATATTCGATAAGCCACATAATAGGAAAGTTGACTATAGAGACCAAGTTTTTATTTGCATATGCGATAATATTACTTTGCCACTTTTTTCTATATTCTTTCATTGCGAATACAAACTTAGCTGTCTATAGGCATCTTTCCTTGTGCATTTTTTTCGTGTCATAGAATATTCCTGAATATTCTGAAAATATATAGCATTAGCATTATGTTGAATATAATGATATATATTTCTATTTTAGAATAGTCGTAATTTTTTATTTTTTTATTTGATTTGGCCAGAGTGTGACCACACATGATTCCTTCCCGCTTTTTGACTGAGAGCGAATATGTAGAGTATAGCGTTATTCAGTGGCGTAATGAGAAAGGACTGGGCCCCACAGCAATTTTTTGAATGGGCCCTCCTACCCCCACAACTACCCCACACAAACTTCTACACAACCCACTCCTCCCATGCAACCCCTCTCCTTTGGCTAGTCACGATCGCTCTCTGCGATGAGACCCGGAAGCTCCTCCGTCCATTTCGTACATTGTTTCTGTATATAATATCATTGTATAATACTGTTGAGAGGGCCCTGACAATACCTGGGTGGGCCCCTACTGAGTTTGGGCACCAAATCAGCCGCTTCCCCTATAGTTACGCCCCTGGCCAGAGGTGTAACTTGACCAGCATGCACTTTCTATAACGCTGGGTTCACACCAGCGCGCCCGCTCACGCATACGACGTGTGATCTTTACTTCTATTTTCGCATTGCGAAAATTAAAGTAAAATTGCGCGCCGAGCGCGTTTGCGTTATATATCCCTATGGGGATGCGCACGCTACGCCCCAAAGAAGATCCTGTACTTCTTTGGGCGTAGAGTGTTTTACAGCTGTTTCAAACGCGCTGTAAAACGCTCAGGTGAGAACCATGCCCATAGGGAAACATGGTTTTTCACCTGTTGAGCGTTTTACAGCGCATTTCAACGCACTGTAAAACACCCAAGTGTGAACCCAGCGTAATACCAGTGTCTTCTTATGCGGCACAAGGGTCTTTGGGCCCCTCAGGCTCCTGGGCCCGTTAGCAACTGCTACCTCTGCACCCCATATAGCTACGCCCTGGCGTTATTCATATATATACACTAACCTAAAGAATTATTAGGAACACCTGTTCTATTTCTCATTAATGCAATTATCTAGTCAACCAATCACATGGCAGTTGCTTCAATGCATTTAGGGGTGTGGTCCTGGTCCAGACAATCTCCTGAAATCAGAATGGGAAAGAAAGGTGATTTAAGCAATTTTGAGCGTGGCATGGTTGTTGGTGCCAGAAGGGCCGGTCTGAGTATTTCACAATCTGCTCAGTTACTGGGATTTTCACGCACAACCATTTCTAGGGTTTACAAAGAATGGTGTGAAAAGGGAAAAACATCCAGTATGTGGCAGTCCTGTGGGCGAAAATGCCTTGTGGATGCTAGAGGTCAGAGGAGAATGGGCCGACTGATTCAAGCTGATAGAAGAGCAACGTTGACTGAAATAACCACTCGTTACAACCGAGGTATGCAGCAAAGCATTTGTGAAGCCACAACACGCACAACCTTGAGGCAGATGGGCTACAACAGCAGAAGACCCCACCGGGTACCACTCATCTCCACTACAAATAGGAAAAAGAGGCTACAATTTGCACGAGCTCACCAAAATTGGACTGTTGAAGACTGGAAAAATGTTGCCTGGCCTGATGAGTCTCGATTTCTGTTGAGACATTCAAATCGTAGAGTCCGAATTTGGCGTAAATAGAACGAGATCATGTATCCATCATGCCTTGTTACCACTGTGCAGGCTGGTGGTGGTGGTGTAATGGTGTGGGGGATGTTTTCTGGGCACAATTTAGGCCCCTTAGTGCCAATTGGCCATCGTTTAAATGCCACGGGCTACCTGAGCATTGTTTCTGACCATGTCCATCCCTTCATGACCACCGTGTACCCATCTTCTGATGGCTACTTCCAGCAGGATAATGAACATGTCACAAAGCTCGATTCATTTCAAATTGGTTTCTTGAACATGACAATGAGTTCACTGTACTAAAATGGCCCCCACAGTCACCAGATCTCAACCCAATAGAGCATCTTTGGGATGTGGTGGAGCAGGAGCTTCGTGCCCTGGATGTGCATCCCTCAAATCTCCATCAACTGCAAGATGCTATCCTATCAATATGGGCCAACATTTCTAAAGAATGCTATCAGCACCTTGTGGAATCAATGCCACGTAGAATTAAGGCAGTTCCGAAGGCAAAAGAGGGTCCAACACCGTATTAGTATGGTGTTCCTAATAATTATTTAGGTGAGTGTATATATATATATATATATATATATATATATACACATAGATATATACTGTATGTATGTAAAATAATGTATATATGTATGTATGCATCTGTGTATGTTCCACAAATACTCAAACATGCAACCATCGATTTCAACGATACTTGGTGTACACATCCCTTAGTACATGGAATCAATACTTGCGGGGTCTCTGCTCTCTAGGACGTACCGTTTCAGCGCTATTCCCAAAAATGACATCCATTACAGTCAATACAAGGCTGGCAACTGCCATTTACACGGTCACATGTCAGCCACTAGAAGCTCGCGGGTCCTACTCCTGGACTGGTTACCATAACAACTGATCCAAGGTTTTGCCACTTTGCATGTCCTGAGACTCCTAAAATATTGAGTCAGATAATGCCACAACTACACTGCTACATGCATGGGGGCAGGGGCCACTATTAAACATATGGGCGCTGTTAAATGGGCGGTTACTATGGAGATCAAAAATAAAGGGACGGTCAGTGCGGGTGTGTATTTCTTGATCATACAACTCATTGATTTTTGGCTCTTAGCAGCCGCCCGCCGATACCTCTCAGGGTGGCGAGGCAGTTGTGGCTCTAGTGGCACAATACTGTGCCACAGAGTCCTCTGGCCCGGCTCTGAGCAGCAGCAACTGCTGCTCTCCGCCTCCTGCAGGACCAACCCCCTGGAATCCTCCCTGCTCTTGTTAGACAGCGACTGTGAGTGGGACATCTTGGGGAAGGCAATGCAGGAAGCTTTTGGAGGTGATGGAGGAGGATGAGGGTGTACCACCGCTCTTCCCACCCATACATGATCAGCACCGCACACACGCTGGATTACGTCTAACAGCAGATGGTGTGGGCTTCATACTTCACCGTTAACAATACTTGCTTCTGCATGTCCTGACACTGCTGAGTTATGTGTGGGCCTTATACTACAGTGTTACCGTGTGCCTACTTCTGTCTGTCCTGATCCAGATGAGTCTGACCCTAGACTGAAGAGGCCTTACAACTAAGTTATAAAATTACACCGTAACATAACATTAGAAAAACGAAAGCACAAGTTATAACGGTTAATAAACTATTTATAAATAACATGGCAATTTTTTTAGCCGGGCCAGCAGCTCCCTCATCTTGGCCATTTCACGGAGATGCCTCCTATCCATCTCCTGCATCTTTCGAAACAGCCGCCGCTGCTGCTTGGCCAACTCCTCCATCTCTCTCCTGTACTCCCGCTCCATCCTGGCCATTTGGCGGACACACTTGTTCACAACTGTAAAAATAAATAAATAAACAAACAATTACTGCAATTCAGGTTACAAGACAATTAGTGCTTAGTGTGGAGTATGAGTTTAAAAACCGCCTATTTAAATCTTAACTCAGTAGCTATAGATTTTTATGTTACTAATATTTTGGTTTACTTTGTGAGAGTTCGGGTATGGCATAATGTTATTTGGTTTGTTAATACTTTTTGGTAGTTTACAGAGTTTGGTTGCAATTATATTGTTTTCTATTACTGTAGTTTCTGTTTTCCCTCATTGTTGGCATTTTAACCACTTAACGGCCAGCCCACAATAGTACGTCATAGTGGGACATGACTTGATGCACAGGGACAGTGGCGCACCCAAGGGGTGGTCCAACAGGTCTGGACCCCTAGAACCATTAAATTGTTTGTTTGTTTTTATCCTCCAGGGCCGCTATCGACCGCCATAGGCGGCACGGCCCTGGTTCTAATTAGGCTGCAGCGGGCACGGGAGCGCATCGTTCACTGCCCCGCCGCCTATCACCACTATAGGCTTCAGGCCTATTTGCTGGTAGAAGCCCAGCAAATAAATGGATGGCAGTATGGGGCAAATTAATTAATATGGGGCATCTGGTGGCACTATAGGAACATTATTTGGGGGCACTATTGGGCAGTGGAGAACTATGGGGTCATTTACTGGGGCACTATATAGGGGTATTTTATACTGGCATACATTATGGGGACATTAGCTGAACTGTGGGCACTAAGCAGGGTTATTTGATTTATTGTTATATTATAAGGAAAAGTATTACTACTACATTATGGTGAGCTTTACTACTGCTACTGGGGGGCTGAAGGGAGCATGATTACTAGGATCTGGGGAGGGAGGAGAGCGGAGGAGCTCTCTGTACCCCCACCCGGACCTACACTCCGTTAAAATCGCGCAGCTTCTCCTCCTCCACTCCTCTTTCGCTATTCTAGGGGGACAGTGTGAGTGTAAGTACAGGAGCTTTATGTCGGGGCCCTGAATACTGAGTAAAGTGCGTCTATGTAGGATGAGGGTAAGACTCTTACCTTCATCCTCAACAATATAATTTCAGCTGTACATTGTTTGTTGGGAGTGGCCTATTATATGTAGGAGGGGCTGATAACAATTGCCGTAGCTTTTTTTTATTCCGACCCCACTATACAAAATTCCTGGGTGCTCCCCTTAACAGGGACGTACTATTGCAGACCAACAAAAACCGTCCCCAGGCATAATCGCTTTGGAAATGAGGTGCAAAACCTGCTTAGCTAAACGGGCAGCCATGTTAACTAAGGTCTGCTATTGTTCAGGGATCGTGTGATATTTTTGAATATGTTTTGTGTACCGATTTATATTGGTGTGTGCACATATTTACCCTCCTGGTGAGGCGTGTATACGACCTCTTCCTCCTCCTCTTCAGGATGTGGGGGCGATTCTGAGTGGCTGGGACGGTCCAGCCTCCTCCTCAACCTCGACCTCCACAATATTGAGGTCAGCACTCGCCTCCTCCATTGTCACCACTTCCGGTGGTGGATGGGCCGCTGTAAGGGTGGAGGGTCCTGGCTGTTCCTCCGTCTCCTCCTCCTCCGTGGACACCTCAATGTCCTCCGCTTTTCTTTTGCGGTGGCGGACAGAGGGACGGTTTTACCTGTAATAATCACAAATTGTTAAAAATGTAAACAAACAACTCAAGAATCATAAAAATGTAAAAGATCCATACATTTCTATATGGAGGCATCTGCAATCCAATGGTTGATTTGCCTCATTTTGTAGGGAACTGACATTCTTAAAACCTGTGTTACAGATGGTAAAACCGGCCTAAGTTACCAATAACGCGCATGTGCCAAGGTCAGCGCTAATCGTGGCCGTGCAGGAGTTGATGTGCCAGTATCTGTGATATATGCGGGAGAATGCAGCCTGTGTCCGTACATCAGTAACGGCCGTACCCCTGCCGCTGAATTAAGGTCATGCGCCCGCCTGATCATAGCGATGTACATGTAGGGTGCTGGGCATTAAGTGACGTTCTGTTGCACCGTACATGTACTGGGGGCTGTAAGGGATGAAATACGGATGTAGTAGAGTTAACACACATGCTTTATGAGCCATGTTATGTAAACTAGATGCGTTTAGCTTTTTTTTACAATGGCTTTTGTTTATAGATAACGCGATGAGTTATGAAATTCCTATTAAGAGTTTGTGTGTTAACACTGTTAACCCAGCTCCATCTGTACGGATTAGAGCATCACTGACTAGATACATTACATAGAGGTGTAGAGAGATATATAAAAGTCATGTAAGCAATGTACCTGGGCACAGTACAGCACTCCGCTCTCTGATGCGCTCTGGGTGGTGCCTCTTGAGGTCGCACCACTTTTTTGGATGGCCTCCTTTACTGGCATGTGGCCAAACCTCTCCTCCATCTCCTTCTGGAGGGACAGGATTATGGCGGTCTTCTCCGCATGCTTGCGGGTCAGGCCGTAACCCTTCTCCAACATTGTCTGCAGGATAAAGATGCAAACATATAATCAACATTTTTAGTATACTATTTTTAATTTTTTTAAATTTACTTCTAAGATCTGTTTGCACTGGGATTGTATGTGTATGGGGTCTACACAACAAGTAATATATTGCTTTAGGAAACCAAAAAGAAAAAAAAAGAAGGAAGGAAGGGAAATAAAAAAAAAAAAAAAATCGTATCCTGGTAAATATTCGAATACTCGAATATTTTACAACAGTAGATCTACACATAAATATTTTTCTGTAGATAAAGTGTTAAAAAATAATGTTCAGAATCAGATATGCGTGCAATATGTAATACAATCATGTGATGTAATAAACATTAAACATGTTACTATACTTACATTGATTATATAATCTTCCTCCTCTTCGGTAAGCAATTTCGCCCCATCTCGATCCGATCTCGATTCGATTTTTCAAAAGTCAGCACCAGTCGCGAAACCGAAAGTAAAACGTCACGTGACACGATTGTCACATGATCGCGTGCATACGCGATTATTCCTTGTGATTCGTCAATTCGTGGTAAGTATTGTAATTTATTTTTAAACTTTGAACACAGCTCTAGGTTGGAATCGCAATGCGAAAATATTTAATTGCATTGCGCTTCTAACTTAGAGTGAACTTTCCTATTAGATTTAACGAATATGGAGAATATAGGGCTATATTCGTCATCTTCGTTAATTCTAGATAACTTATCGCATATCGAATTTAATGCGATAATATTACTTTGCCTTTTTTAACTAGAATAATGCTATTCTATTTATTTAAAAAGGGCAAAGTAATATTATCGTATAGCGAATCTAATGCGATAATATTACTTTGCCTTTTAAAAAAATAAATAGAATAGTATTATTCTATTTAAAAAAAAAGGCAATGTAATATTATCGCATAGCGAATTTACCTGCCGTTTATTTAGTCCACTGCTAAAATTAGCGAAGTCGACGAATATGGAGCTAAAACGAAGATGGAGATTATTTCGTTATCTTCGTTTTGAGGAAAATGACGAATACATTCGTCATATTCATCATCTTCGCTAATTCTAGATATCAAACCAATATCGGCAAGTTGCCTTGTTAAAAAAATAAAGAATCGCAATACGATTATTTAAATCGCAGAATAATCGCGATAACTAGAATAATAACGAATATTCGATTTCGACGAATATGAGACGAATATTCTAGCGAATATTCGCGAATTTCGTCGAAATCGAATATGGCACCTCCCGCTCATCACTAATGGTGGAATCTTGTTTTCTCGTCCTCCTCCTCATCCAGATTGTATATATTCCCTCCACTCTATTTTTTGTGGGTCAGCTGAACAGCATGCACTCGCATATAATGTTTTAGAGCGTCAGCTGAACAGCATGCACTCGCATATAATGTTTTAGAGCGTCAGCTGAACAGCATGCACTCGCATATAATGTTTTAGAGCATCAGCTCACCTGCAGGCACTCACATATAATTTTTTAGTGTATTAGTAGAAAAAGAGAGAAAACTGCCGCTCAGCGGTGCAGTTATCTGTTTTAAATCCCTTTTTGCATGCATTAGTGGAAAACGCAAAAAATTTCCGCTCAGCGGTGTAGTTATCTGTTCTAAAGTCCTTTTTCCGTGTATTAGTGGAAAAAGAAAATATATCTTTACCGGTCAGCGGTGCAGTGATATATTTGGTAGCCCTGTTTGCTGTGTATTAGAGGCAAAATAAAAATATATTTGACCTTCATCGTTGCACTTATCTGTTGAAAAGCCTTTTGTGTAAAAGTTGAAAAAGTTAGGGCCTAATTGCCGTTCTGTGGTGCAGTGATATATTCAGAAGCCCTGTTTGCAGTGTACTAGTGGAATAAAAAAATTATATTCGCTGTTCATCGTTGCATTTATCCGTTGAAAAGCCTGTTGTGTAAAAGTGGAAAAGAATTAGGGCCTAATTGCTGTTCAGCGGTGCAGTGGTATATTCTGATGCCCAGTTCGCCGTGTATTAGTGGCGAAATAAAAATATATTCGCCATCCAGCGTTGCACTTATCTGTTGAAAAGCCTTTTGTGTAAAAGTGGGAAAAAATTAGGCATAATAACCATTCTGTGGTGCAGAGATGTATTCGGTAGCCCAGTTTGCCTTGTATTAGTGTCAAAATAAAAATATATTTGACCTTCATCATTGCACTTATCTGTTGAAAAGCCTTTTGTCTAAAAGTGGAAAAAATTAGGGCCTAATTGCCTTTCTGCGTTGCAGTGATATATTCAGAAGCCCTGTTTGCCATGTATTTGTGGAAGAAAAAAATTATATTTGCCGTTCATCGTTGCATTCATCTGTTGAAAATCCTGTTGTGTAAAAGTGGAAAAAAATTAGGGCCTAATTGCCGTTCTGTGGTGCGGTGATATATTCAGAAGCCCAGTTCAGCCGTGTATTAGTGGCGAAATAAAAATATATTCGCCGTCCAGCGTTGCACTTATCTGTTGAAAAGCCTTTTGTGTAAAAGTGGGACAAAAAATTAGGCATAATAGCCGTTCTGTGGTGCAGAGATGTATTCGGTAGCCCTGTTTGCCGGGTATAAGTGGCAAAATAAAATATATCTGACATTCATCATTGCACATATCTGTTGAAAAGCCTTTTGTCTAAAAGTGGGAAAAAATTTGGACCTAATTGCCGTTCTGCGGTGCAGTGATATATTCAGAAGCCCTGTTTGCCATGTATTAGTGGAAGAAAAAAATTATATTCGCCGTTCATCGTTGCATTTATCTGTTAAAGAGCCTTTTGTGTAAAAGTAGAAAAAAATGAGGGCCTAATTGCCGTTCTGCGAAGCAGTGACATATTCTGAAGCCCAGTTTGCTGTGTATTAGTGGCAAAATAAAAATATATTCGCCGACCAGCGTTGCACTTATCTGTTGAAAAGACTTTTGTGCAAAAGTAGAAAAAAATTAGGGCCTAATTGCCATTCTGCGGTGCAGTGATATATTGTGAAGCCCAGTTTTCTGTGTATTAGTGGCAAAATAAAAATCTATTTGCCATCCAGCGTTGCACTTATATGTTGAAAAGCCTTGTGTAGTGTAAAAGTGGAAAAAATAAAGGCCTATTTGCCATTCAGTGGTGCAGTTATATGTGGTAAAGGTATTTTTGCAGTGAAATTTTTCTGTGAAAAAGGCTTTTTTTGTAAATTTCATGGCTGCCTGTACACCTCCTTTTGCTCTAGGGACCAAATTAGGTAGTGGTGAAATTTTTTCTATGAAACAGGCTTTTTTGGGAAATTTCATGGGTGACTATACCTCCTTTTGCTCTATGGACCGAATTATGTAGTGGTGAAATTTGTTATGAGAAACTGGCTTTTTTAATCAAATTTATGCGTGATTGTAAACCTCCATTTGTGCTATGGACCAAATTACTTAGTGGTGAAATTTGTTATGTGAAACAGTTTTTTTTTTTGGAAAATGTATGGGTGATTCTACACCTCCTTTTGCGGTATGGGCCGAATTACGTAGTGGTGAAATTTGTTAAATGAAACGGGCCTTTTTCGTCAAATTGATGGGTGATTGTAAGCCTCCTTTTGCGGTATGGACCTAATTACGTAAAGATGAGCGAATCGAAGCTGACGAAGTGGAATTAGTTTAGAAATTCAGGAAAATTCAATTCGAAACAAATGCGAATTTCCTCGCTTCATGGTAACGAATCGTTATTTTTCCTAACATGGCGGCTAAAATGGTGGCTACATGTGTGAGGACATGGGGCAAGGAACTCTGGGAATGGTGGGATAACCCATAATGCCATACATGCAGCCAGGCAGCCCGGTGATGCAACAGCCCTATAAATACGGCAGCCATCTTAGATTCTGCCATTCACAATCGTACTTTGTTCAGGGACAGATGTGTATGCAGGCGCTAGGAGAGTAAAAGAAAACTTGATTGTTAAAAAAAAAGGAAAGAAGAGATTTACTAGTGCAGGAGAAGTATAGTGAGAGGATTCATTTAACAAGCAAGCAGAGACGTGTGCAGATGCTAGGGACAGTCATAGGAATATCCTCATTGTGATAAAAGCGATTTACCAGTGAAGGGAAAGGATAGTGAAAGGCAGGGAAAGAAGTGTGCAGATACTAGGGAGAGTCATAGGAAAATTCTCATTGTGAAAAAGCGATTTACAAGTGAAGGGAAACATTACTTGGGGATCCAGAGAGTCTCATAATACAGCTCTGTCATTCCATCAATTAGTTATTGGGCTGAAAGTGCTATGTTCAAAAGCCTTTAGTGGCTTTTATCAATGGAAAACGAAAAATATATACGCAGGTGACTTTTGTTGTTATTTACGCTAAAATCATCTGCAGTCATTTCTGGTGAAAGAGTGTAGGGCGGTATTTCAGTAATGCACGAAAAATATAAAAGGACTGCACGTTTGCAGTCATTTCTGGTGAAAGAGTTTAGGGCGGCATTTCAGTAATACACAAAAATATAAACGCACTGCACATTTGCAGTCATTTCTGGTGAAAGCGTATAGGGTCGTATTTCAGTACTACAAGAAAAATATATACGCACTTCACGCTTTTTTGTTTTCTGGTTAAAGCGTATACTGGCCTTTTTCCATCTAACAAGAAATATATATTCTCGGGTCACTTGTGCAGTTATTTCTGGTGAAAGGGTATAGGGGCCTATCACAGTAAAAAAATAAAAATATATATAGGCACTGCAGTGTTGCAGTGAATTCTGTTCACTTATGAGGGGCGTATTTCATTCAAAAAAGAAAAATATATATGCACTTCACTCTTTAATTGTTTTGTGGTTAAAGCGTATAGTGGACTTTTTCCGTCCAACAAGAAATATATTTTCTAGGGCCACTCGTGCAGTTATTTCTGGTGAAAGGGTATAGGAGCCTATTACAGTAGAAAAATAAAAATATATACGCACTGCACTGTTGCTGTTATTTCTGGTGAAAGCTTATAGTGGCCTATTTCATTCCAACAAGAAAAATATATTCTCAAGTCACTTTGCAGTTATTTCTGGTGAAAGCGTATAGGGCGTATTTCAGTACTACAAGAAAAATATATTCTCAGTTCACTGTTACAGTTATACCTGGTAAAGCCTTTACTAGTGGAGAAAAAACTTTTATTTGGCATTAAGTGCTGCACTTATATGCGGTAAAATGTATTTTTAATTATTTTGGTGGAGAAAAAACTTGTATTCAGCATTAGCGCTGCACTTATATGCGGTAAAATCTCTTTTACTTAATTCGGTGGAGAAAAACATGTATTCTGCATAAAGCGCTGCACTTATGTGCGGTATAATCATTTTAGAATTATTTTCTTGGACAAAATCTTGTATTCTGCGTTAATCGCTGCACTTATATAAGGTAAAATCTTTTTAAATTATTTCGGTGGAAATACAAATTTCCACCTCCTTAATTAACTTCCTCATCTCTTCATTATCATCGGACACACTAACTTTACACCTCCCCCAGCACCTCCTAGGAGCGAATAAAGGAAATGACACTGCCAGCCTGTTAAATGGAATTGCAGCATGATACCACAATACATTTGATAGGACATTTAGCAAGAGTTTAAAGTGCCCACATATAGCACATAGTGAGACACTGCATCATGATGGATCAGCCAGGATTTCCACACAGCAATGCCTGATGCATCAGACTAGATCATCCATAGTGTCACACCAACAATTTGACAAAAGAGACCGGTTTCTTCTGGCTAACTGCCTCAGCTACTATTTTGATGCTGTTAACCGCCTGATGCCACACATCTGAAGCCAAGTGCTCCTTCTTTCACCCACCATCTTCAGCGGGTACTGGTATTACCACTGACCTCCACAATATGTCACTTTGCAACTCTATGGCCTACTCATGCTGCCGCCACCTCCAGACTCTGTCATTGTGCCGCTCTGTGGTCTCCTCATGCTGCTGCCACCTCCAGACTCTGTCATTGTGCCGCTCTGTGGTCTCCTCATGCTGCTGCCACCTTCAGACTCTGTCATTGTGCCGCTATGTGGTCTCCTCATGCTGCTGCCAACTCAACATTCTGGCATTGTGCCACTCTCTGGCCTACTCATGCTGCTGCCATCTCCACACTCTGTCATTGTGCCACTCTGTGGCTTATTCATGCTGCCGCCACCTCCAGACTCTGTAATTGTGCCGCTCTGTGGTATCCTCATGCTGCTGACACCTCAAGACTCTGCATTGTGCTGCTCTGTGGTCTCCTCATGCAGCCGCCACCTGCAGACTCGGTCATTGTGCCACTCGGTGGCCTCCTCATACTGCCGCCACTCGAAGACTCTGTCATTGTGCCACTCAGTGGCCTTCTTCTATTGCTGCTGCTGCCGCCACCTCCAGACTCTGTCATTGTGCCACTCTGTGGCCTACTCATGCTGCTACTACCTCCAGACTCTGTATTTGTGCCACTCTGTGGCCTACTCATGCTACTGCCACCTCCACACTCTGACATTGTGCCACTCTGTGGCCTACTCATGCTGTTGCCACCTACACACTCTGTCATTGTGCCACTCTGTGGCCTACTCATGCTGCTGCCAACTCCAGACTCTGTCATTGTGCCACTCTGTGGCCTACTCATGATGCTTCCACCTCCACACTCTGTCATTGTGCCACTCTATGGCCTCCTAATACTGCCTCCACCCACAAACTCTGTCATTGTACCACTTGGTGGCTTTCTCATACTGCTTCCACCTCCAGACCCTGCCATTGGGCTAATCTGTGGTCTCCTCATATTGCTTCCACCTAACCACTATGTCTTAGGTCCACGCTGTGGAATTCTCATGCTGTTCCCACCCTCCCAGTTTATGACTGGTCCACTATTGTGGCTTTCGGCCTGGCTGACATCATCATTTATTTGACACTTCTTCGGATCTGTCATAAGGAATGAAAAACTAGACGCACAATGGATCCTGTCTGTGTAGCAGCTTTAAGACCTGTATAGTCCTATGATAAATTACTTATGATTTGGCAGCCAAAAGCAGGAGTGGGTACAAAACACAGAAGACATGCAAATATTCCATTCACGTGTCATCTCTGTTTTTGGCCTTTAGCAATACTAATGGATTATTGAGCAAATGCTGACCGAGTGAAGGTGTATGCTCCACAGACAGGATCCATTTTTGTGGGTAATTGTTCTGATGTTTTAGAGGAAGGCCAAAATAATCGGTGACATCAACACAAACTTACTGCTGACACCCTCTAAACTCGGGAAGCTCTACTTGTATAAGTTTTTAATAGAACAGGTTCTGCAGACATCTATGAGGAATCAGCTGACAAGTGTGTAAAGTGTGTGCATCCTGTGTAAAGTGTGCGCATCCCAAAAATATCTGTGATATCCAGTGTACTTTTTCTGTAGACAGTGTCCGCTGCGGACAGTGACATTAGAGCGCCACATCTTCATTGAAAAGTGTGCGTATCCAAAAAATATCTGTGACATCCAGTGTACTGTTTCCGTAGACAGTGTCCGCTGTGGACAGTGACATTGGGGCGCCACATCTCCAGTGTAAAGTGTGCGCATCCCAAAAATATCTGTGACATCCAGTGTACTTTTTCCGTGAGTCGGTGTGACATTACGAGTACCACATCTGCAATGTAAGGTGTGCGCTTAAAAATTTATCTGTGACATACAGTGTACTTTTTCAATATACGGTGTCCTCTTCTGACAGTGACATTACAAGTGGAACATCTGAAGTGTAACGTGTTCGCTTAAAATTTTTATCTATGACAAATATTTTCAATAGACGTTGTCCACTTCTGACAGTGACATTACCAGTGCAACATCTCCAGTGTAACGTGTACACATAAAATTTTTATCTGTGACGTGGCAGTGTACTTTTCCGGAGACATCATTCCCAGAAGCGACCTCGAAGTCCAAGATACATCCAAACATCCTCCCCATGCTGTTCCCGAAACATTTTGGTGGTGTTTCCATCAATTTCTGACCTTTTTCCAATGAACCAGGCACCCTCCCTCTTCAGAGCAGGGGTGTCTGGTTTAATGCTCGGGTTCTCCCATTGACTTGATAAACACTAATGGTAATGACTAGAGTGTATAGGTTTGTCCTTAAGGCACTTCTGTGCTGTCTTGGCTGTGTACTTAGGGTCATTTTCTTGTTGGAAGGTTGAACAGTCGGCCCAGTCTGAGGTAGATTTCCATCAAGTATATCTATCTGTACTTTGCTCTTTTTTTGGCTTTCCCTTAACCCTGACCAGTCTTTCTATCCCAAACACTGAAAAACACTACCACACCAGGTGCTTTATTACAAACTCTAGTCATGCTTTTATGTGTCTTTTACTGAGTAAATGCAGTCACTGCAATGATGGTCAAACTTCTGAAAGTTTCTTCTATGTACACAAAGGATCTTTGGAGATCAAGCAAAATGACCATTGGGCTCTTGTTTTCTGGGGCAACCAGATCTGGCAAGAATCCTGGTTGTTATAAACTTCTTCCATTTAAGAATTATGGCAGCAATGTGCTCTTGGAAACTTTCAGTGCAGCAGAACTTTTTGGTATCCTTCTCTGAGCTCTATGGGTAGTTCTTTACTCCTCATGGCTTGTTTTTTACTACTGATATGCATTGTCACACGTGAGACCTTATATAGAAAGGTGTATTTTAATATTATATCTAGTCAACTGAATTTACCACAGGTAGCCTTCAATGAAGGTGTAGAAATATTTCAAAGATGAACAAGAGAAATTGGAGGCCCTAGATCTTAATTTTAAGTGTCATAGCAAAGCGTCTTAAGTTAATATTTATGTCAGTGTAAATTTTCATTTTTCTTTAAAATCAGATTAATTTGCAAATAAACTTTAAAATTCGTATTCAAGATTATTCTATTGATTGCAAAAATCGGCAATGTAATATAATGTAAATATTCTAAAACACAAATATATAGCACTATAGAATATAGTGCTATATATTCGGTTTTAAAATATTGGTCATTTTTCCAATTTATTGTGAACAGTCATTGCCCCAAAAGCAACCTAAGCAGGGAGGAATCATGACTTCAGATGGAAAAATATGATGAATATTCTAGAATTGAATTGACCCACAAGTCAGTAATGACCATTACTGATTTTGAATATTTTTCATTATTTAATATAGTTTATGTTATGCAAAAATTGGTAATTAAATATGCGCGTTAATCGAATCACGTAAGAGCATTAAGCAACTTTCCTATTGGGTTGGCTTGGCTTGGTAGAATTATCGAATATGTAGAATATAGCACTATATTTGTAAATTACGAATATAGCGCTATATTCTACATATTTGATAATTCTACCAAGCCAACCCAATAGGAAAGTTGCTTAACGCCCTTATGTGTTTCAATTAATGCGCATATTTAATTACCGATTTTTGTATAACATCAACTATATTTAATAGATAAGCAATTCTATTACACATTTATTCTTAAATTGGGGTTAATAACCCGTGCAAGATAACTGTTGGGGTGGCCACCTTGTTTAATAGATAAGCAATTCTATTATGCCTTTATTCTAAAATTGGGGTGAATTAGCTGTGTAAGAACTGTTATTGGTGTGCATACCTTGTTTTATAGAAAAACAATTCCGTTAGGCCTTGATTCTCAAATTGGGATGAAGAACCTGTGTAATATAACTTTTATTGGGGTGTCCACCTGATTTCATAAGCGTTAATTTTAACATAAATTTGTTTTCCTTAGTCCTAACAGCAGCACAAGTGGGGAGTTCTCCCATTTGCAACTGGCAGGACAGGTTGAATTTCTATTGATAGACATACTACCAAGGCTTATTAAACAATTCACCCACCCTATAAAGGGACATCCGCCCCTAAAGACTTTAGTGCTTTATCATCAAGTATACCAAAAATAAAGATGCTTGGTTTGGGTGGGAAATTTGTGTGCTGCTGTTAGAACTAAGGGAAAACAAATTTATGTTAAAATTAATGCTTCCCTTTCATCCTAACCAGCAGCACAACTGGGGACCTAGCAAGGAGCAAAACAGACAAATTGGGAGGGTCCCATTTTTTATTTTTTTAGGAAAGGGCGGAATTCAAAATGGTATGTCAAAACGCCACACCCTCAGAACGCCTAGAATCTAGGTGATAATGTTTAACAAAGGTGCTCTGGGAGCCCCAAGAAGCTGAAGCAGAGATCTGTTCTAACGGAACCAATTTTTTCTCCGCGTAGGAGGTAGACACTGCTCTTGTAGAGTGGGCAGTGACAAAGGATGGAGGAGCCAAATCCTGAGCTAAAAAGCTTCACGGTCATTCTGACTGCCCATCTACTTAAAGACGGTTTAGAGGCCTTAAGACTAGAGTTGAGAGAACACCTGGATGTTCGGGTTCGAGAAGTTCGGCTGAACTTCACGAAAATGTTCGGGTTTGGGATCCGAACTCAAACCCGAACCCCATTGAAGTCAATAGGGACCCGAACTTTTGGGCACTAAGAAGGCAGTAAAATAGCCCAGGAAAGGGCTAGAGGGCTGCAAAAGGCAGCAAAATGTAGGTAAATCTCCTGCAAACAAATGTGGATAGGGAAATGACTTAAAATAACATAAAATAGAGAAAAATAATAAATAAACATTCTAAACTTGAGCCCAAGTGAGTGACAGTGGCACCTGTCACCCAGCAAACAGAGGATGTAGCATCAACGCCACCACTTCTGTCATCATCAGCCAGCATCTCCACCAAATCCCATGAAAGTGTTCAGCTATCAGCTGTCCATCTCCCAAACACTTGAGAGAAAAAGAAATAGAAAGAGGAAGTACCCCCTACCCATGGCTCTGAATGCCTTATTTTAAACTTCCTGGTCCTTTGAAATGCTGTCATTCTGTCTGGTGGACAGTTTTAAAAACCTTATGGCGTGTATCCCAGCTGCCGCTACTTTTGCAGGCGAGCCATCCCTTCCCTGCACAACAAAGTGGCGGACAAAATCAGGTGTGCACTGCGCAACGCTATCTATGGCAACGTCCAAATAACCAACAACACAGTGGGTAAATGTAGCAGCTGGCCCAGAGGCGGATAGCATTTTTGCGAATGTCCTTCCGCCCCGAGGATTGCTGGGCATTTCTCTTTGTATCCTGTTACCTCCTCCTCCTCTGCTTCTTCTGACTCCTCCTCCTCCTCTACCACCCCCTCATCCACTCAGTGTAACACCTTCAACACCCACAGCAGCACAGCCAGGGGATATGACAGCAGTCTGTTTTAAAACTTGTGTGTTTGTGGGAAAAAACCCACAACGCACAGGAGCTGTGGACAGGCATGGAACAACAGACCGTCAATTGGTTGGTGCCACTGAGCCTCCAGCCCAACCTGGTGTTGTGCGCTAAAGGGGAAAAATGTAATGGCAGGTCTGGGCCTAGCCGGTTTGACGCAAATCCCCTGCCTGCCGCCTGCCACATGTGCTGAATTTGGGGTGCAGATATTCCTAAACACCAGTGAAAATCAATTCAGTTAATCGAACACACACAACACCCCCCATTTCCCTCAAACCATTAACAAACTATTTACAAATTTACTTAAATACATATTAAAATAACTATAATGCAGCTAAACTAACCATACAAACAAACAAAACTATATACACGCCTTATCATTAACTAATGGCCAGCCAATTACAAGTGGCCCGGAGGGTGGGTTCTTGCACCAACTGGAGGATTAGTACGATGAGGAGAAGTAGAAGGAACCGTGTTCTAAGCAGGGTGGCAACCAAGCCAGCTCACAGGCAGCTGGGTCACCATCAGCACCTCAGAAGGCTGGGTTAGCATTGGCGAAATGTTGGAAAGCTTTTTCATCATGCCACAACAACCTGCACCACCAGCAGATCTGGAACATGTTAGCAGGAGGCAGCATTTTAGCAACATGGTGGAAGAGTACACATACTGACTGATGGGTTTTCCCAGGGCGTAGCTTCAGGGAAGCATGGGAAGCTACTGTTTTGGGTCCCTTACCTATGTCTATTATAGAGATCACCAAATCTACCATATTAAGTGGTCCCTATGTCAAGATCCCCTTTTTACAAGCTTTATGGATGTGACGGGGAAAACCTAAGCCAGTTATCCATCCACAGACAGCTGTTTCAGGGTGTTACCCATCATCAGTGTGGAGTAGGATTCTGGTTAATCGGGAGCAATGCCTTGGAGACTACGCAAACAAAACAATAGCTGATCTCAGGGAGACCAGCCACAAAACACCACGGAGCCTCAGTTAAGAGTCTCAACACAGCAATCCAAAGTGCAAAGCTCCCTGGGAAACAGTAATATGCAAAATAAATGTGCAGCCCCAGTATTGGGTCTACAACACAATGAAAGCCAGATATCCCTCAAAGGAAGGAAAACCGGTGCAAAAGGGTGTCTCCATTATAGAGATCACCAAATCCACCATATTAAGTGGCCCCTATGTCAAAATCCCGCTTTTACAAGCTTTAAGGATGTGACGGGGAAAACCTAAGCCAGTTATGCATCCACAGACAGCTGTTTCAGGGTGTTACCCATCATCAGTGTGGAGTAGGATTCTGGTTAATCGGGAGCAATGCCTTGGAGACTACTCAAACAAAACAATAACTGATCTCAGGGAGACCAGCCACAAAAACACCACGGAGCCTCAGTTAAGAGTCTCAACACAGCAATCCAAAGTGCAAAGCTCACTGGGAAACAGTAATATAAAAATAATTGTAGAGCCCCAGTATTGGGTCTACAACACAATGAAAGCCAGATATCCCTCAAAGGAAGGAAAACCGGTGCAAAAGGGTGTCTCCATTATAGAGATCACCAAATCCACCATATTAAGTGGCCCCTATGTCAAAATCCCGCTTTTTTGCAAGCTTTAAGGATGTGATGGGAAAAACCTAAGCCAGTTACAACATGCTGCAGTGCCTGCGCAAAGACCGCCCAGTTACTGCCACATTCTAACTTGTGCTGATTACTGGGTGGCCACCCTGCTGCATCCCTGTTACAAACAACGTGCCGTACTTAATTCCCTCACTGGAGTGTGATAGGAAGATAAGCCCGCTAGTAGACACGCTGCTGATGGCATTTATACCTGACACTGTGGACTCAGTTGAAGCACAAGTTGAAGGCAGAGGAGGAGGAGGATAAACCTCAGAAGGCAGGTTTATCATTGGCAAAATATGTAAAAGCTTTGTCATCACGCCTCAACAACCTGCATCACCAGCAGATCTGGAACATCTTAGCAGGAGGAAGCATTTCAGCTATATGTTGGAACAGTATACGTACTGACTGATGGGTCTGCCTAGGGAATAGCTACAGGGGAAGTAGGGTAAGCAACTGCTTTGGGGCCGTGACCTAGAAAGGGCCCATCCAGGAGGAGGAGGATGAGTAAAGGACTTTGTCAGGGCCCCTCAACAGTATTATACAATGAAATTATATACAGTGGCAGTATAGACAGTGTAGAAAGCGAATGGAAAAGCTGCTGGGCCTGGTCTGAGAGAGTGATCTTTAGTAGCCACAGGCATGGCAGCATGAAAGGAAGGGGTTGCGCAAAATTACTGGGGAGGGGGCCCCATTCAAAAATTTGATGTGGCGCCCAATCATTTCTAGCTATGCCACTGAGGCTGGACTATTCAACTTCTGGGTCTTCAAATTGGGCACATGTCCTGAGGTTGCCCTTTGCGCCTTGGAGGTGCTGGCCTACCCTGCAGCCACTGTTTTGTCTGAAGTGCAGCCGCCTGTCCGCAGACAATGTTGGCAACTAAGCTTCCGCTTATTTAAAAAAACAGACATGGATTTCACAGGACTTGTTTGAACCTTATGCAGAATAGATATGTGTACCGGCCTCACACAAACATTGTTGTAAAATAAAAAATAAAAAACAGTAATTGGAGACTACCCTTTGGTTTCACAGCCCAAAAGGCTTCATTTCATGCAAGAATGTAACCGCCAATTGTAAGTTTCCTATTAGTGATGTCGCGAACATAAAATTTTCAGTTCGCGAACAGCGAACGCGAACTTCTGCAAATGTTCGCGAACGGGCGAACCGGGCGAACCGCCATAGACTTCAATTGGCAGGCGAATTTTAAAACCCACAGGGACTCTTTCTGGCCACAATAGTGATGAGAAAGTTGTTTCAAGGGGTCTAACACCTGGACTGTGGCATGCCGGAGAAGGATCTATGGCAAAACTCCCATGGAAAATTACGTAGTGGACGCAGAGTCGGGTTTTAATCCATAAAGGGCATAAATCAACTAACATTCCTAAATTGTTTGGAATAACGTGCTTTAAAACATCCAGTGTGTGTATACGATCAGGTATGATGTTGTATCGATCAGGTAGTGTAAGGGTTACGCCCGCTTCACTGACATTGACAGACCAAACTCCCCTTTTAATGCACCGCAAACAGTTCATTTGCACAACCGCAAACTCCCCATTTGCACAAGGTTGGATACCAAGCTAGCCACGTCCCGGTGATGTCATTGAAGGTTTCTTCCTCCACCCAGCCACGTACAACACCAAGGGTCCCCAAAAGATGAATTGAATTGATTTTTCGAACGGTGAGATGGTTAAAAAACGCTGGCTCCCTCCACTCTGTTTTAAACCACGGTCACTGCGTCTGCGCCGTGCAATTTACTGTCACACCCGATATGAGTGGTATTTTCTGTAGTACTATTCTCATCAGTTTAATCCCTCTAACGTCCCCAATCTGGGGGCCATTTATTGAATAGATTTTTCGAACGGGGAGATGGTTAAAAACGCTGGCTCCCTCCACTCTGTTGTAAACCACGGTCACTGCGTCTGCGCCGTGCAATTTACTGTCACACCCGATATGAGTGGTATTTTCTGTAGTACTATTCTCATCAGTTTAATCCCTCTAACGTCCCCAATCTGGGTGCCATTTATTGAATAGATTTTTCGAACGGGAGATGGTTAAAAACGCTGGCTCCCTCCACTCTGTTTTAAACCATGGTGACTGCGTCTGCGCCGTGCAATTTACTGTCACACCCGATATGAGTGGTATTTTCAGTAGTACTATTCTCATCAGTTTAATCCTCTAAAGTCCCCGACTCCCCAATCTGGGGGCCATTTATTAAATAAATTTTTTGAACGGGAGATGGTTAAAAAACGCTGGCTCCCTCCACTGATATGAGTGGTATTTTCTGTAGTATTATTCTCATCAGTTTAATCCCTGTTACGTCCCATATCAGGGATTGCCTTTTGTGAAAAAAATTTAGGCCGGGTACCTTCGACTGCCTTCACAGTGACAGACCAAACTCTCGTACACTAAACTGAATTGATTTCAGGAACCGGGAGATGGAAAAAGCAGCTTGGTCGGTCCTCTTACTCCCAAATTGAGGCACTGCGCGTGCACAGAGCAATGTGCTGTGACACCCTATATGAGTGGTGTCTTAACTAGTACTATTGCTATCAGTTTAATCCCTGTTACGGACCCTATCCGGTCGAATTGATTAACCATTGTCGAATCCCCCATTGACATCCCCCTTATAAGCTGTGTAAAGCATATTTTTAGTTTGGTTTTGAACTGCTGCATCCTTTCCGACTTTCGGTAATTTGGTAACATTTCTGCCACTTTCTGCTTATACCGGGGTCTAGTAGCGTGGCCACCCGATCGCTTTTGGTCTGATCATAATGAAGCAACGGCCTTATCATCTGGGGTGTGGCAACATTGCCAACACACTTATAGAGGTGATGATGATTGCTTCATTGTGATACGCAAGCCCCTTCACCACAACAAGGTAACGATCACGAAGGGGAATTGACACTTGTATGTGCCTTTTTTTTTGGTTTGTTTTTGCAGCCACAGTGCTGCACCATAGGACAGAAAAATTAGGCATGTACACATGCCTGAAAAATAATTGCACTGTTGCAGCCGCTATTGTAGCAGCGGCCGGAAAAATTTATGTTTTCCAGGCAGAAAAGTGACTAAAACATTGCGGCTTGAACCCTAGTTGGTGGTGGAGAATTCACGAAAGTCGTCCGGTATGCAGACATTAAATACAGCAGCGTGGGGACCATTTTAAGGCCATGGCATGTAATCAGGCCTTTTGTTAGTCAAACGTATCCCCCACTGTCAGTCCCTTCGGGATCCATGCCTCATTCATCTTTATGAAGGTGAGGTAATCAACACTTTTTGACCGAGGCGACTTCTCTTGTCAGTGACAATGCCTCCTGCTGCACTGAAGGTCCTTTCTGACAGGACACTTGAAGCAGGGCAGGCCAGAAGTTCTATCGCAAACTGGGATAGCTCAGGCCACAGGTCAAGCCTGCACACCCAGTAGTGAAGGGGTTCATTGCTCCTCAGAGTGTCGATATCTGCTGTTAAGGCGAGGTAGTCTGCTACCTGTCGGTCGAGTCGTTCTCTAAGGCTGGATCCCGAAGGGCTGTGGCGATGAGTAGGACTGAAAAAGCTCCGCATGTCCTCCATCAACAACACATCTGTAAATCGTCCAGTCCTTGCCGCCGTGGTAGGAGGAGGATTACACTCACCTCTTCCCCTGTTAGATTCCCGTTGTGCTGTGACATTCCCTTATAAGCTGTGTAAAGCATATTTTTAGTTTGGTTTTGAACTGCTGCATCCTTTCCGACTTTCGGTAATTTGGTAACATTTCTGCCACTTTCTGCTTATACCGGGGGTCTAGTAGCGTGGCCACCCAGTACAGATCGTTCTCCTTTATCCTTTTTATACGTGGGTCCCTCAACAGACATGACAGCATGAAAGACCCCATTTGAACAAGGTTGGATGCAGAGCTACTCATTTCCCGTTCCTCGTCCTCACTGATGTCATTGACGGTCTGTTCTTCCCCCCAGCCACGTACAACACCATGGGTCCCAGATAGGTGACAACAACGAGCACCCTGGGGTGCCTGCTGTGGTTGGTCTTCCTCCTCAAAGACACCACATTCCTCCTCTGACTCCTCTTCCTCATACTCCTCTTCCAGCTTTGCTGCAGGTCCGGCAAGCGATGATGACAAGGCTGTTTCTGGTGGTGATGGTGACCACAACTCTTCCTCTTCCTCTTCACGCTCATCTACAGCCTGATCCAGAACTCTTCGCAGGGCACGCTCCAGGAAGAAAACAAATGGGATGAGGTCGCTGATGGTGCCTTCGGTGCGACTGACTAGGTTTGTCACCTCCTCAAAAGGACGCATAAGCCTACAGGCATTGCGCATGAGTGTCCAGTAACGTGGCAAAAGATTCCCAGCTCCGCAGAGGCTGTCCTAGCACCCCGGTCATACAAATACTCGTTGACGGCTTTTTCTTGTTGGAGCAGGCGGTCGAACATTAGGAGTGTTGAATTCCAACGTGTCGGGCTGTCGCATATCAAGCGCCTCACTGGCATGTTGTTTCGCCGCTGAATATCGGAAAAGTGCGCCATGGCCGTGTAGGAACGCCTGAAATGGCCACACACCTTCCTGGCCTGCTTGAGGACGTCCTGTAAGCCTGGGTACTTAGACACAAAACGTTGTACGATGAGATTCAACACATGTGCCATGCACGGCACATGTGACAACTTGCCCAAATTTAATGCCGACAACAGATTGCTTCCATTGTCACACACCACTTTGCCGATCTCCAGTTGGTGCGGGGTCAGCCACTGATCCACCTGTGCGTTCAGGGCGGACAGGAGTGCTGGTCCTGTGTGGCTCTCTGCTTTCAGGCAAGTCAACCCCAAGATAGCGTGACACTGTCGTATCCGGGATGTGGAATAGCCCCTGGGGAGCTGGGGGAATCAGTTGATGTGCAGCCAGACGCCGCAGCAGAAGAGGACTCAGCCGAGGAGGATATTGAAGAGGATGGAGTAGGAGTAGAGGAGGTGGCAGTAGGTCTGCCTGCAAGTCGTGGTGGTGTCACCAACTCCGCTGCGGAGCCACGCATTCCATGCTTGTCAGCCGTCAGCAGGTTGACCCAATGCACAGTATACGTGATATACCTGCCCTGACCGTGCTTTGCAGACCAGGTATCAGTGGTCAGATGGACCCTTGCCCCAACACTGTATGCCAGAGATGCCATGACTTCCTTTTCAATGACATGGTAGAGGTTTGGGATTGCCTTTTTGAAAAAAATTTCGTCCGGGTACCTTCCACTGTGGTGTCCCAATAGCGACAAATTTTTGAAGGCCTCAGACTCTACCAGCTGGTATGGTAAAAGCTGGCGGGCTAAGAGTTCCGTCAAGCCAGCTGTCAGTCGCCCGGGCAAGGGGTGACTTTGTGACATTGGCTTCTTATGCTCAAACATGTCCTTGACAGACACCTGACTGTGGGCAGATGAGCAGGAACTGCTGAAGGTGAGAGATGGAGTGGCGGGTGGTTGAGAGGGGGCAGGGAGGACAGCAGTGGTTGACGTGGCTGAAGATGCTGGACCAGGAGGAGCATGGTGGCTTTGAGTTTGTGTGCTGCTTGTACTCATGTGTTGATCCCATAGGCGTTTGTGATGTGAGATCATGTGCCTTCGCAAAGCAGTTGTACCAAGGTGGGTGTTGGACTTCCCACGACTCAGTTTCTTTTGGCACAGGTTGCAAATGGCATTGCTTTTATCAGAGGCAGACACACAAAAAAATGCCACACTGCTGAGCTTTGCAATGACGGCATTCTAGTGGTGGCAACAGCATGCGTTGACTGGCGTGCTGTCTGGCTGACCCCAGGTGCCGATACATGCTGTCTGACTGTGCCACTAACTCCTTGCGACGACCTCCCCCTGCTTCCAACTCGTCTCCTCATTCTCTCTGTCTCCCCTTCAGAACTTTGCCCCTCTTCTTCTCTTCGAGCAGGCACCCACGTGGCATCCGTGGACACATCGTCATCATCAACCGCTTCACTTGAATCTGACACCTCAGCAAAGGAAGCAGCAGCGGGTACAACATCATCATCATCACACTGTACGTCCATGTGTGTAATCCTGCCTGACTGAGACATATCCCCGTAATCTACATCATCTGGCAATAATGGTTGCGCATCACTAATTGCATCCAACTGATGTGTAAATAACTCCTCTGACGGATCAAGTGAAGCGGCTGTGGTGGCTGTGGTGGTAGTGGTGGTGGTGGCGACGGGCGGGTGCGTGGTAACTTGAGAGCAGGTGACCGAAGCTGAGCTGGAGGAGGATGGTGCGTCAAGGTTCTTAGCGGAAGCTGTTGAAGATTGGGTGTCCTGTCTAAGCCAGTCAACTACGTCCTCTGAATTTTTCGGGTTCAGGGTACGTGACCTCTGAAAACTGGGCATTATTCCAGGGACAGTGGAAATCACAGCACCACGACCACGACGGCCCCTGTGGGGTGGCATGCCTCTGCCTGTCATTTTTTTAGATAAGTGGTACTACGCGTGCTAGGTACTGTGCCACCCGGTATGAGTGGTTGGCACTGGCAGTGGGCACACTACAGTCTGTGGAAGTGGGCATGACACACACTGGCAGCAGGCAAGCAACTGAATTTAGACTACTGTCTAAAAATTAAATGCCTTATTTATCGGCAAGCTACTGTGCCACCCGGTATCAGTGGTTGGCACTGGCAGTGGGCACACTACAGTCAGTGGAAGAGGGCCTGACACACACTGGCAGCAGGCAAGCAACTGAATTTAGACTACTGTCTAAAATTAAATGCCTAATTTATCGGCAAGCTACTGTGCCACCCGGTATCAGTGGTTGGCACTGGCAGTGGGCACACTACAGTCAGTGGAAGCGGGCCTGACACACACTGGCAGCAGGCAAGCAACTGAATTTAGACTACTGTCTAAAAATTAAATGCCTTATTTATCGGCAAGCTACTGCGCCACCCGGTATCAGTGGTTGGCACTGGCAGTGGGCACACTACAGTCAGTGGAAGCGGGCCTGACACACACTGGCAGCAGGCAAGCAACTGAATTTAGACTACTGTCTAAAAATTAAATGCCTTATTTATCGGCAAGCTACTGTGCCACCCGGTATCAGTGGTTGGCACTGGCAGTGGGCACACTACAGTCTGTGGAGGTGGGCCTGACACACACTGGCAGCAGGCAAGCAACTGAATTTAGACTACTGTCTAAAAATTAAATGCCTTATTTATCGGCAAGCTACTGTGCCACCCGGTATCAGTGGTTGGCACTGGCAGTGGGTACACTACAGTCAGTGGAAGAGGGCCTGACACACACTGGCAGCAGGCAAGCAACTGAATTTAGACTACTGTCTAAAAATTAAATGCCTAATTTATCGGCAAGCTACTGTGCCACCCGGTATCAGTGGTTGGCACTGGCAGTGGGCACACTACAGTCAGTGGAAGAGGGCCTGACACACACTGGCAGCAGGCAAGCAACTGAATTTAGACTACTGTCTAAAAATTAAATGCCTTATTTATCGGCAAGCTACTGTGCCACCCGGTATCAGTGGTTGGCACTGGCAGTGGGCACACTACAGTCAGTGGAAGTAGGCCTGACACACACTGGCAGGCAACTAACCTTAGATTAAAGTGTAAAAATTAAGTGCCTTTTTTAAGCAAAGTCCTGTGCCACACGGGATGACAGGGGTGGGCACTGGCAGTGGGCACACTACAGTCAGTTGAAGTCGGCCTGACACACACTAGCAGCAGGCAAGCAGCTGAAATTACACTAAAGTGTAAAAATTAAATGCCTTTTTATGCAAAGTCCTGTGCCAGCCGGTATGAGTGGTGGACACTGGCAGTGGGCACACTACAGTCAGTGGAAGTCAGCCTGACACACACTGGCAGGCAACTAACCTTAGATTAAAGTGTAAAAATTAAGTGCCTTTTTTTAAGCAAAGTCCTATGCCACACGGGATGACAGGGGTGGGCACTGGCAGTGGGCACACTACAGTCAGTTGAAGTCGGCCTGACACACACTAGCAGCAGGCAAGCAGCTGAAATTACACTAAAGTGTAAAAATTAAATGCCTTTTTATGCAAAGTCCTGTGCCAGCCGGGATGAGTGGTGGACACTGGCAGTGGGCACACTACAGTCAGTGGAAGTCAGCCTGACACACACTGGCAGGCAACTAACCTTAGATTAAAGTGTAAAAATTAAGTGCCTTTTTTAAGCAAAGTCCTGTGCCACACGGGATGACAGGGGTGGGCACTGGCAGTGGGCACACTACAGTCAGTTGAAGTCGGCCTGACACACACTAGCAGCAGGCAAGCAGCTGAAATTACACTAAAGTGTAAAAATTAAATGCCTTTTTTATGCAAAGTCCTGTGCCAGCCGGTATGAGTGGTGGACACTGGCAGTGGGCACACTACAGTCAGTGGAAGTCGGCCTGACACACACTAGCAGCAGGCAAGCAGCTGAAATTACACTAAAGTGTAAAAATTAAATGCCTTTTTTATGCAAAGTCCTGTGCCAGCCGGTATGAGTGGTGGACACTGGCAGTGGGCACACTACAGTCAGTGGAAGTCAGCCTGACACACACTGGCAGGCAACTAACCTTAGATTAAAGTGTAAAAATTTAGTGCCTTTTTTTAAGCAAAGTCCTGTGCCACACGGGATGACAGGGGTGGGCACTGGCAGTGGGCACACTACAGTCAGTTGAAGTCGGCCTGACACACACTAGCAGCAGGCAAGCAGCTGAAATTACACTAAAGTGTAAAAATTAAATGCCTTTTTTATGCAAAGTCCTGTGCCAGCCGGTATGAGTGGTGGGCACTGGCAGTGGGCACACTACAGTCAGTGGAAGTCAGCCTGACACACACTGGCAGGCAACTAACCTTAGATTAAAGTGTAAAAATTAAGTGCCTTTTTTAAGCAAAGTCCTGTGCCACACGGGATGACAGGGGTGGGCACTGGCAGTGGGCACACTACAGTCAGTTGAAGTCGGCCTGACACACACTAGCAGCAGGCAAGCAGCTGAAATTACACTAAAGTGTAAAAATTAAATGCCTTTTTTATGCAAAGTCCTGTGCCAGCCGGTATGAGTGGTGGGCACTGGCAGTGGGCACACTACAGTCAGTGGAAGTCAGCCTGACACACACTGGCAGGCAACTAACCTTAGATTAAAGTGTAAAAATTAAATGCCTTTTTTGCTGCAAAGTCCTGTACCACACGGAATGACAGGGGTGGGCACTGGCAGTGGGCACACTACAGTCTGTGGGCCTGCAGCTCCTCACACACAGGCAGGCCAGGCAACTGCAATATGTATATAAAGGAAAAAAAAGCAGACTAATGTTGCAGCCCTAAAAGGGCTTTTTGGGGTGCTGTCAGGACGCTGTCCTTACAGCAGAGATCAGATGAGTCTTTCAGGACTGGAGTGGACACTGAATTCACTAGCCTAGCTATCAATTTCCCAATTAAATCAGCAGCTACTACACTCTCCTTCCTCTCACTAAGACTGCAGCTTCAGAATGAATCTAAAATGGATGCTGTTCAGGAGGTGGGATGGTCTGGGAGGGAGGGTATGCTGCTGATTGGCTGGAATGTGTCTGCTGACTGTGAGGTACAGGGTCAAAGTTTGCTCAATGATGATGTATAGGGGGCGGACCGAACATCGCATATGTTCGCCCGGCAGAGGCGAACGTGAACAAGCTATGTTCGCCGGGAACTGTTCGCCGGCGGATAGTTCGGGCCATCTCTATTTCCTATCAGTTATGCAGTTTAGGGGAGTGTACCTGGCAAAAATGGTAATATTTCACCCAACAATTTAAAATCTATCCTTTGCCGGACAGTATTAAACTTCTCCAGCCACAGCTGAAACCAATGATTTACGGTATTGCTATTTTGGCAATTAAATTTCACCCCAGAACAAAAGCTATTCGTTGACGGACACTATGAAACTTGTCCAGCCACAGATGAAACACCAGATTTACTGTATTTCTATTTTTGCAATTGTATTTCACCACAGAACAAAATCTATCCTTTGACGGACACTGGGAAAATTGTCCAGTCACAGCTGGAACACCAGATACAGGGTATTGCTATTTTGGCAATTGAATTTCACCCCAGAACAAAAGCTATTTGTTGACGGACACTATTAAACTTGGTCAGCCACAGCTGGAACACTAGATTTACTGTATTTCTATTTTTGCAACTGTATTTCACCACAGAACAAAATCTATCCTTTGACGGACACTATGGATATTGTCCAGTCACAGCTGGAATAACAGATTCAGAGTATTGCTATTTTGGCAATTAAATTTCACCCCAGAAAAAAATCTTTCCTTTGACGGATACTATTAAACTTGGTCAGTCACAGCTGGAACACTAGATTTACTGTATTTCTATTTTTGCAACTGTATTTCACCACAGAACAAAATCTATCCTTTGACGGACACTATGGATATTGTCCAGTCACAGCTGGAACAACAGATTCAGAGTATTGCTATTTTGGCAATTAAATTTCACCCCTGAAAAAAATAAACTCTTTTACGGACAGATTTAAACTAGGCCTGCAACCGCTGGAACAACAGATTTACGGTATTTCAATTTTTGAAACTGAATTTCACCGCAGAAAATAATATATCCTATGACGGACACTATTAAACTTGGCCAGCCACATCTGGGACACCAGATTTACGGTATTGCTATTTTGGCAATTGAATTTCACCCCAGAAAAAAATATATCCTTTGCCGGACACTATTAAACTTGGCCAGCCAAAGCTGAAACCACAGATTTATGGTATTGCTATTTGGGCAATTGAATTTCACCCCAGAAAAAAATATATCCTTTGCCGGACACTATTAAACTTGTCCAGTCACAGCTGGAACACCAGATTTATGTTATTTCGATTTTTGCAACTGAATTTCACCGCAGAAAATAATATGTCCTATGACAGACACTATGAAACTTGTCCAGTCACAGCTGGAAAACCAGATTTACAGTATTGATAATTTGGCAACTGAATTTTACCCCAGAAAAAAATATATCCTTTGCCGGACATTATTAAACTTTGCCAGCCATTGCTGGGACACCAGATTTACGGTTTTGCTATTTTGGCAAATTAATTTCACCCCAGAAAAAAATATATCATTTGTCGGACACTATTAAACTTGGCCAGCCACTGGTGGGACACCAGATTTACGGTATTGCTATTTTGCCAACTGAATTTCACCCCAGAAGATAATAAATCCTTTGCCGGACACTATTAAACTTGGCCAGCCACTGCTGGGACAACTCATTTAGGGGATTGCTACTTTGACAATTGAATTTCAACCCAGAAAAAAATATATCCTTTGACGGACACTATTAAACTTGGCCAGCCACTGCTGGGACACCAGATTTACGGTATTGCTATTTTGCCAACTGAATTTCACCCAAGAAAATAATAAATCCTTTGCCGGACAATATTAATCGTAGCCAGCCACTGCTGGGACACCACATTTAGGGGATTGCTACTTTGACAACTGAATTTCAACCCAGTACAAAATATATCCTTTGCCGGACACTATTAAACTTGGCCAGCCACAGCTGAAACCGCTGATTTAAGGTACTGCTATTTTGGCAATTGAATTTCCCCCCAGAAAAAAAAAATATCCTTTGACGGACACTTTTAAACTTGGCCAGCCACTGCTGGGACACCAGATTTACGGTATTGCTATTTTGGCAATTTAATATCACCCCAGAAAAAAAATATTTCCTTTCCTGGACACTATTTTACTTGGCCAGCCACAGCTGAAACCACTTATTTATGCTATTGCTATTTTGGTAATTGTATTTCACCCCAGAAAAAAAAATATCCAATGTCGGACACTATTAAACTTGGCCAGTCACAGCTGGAACACCAGATTTACGGTATTTCTATTTTTGCAACTGAATTTAACCGCAGAAAATAATATATCCTCTGACAGACACTATGAAACTTGTCCAGTCACAGCTGGAACACCAGATGTACGGTATTGCTGTTTTGGCAACTGAATTTCACCCCAGAAAATAATAAATCTTTTGCCGTACACTATTAAACTTGGCCAGCCACTGCTCGGACACCAGATTTATGGTATTGCTATTTTGGCAACTGAATTTCACCCCAGAAAATAATAAATCCTTTGCCGAACACTATTAAACTTGGCCAGCCACTGCTGGGACACCAGATTTACGGTATTTCTGTTTTGGCAATTGAATTTCACCCCAGAAAAAAATATATATCCTTTGCCGAACACTATTAAACTTGGCCAGCCACAGCTAAAACCACTGATTTATGGTATTGCTATTTTGGCAATTGAATTTCACCCCAGAAAAAATATTTCCTTTGCCGGACACTACTAAACTTTTCCAGTCGCAGGTGGAACACCAGATTTATGGTATTTCTATTTTTGCAACTGAATTTCACTGCAGAAAATAATATATCCTATGACGGACACTATAAAACTTTTCCAGTCACAGCTGGAACACCAGATTTACGGTATTGCTATTTTCTCAACTGAATTTCACTGCAGAAAATAATAAATCCTTTGCCGTACACTATTAAACTTGGCCAGCCACTGCTGGGACATCAGATTTATGGTATTGCTATTTTGGCAATTGAATTTCACCCCAGAAAAAAAATATATCCTTTGCCGGACACTATTAAACTTGTCCAGTCAAAGCTGGAACACCAGATTTACGGTATTTCTATTTTTGCAACTGAATTTCACTGCAGAAAATAATATATCCTATGAAGGACAATATGAAACTTGTACAGTCACAGCTGGAACACCTTATTTACGGTATTGCTATTTTGGCAACTGAGTTTCACCCCAGAAAAAAATATATCCTTTGCCGGACACTATTAAACTTGGCCAGCCACTACTGGGACACCAGATTTACAGTTTTGTGATTATGGCAATTGAATTTTACCCCAAAAAAAATTATATCCTTTGCCTGACACTATTAAACTTGTCCAGTCACAGCTGGAACAACAGATTTACGGTATTGCTATTTTGGCAACTGAATTTCACCCCAGAAAGAAATATATCCTTTGCCGGACAGTATTAAACTTGGCCAGCCACAGCTGAAACCACTGATTTATGGTATTGCTATTTTGGCAATTGAATTTCACCCCAGAAAAAAATATATCCTTTGCTGGACACTATTAAACTTAGCCAGCCACTGCTGGGACACCAGATTTAGGGGATTGCTATTTTGGCAATTAAATTTCACCACAGAAAAAAATCTAACCTTTGCCAGACAGCAGACAGTATTACACTTGGCTAGCCACAGCTGGAACACCAGATTTAGGGGATTGCTATTTTGGCAATTGAATTTAACCCCTCAATAAAATATAGAAATTTCTATCCTGATTTTCTAGGGATGACAATAAGCACAGCCAAGCCCTTGATGTAGGATATAGCAAAAGAAAAACAACTAGTATTGATGGATTGATGGACTTGGTGGCAGCTTGAGCTGGTGCACCACAAGACACAAAATGGCCGCCGATCACCCCAGAAAAAAAAATTCAGAAAAACGCTCTATGCAGCCTAAAAAGTTGCTACTTTGACAACTGAATTTCAACCCAGTACAAAATATATCCTTTGCCGGACACTATTAAACTTGGCCAGCCACAGCTGAAACCGCTGATTTAAGGTACTGCTATTTTGGCAATTGAATTTCCCCCCAGAAAAAAAATATATCCTTTGACGGACACTTTTAAACTTGGCCAGCCACTGCTGGGACACCAGATTTACGGTATTGCTATTTTGGCAATTTAATATCACCCCAGAAAAAAAATATTTCCTTTCCTGGACACTATTTTACTTGGCCAGCCACAGCTGAAACCACTTATTTATGCTATTGCTATTTTGGTAATTGTATTTCACCCCAGAAAAAAATATCCAATGTCGGACACTATTAAACTTGGCCAGTCACAGCTGGAACACCAGATTTACGGTATTTCTATTTTTGCAACTGAATTTAACCGCAGAAAATAATATATCCTCTGACAGACACTATGAAACTTGTCCAGTCACAGCTGGAACACCAAATGTACGGTATTGCTGTTTTGGCAACTGAATTTCACCCCAGAAAATAATAAATCTTTTGCCGTACACTATTAAACTTGGCCAGCCACTGCTCGGACACCAGATTTATGGTATTGCTATTTTGGCAACTGAATTTCACCCCAGAAAATAATAAATCCTTTGCCGAACACTATTAAACTTGGCCAGCCACTGCTGGGACACCAGATTTACGGTATTTCTGTTTTGGCAATTGAATTTCACCCCAGAAAAAAATATATATCCTTTGCCGAACACTATTAAACTTGGCCAGCCACAGCTAAAACCACTGATTTATGGTATTGCTATTTTGGCAATTGAATTTCACCCCAGAAAAAAATATTTCCTTTGCCGGACACTACTAAACTTTTCCAGTCGCAGGTGGAACACCAGATTTATGGTATTTCTATTTTTGCAACTGAATTTCACTGCAGAAAATAATATATCCTATGACGGACACTATAAAACTTTTCCAGTCACAGCTGGAACACCAGATTTACGGTATTGCTATTTTCTCAACTGAATTTCACTGCAGAAAATAATAAATCCTTTGCCGTACACTATTAAACTTGGCCAGCCACTGCTGGGACATCAGATTTATGGTACTGCTATTTTGGCAATTGAATTTCACCCCAGAAAAAAAATATATCCTTTGCCGGACACTATTAAACTTGTCCAGTCAAAGCTGGAACACCAGATTTACGGTATTTCTATTTTTGCAACTGAATTTCACTGCAGAAAATAATATATCCTATGAAGGACAATATGAAACTTGTACAGTCACAGCTGGAACACCTTATTTACGGTATTGCTATTTTGGCAACTGAGTTTCACCCCAGAAAAAAATATATCCTTTGCCGGACACTATTAAACTTGACCAGCCACTACTGGGACACCAGATTTACAGTTTTGTGATTATGGCAATTGAATTTTACCCCAAAAAAAATTATATCCTTTGCCTGACACTATTAAACTTGTCCAGTCACAGCTGGAACACCAGATTTACGGTATTTCTATTTTTGCAACTGAATTTCACTGCAGAAAATAATATATCCTATGACGGACAATATGAAACTTGTCCAGTCACAGCTGGAACAACAGATTTACGGTATTGCTATTTTGGCAACTGAATTTCACCCCAGAAAGAAATATATCCTTTGCCGGACAGTATTAAACTTGGCCAGCCACAGCTGAAACCACTGATTTATGGTATTGCTATTTTGGCAATTGAATTTCACCCCAGAAAAAAATATATCCTTTGCTGGACACTATTAAACTTAGCCAGCCACTGCTGGGACACCAGATTTAGGGGATTGCTATTTTGGCAATTAAATTTCACCACAGAAAAAAATCTAACCTTTGCCAGACAGCAGACAGTATTACACTTGGCTAGCCACAGCTGGAACACCAGATTTAGGGGATTGCTATTTTGGCAATTGAATTTAACCCCTCAATAAAATATAGAAATTTCTATCCTGATTTTCTAGGGATGACAATAAGCACAGCCAAGCCCTTGATGTAGGATATAGCAAAAGAAAAACAACTAGTATTGATGGATTGATGGACTTGGTGGCAGCTTGAGCTGGTGCACCACAAGACACAAAATGGCCGCCGATCACCCCAGAAAAAAAAATTCAGAAAAACGCTCTATGCAGCCTAAAAACCAGTGATCAATTAACTAGCAGAAGTTGAATGATTCACAGCTGTAGATCGATCACTTCATTAGGTGTTTTTTCGGACTTTTCCCTGCCTAATCTCGCCTTCACAGCAGCTGCGTCCTATCCCTACACTAATCAGAGCAGAGTGACGTGCGGCGCTACGTGACTCCAGCTTAAATAGATTCTGGGTCACATGCTGCACTTGGCCAATCACAGCCATGCCATTAGTAGGCATGGCTGTGATGGCTTCTTAGGGCAAGAAGTAAAACGCTAGCTGATTGGCTGCTGTGCAGCCCTTCAGAAAGCGGGAAGAAATCGCCGAACAACGGACCCGAACCCGAACTTTTTTGAAAATGTCAGGGTCCCTAACACCCCTAAGTTCGGTACGAACCCGAACTATCCAGTGACCCAAACTTTACCCCAAACCAGAACCCCATTGAAGTCAATGGGGCCCCAAACTTTTGGGCACTAAAATGGCTATTAAAAAGTCCTGGAAATGGCTAGAGGGCTGCAAAAGGTAGCAAAATGTGCTTTAGAGCATGGCCAGTGCTCTGCAAACAAATGAGGATAGGGAAATAACTTAAAATAAAATAAATAAAAATTTAAAATTGACTTCCGGTTCCGGCGTACGCATGAGAGGGTGAAGGTAGACGGAGCTCTGGCACCCAAAGCCTGCTCAGCTGGTCAAATTACCCTCTATAGTCGCCATACCCCAGCACGAGACCCTTTACCTGACAAGAGGGAAGCTGTATGGACAAGTTCCTATGGAAGGACAGCGCTTCTAGCACGCCAGCAAGATCAGTCCAGTGCGTCGAGCATCCACCACGAGGCAAGATAGCGGCGGCAGAGAAGACACAGCAACTCACTAGGTCGGCAGTGTAACCCTCCGCAAAACATCACGAAGCAGAGTCTATGGATGCAGAGGTTAGTTTAACCCCTGATCAGGATCTCACCATGTCCTGCTGCACTATGGCTATTGAAGTGGCTAAACTATTAGCACCTGACATAAAGTCTACTCTGGAAGCTACTGTATCAGCAGCGCGCCTACAGATTCAGAAAGATGTCTCCCAGCACTCCATCCAGATAGCTGAATTAGAGCAAAGGGATAATGTAGTAGAAGAGGAGTTGGAAAAAACTCACATGCAGATCAGGGAAGTTCTGAGCACTAATCGGACCCTTAAAGATAAGCTGGAAGACCTGGAGAACCGCTCCAGAAGGAGTAACTTACGTATAACAGGATTACCGGAGGACATTCCACCGAACCAATTGATGCAAATATGTGCTGTGGAAATCCCAAGAGGCCCTGGGCCTACACGGTTCATTCATAGTTGACAGGGCGCACAGATTGGGTCCAGCTAGACCAGGCATCCTCAAACTGCGGCCCTCCAGCTGTTGTAAAACTACAACTCCCACAATGCCCTGCTGTAGGCTGATACCTGTAGGCCGTTCGGGCACGCTGGGAGTTGTAGTTTTGCAACAGCTGGAGGGCCGCAGTTTGAGGATGCCTGAGCTCGACCATCTGACTCAGACTTCTGTCGGCCCAGGCCGAGACCGGCAATTGTGAAATACCTTAATTACATGGCCAAGGAGGCGATATTGAGTAAATATAAAGGATTCCATCATCCACTTATGATTTATGATTCTAAAGTGTTGCTCTTTAGTGACTATTCGGCTGAAGTCACCAATCCTTTTCGCAAATATGTTCCACTCTGGTCAAGAAGAGGATGACATTTTCCCTATTGTATCTAGCGACGTTGAGAACGTTTCGCTCGGATGGATGTGTAAACATGTATCTTACACCTAAGGATGCTCTTGAGGCCCTAGAAGTGGAAGCGGACTTTACGTCAAGTCAAGGGGAAGGAATGAAAAGAGGAGGACCAGCATACTGGCGCAGGCTAGAGAGGATATCGACACAGCAATGCCAGAGGTCACCGAATGTTGCTGATGCCACGGATGATTCACAGGAGTAGTGACAACAGAAGTGACTGGACTTTCAACTGTTATGGTCATTGACGTAATGGCCATGCAACAGACTGCACATCTTCTGTACAATAGAGGGAAATATTGCAATGGTCTGTTACATTTGTTCGACTGTTGATATTAGGGGGGATAGGGGGAAAGAGGAAAAAAAGAGGGAACAAGGTGGTCTGCAGATTGGGACCACTACTTTTATTTGTGCATAGGGCTTTACACAGGAAATAACTGTGTAAAGTGAGAGCAAGGCACTTTGAGAGGGCGAGGAGTTACAATAGCTCCGGATGAGGCGTGAAAAAAGAGAAGTCAATATTTTTTGTTTGATATCGTTGATGAACAATGTTGGGGGATGGGTTGGGCTGGGGGGATGTTTTACAGTTGGGGAATGTTAATGCTCATTGCTGACAATATATTTCATTGGAAGGGAAAGTTGGGAGGTTCTATTCTTCCCTGGATGTGTCTCCTGGGACGAAAGCATGATCACGACCATTATGAGAGTCGTCACATGGAATGTTAAAGATCTATGTTCACAAACCAAACATATTATGGTTTTGAGTGAAGTAGTTTTTTTGTCTAATCACTTTCCATCCAGTCTCGGGAGAGTCCGTGTATGTATGGCGTTCAGCCACGTTAGTAGATGGATACACACGTGGATCTACCGGCGGGAAGGAGTCAGATCCATCGAATCAAGGCTGCCTTCTCCCGCGGTTATTTCCTCACGACAGCTTGTGGGTCTTCTGGATTATTACGATAAATGTCCGTATCTTGTATTAAGGGGAACATCCGACCAGACGCGTTTCGGGGTTTTAGACAGTTATTACCCCTTCCTCAGTGGTTGATTTCCCCGTCCATACTGCTCCTTTTTATAGGGTTTTTGAATCCACTCAAAAATGTGGACTGGATTCTCTTGGTGAATATAAAAATTCCATAACTTTTTGCAACACTTTATTCCTCCAAGGACAAAAGGGTATTAGTCCTCATAGTAGACTGGTAGAGTTGGTCCGATCTTGACATTTACACATACAAAAGACTTTTTACATAAAAAATCTTTTTTATATATAGAAGTTACTTTTCCAAAAAGGAAGCTTTTCTACCATAAAGCAATCTCTAAATTGGGAGATATTGCATACAGTTATAGTACATCTAGTGCTCAATCTTATATCAAAGAAACGCATAATATATTAATGCGGTTTTAGTGCGGTTTTGATGCGGTTTTTCTCTAAAATATCAAAAAACATACAATCATTATAGTGAAACACAAAACTTAAATAAATAAGGTAATCTTAAAGGTGAATAATTGAAAAATCCTACATAAATATCAAATACTTTAAAAAGGGAGATTTTTTCTTTTCTTCTGAGAATACAAAAATTGCATAAACCAATTGCTAGAAGTATGAGTGGATGAGAGCCTCTCCGAAAAGAGAAACCACACCTGAAAAACAGATATGTGGTTATCTGTCGTCGGGTCCCACCCCATTCATAAAAATCCAAAAAGTTCAAATTCTGCATTAAGTCCGGCCGGTTGTATAGTATTGAACTCAAAAATCCTTTTGGTTTCAAGTCTAGACATTTTGCCTATATGATGGCCACCTCTTGGATCTCTCTGAACTTTATCTATTGCAGCAAATCTCATACAGGTAGGGTCTTGTTTGTGGAATATTTTAAAGTGTTTAGATAAGGAATGCAACTCAAATCCCTTTTTAATATTCGCTACATGTTCTGAGATCCTTTTTTTCAACAATCTTTTAGTCCTGCCCACGTATTGTTTTCCACAAGGGCATATTATAACATAAATGACATCTTCGGAGTTACAGGTCAGGAAATCTTTAATTGTATGTTTGTGTTTGCTTGCAAATGATATAAGTTCTGAGGTTTTTTTAGGAAAGATGTTATCTTGCAATTGTTACACTGGCCACATCTATAAAAGCCATGTAATCCTACCCATTCCTGAATTGTCGTTTTTCTTTGGGCTTGTGTTTTTATTGTTGGTGCTATTTTAATTCCCAAGTTGGGGGCTTTAGTGAATATAATTTTAGGGTCTGATGATAATAAAGGGGCCAGTATCCTATCCTTTTTCAATAGGTCCCAATGTTTTTTCAAAATAATTCGGATTTTCTTATGGTCATCACTATATGCAAAATAATTCTAAGGTCTTCTAATTCTTTGTCTCCTTTCTTAGATTTCTCCAAGAAATAAAGACTCCTATCTTGATTTCTAATCTTAGTAATTGCGGTTTCAATAATATTGTCCGGATATTCCTTCTCCAAAAATTGTTTTTTGAGTTCCTGTGCTTCACTCTCAAATGTCGTTTCTGATGTACAATTCCGCTTAATTCTGCGAAATTGACCCTGTGGAATATTGATTAACCAGTTTGGTAAATGGCAACTATTAAAAAGAATATAACTGTTTCTAGCTGTTGGTTTAGTAAAGGTGCTACATTCTAGAGAATATCCTTTGGTTGTAATACATAAATCTAGAAATTCTAAAGAGTTTTGGCTAGTTTTGCCTACAAATTTAAGGTTTTTATTATTGAGATTAATATCTTTTAAAAACTGTCTAATTCTTCTTGACTTGACTTCCAAACGAAAAAAACATCATCTATGTACCTTTGCCAGAGCACCAGGTCCTTCCCCAGTCTGGGAGCAATGATCTGGTTCTCCCAATCCGCCAAAAATAAATTTGCATAACTGGGGGCGAACCTGGTGCCCATGGCGGTACCCTGAATTTGTAAATAAAAATCTCCCTCATATTTAAAATAATTATGATTTAAAATAAAATCAATACCCTCTACAATATATTCAATTTGTTTGAGATCTAAGCGACCTTCTACCGCTAATTGTGATCTGACTGCTTGTTTGCCCTGTTCGTGATTAATAATAGTGTATAAGGACTGTACGTCCAAAGAACCCATGATCCATTCTTCATTAAAAAACATATTTTCCACTATATTAATAATCTGAGTACTATCTTTAGTATAGGACTGTATTTTCTTGACTTTTGGTTGTAATAGTTCGTCAATATATTTAGACAAATTAGAGGTTAATGAACCAATTCCAGATACGATTGGTCGTCCTGGGGGGTTTTCTCTACATTTGTGAACCTTAGGAAGGCAGTAAAACATAGGGATACGTGGATGTTTATTGATTAAAAAGTTATACTCATCATCATTCAGAATACCCATGTTTCTACCTTTGTCACAAAATGCCTGCAGTTCTTCATAAAATTGATCTGTTGGATCATTAAGCAATTTAGTGTATGTCTGCTTGTCTGATAGTTGTCTCTTACATTCAAGATCATATTTAACAAAGTCCTGTATAACTATAGATCCCCCCTTGTCTGCGGGGCGGATCACAATTTCATTCTCTTGTTGTAATTCTTTAATCGCTATGACTTCTTTATTTGATAAATTTTTTCGTTTGAATTTCATATTGTTATTAATCTTTCTTATATCCTTTTCTACACAGGTCCTAAAACTTGCCATTTCCTGGCTGATCTCGTTTCTTGGATATTTTTTCGAATGGTTTCTACAGGAGGTATGTACATATTGGTCATTACTACTGATTTCCCTAATTGTCGGATTTTTCATAAAATATTTCTTTAAGCACAAACGTCTTATAATTTTTTTTACTCCTATAAACGTCTCAAACTTATTTACACTTAACGTTGGGGCAAATTTAAGTCCTTTATTGAGCAATCCTTTCTGTGTATCTGTCAATATTTTGGAACTCAAGTTAATTATAGCATCATTCTTTATATCCATCTCATCTATCTGTGTTGATTTCTTCTTCTTCCCTCCTCTCCGTATTGATCTCTTCTTTCGTATGTGTGTTCCCTCGGTGATTGAGTGTAGTGAATGTGTCGTTCTTGTTGCACACTGTAGTGATCGTGTCTTTTGTCTGTCTTCATCTGATGTGTTCTGTGAATTTGGTGTTGGTACTGTGTTCTGTTCCTCAGATTGTATGGGTGCTCTCCTTGGTGATTTGGCTCTTGTGTTCGTGGTTTGTCTAGTGAAAGGCCCTGTCTTGTACGTGTCCTGTGATGTGGCGGGGTCCTGTCTAAAAAATGTTGTCTATTGTCTAATAATTCAAAACGGTTTTGTACTGGTATAGTGTATCTAGTGTTATAGTGTATCTAAAAATTTATAAGACGTTTGTGCTTAAAGAAATATTTTATGAAAAATCCGACAATTAGGGAAATCAGTAGTAATGACCAATATGTACATACCTCCTGTAGAAACCATTCAAAAAAATATCCAAGAAACGAGATCAGCCAGGAAATGGCAAGTTTTAGGACCTGTGTAGAAAAGGATATAAGAAAGATTAATAACAATATGAAATTCAAACGAAAAAATGTATCAAATAAAGAAGTCATAGCGATTAAAGAATTACAACAAGAGAATGAAATTGTGATCCGCCTCGCAGACAAGGGGGGATCTATAGTTATACAGGACTTTGTTAAATATGATCTTGAATGTAAGAGACAACTATCAGACAAGCAGACATACACTAAATTGCTTAATGATCCAACAGATCAATTTTATGAAGAACTGCAGGCATTTTGTGACAAAGGTAGAAACATGGGTATTCTGAATGATGATGAGTATAACTTTTTAATCAATAAACATCCACGTATCCCTATGTTTTACTGCCTTCCTAAGGTTCACAAATGTAGAGAAAACCCCCCAGGACGACCAATCGTATCTGGAATTGGTTAATTAACCTCTAATTTGTCTAAATATATTGACGAACTATTACAACCAAAAGTCAAGAAAATACAGTCCTATACTAAAGATAGTACTCAGATTATTAATATAGTGGAAAATATGTTTTTTAATGAAGAATGGATCATGGGTTCTTTGGATGTACAGTCCTTATACACTATTATTAATCACGAACAGGGCAAACAAGCAGTCAGATCACAATTAGCGGTAGACGGTCGCTTAGATCTCAAACAAATTGAATATATTGTAGAGGGTATTGATTTTATTTTAAATCATAATTATTTTAAATATGAAGGAGATTTTTATTTACAAATTCAGGGTACCGCCATGGGCACCAGGTTCGCCCCCAGTTATGCAAATTTATTTTTGGCGGATTGGGAGAACCAGATCATTGCTCCCAGACTGGGGAAGGACCTGGTGCTCTGGCAAAGGTACATAGATGATGTTTTTTTCGTTTGGAAGTCAAGTCAAGAAGAATTAGACAGTTTTTTAAAAGATATTAATCTCAATAATAAAAACCTTAAATTTGTAGGCAAAACTAGCCAAAACTCTTTAGAATTTCTAGATTTATGTATTACAACCAAAGGAAATTCTCTAGAATGTAGCACCTTTACTAAACCAACAGCTAGAAACAGTTATATTCTTTTTAATAGTTGCCATTTACCAAACTGGTTAATCAATATTCCACAGGGTCAATTTCGCAGAATTAAGCGGAATTGTACATCAGAAACTACATTTGAGAGTGAAGCACAGGAACTCAAAAAACAATTTTTGGAGAAGGAATATCCGGACAATATTATTGAAACCGCAATTACTAAGATTAGAAATCAAGATAGGAGTCTTTATTTCTTGGAGAAATCTAAGAAAGGAGACAAAGAATTAGAAGACCTTAGAATTATTTTGCCATATAGTGATGACCATAAGAAAATCCGAATTATTTTGAAAAAACATTGGGACCTATTGAAAAAGGATAGGATACTGGCCCCTTTATTATCATCAGACCCTAAAATTATATTCACTAAAGCCCCCAACTTGGGAATTAAAATAGCACCAACAATAAAAACACAAGCCCAAAGAAAAACGACAATTCAGGAATGGGTAGGATTACATGGCTTTTATAGATGTGGCCAGTGTAACAATTGCAAGATAACATCTTTTCCTAAAAAAACCTCAGAACTTATATCATTTGCAAGCAAACACAAACATACAATTAAAGATTTCCTGACCTGCAACTCCGAAGATGTCATTTATGTTATAATATGCCCTTGTGGAAAACAATACGTGGGCAGGACTAAAAGATTGTTGAAAAAAAGGATCTCAGAACATGTAGCGAATATTAAAAAGGGATTTGAGTTGCATTCCTTATCTAAACACTTTAAAATATTCCACAAACAAGACCCTACCTGTATGAGATTTGCTGCAATAGATAAAGTTCAGAGAGATCCAAGAGGTGGCCATCATATAGGCAAAATGTCTAGACTTGAAACCAAAAGGATTTTTGAGTTCAATACTATACAACCGGCCGGACTTAATGCAGAATTTGAACTTTTTGGATTTTTATGAATGGGGTTGGGACCCTCCCCGACGACAGATAACCACATATCTGTTTTTCAGGTGTGGTTTCTCTTTTCGGAGAGGCTCTCATCCACTCATACTTCTAGCAATTGGTTTATGCAATTTTTATATTCTCAGAAGAAAAGAAAAAATCTCCCTTTTTAAAGTATTTGATATTTATGTAGGATTTTTCAATTATTCACCTTTAAGATTACCTTATTTATTTAAGTTTTGTGTTTCACTATAATGATTGTATGTTTTTTGATATTTTAGAGAAAAACCGCATCAAAACCGCACTAAAACCGCATTAATATATTATGCGTTTTTTTGATATAAGATTGAGCACTAGATGTACTATAACTGTATGCAATATCTCCCAATTTAGAGATTGCTTTATGGTAGAAAAGCTTCCTTTTTGGAAAAGTAACTTCTATATATAAAAAAGATTTTTTATGTAAAAAGTCTTTTGTATGTGTAAATGTCAAGATCGGACCAACTCTACCAGTCTACTATGAGGACTAATACCCTTTTGTCCTTGGAGGAATAAAGTGTTGCAAAAAGTTATGGAATTTTTATATTCACCAAGAGAATCCAGTCCACATTTTTGAGTGGATTCAAAACCCTATAAAAAGGAGCAGTATGGACGGGAAATCAACCACTGAGGAAGGGGTAATAACTGTCTAAAACCCCGAAACGCATCTGGTCGGATGTTCCCTTAATACAAGATACGGACATTTATCGTAATAATCCAGAAGACCCACAAGCTGTCGTGAGGAAATAACCGCGGGAGAAGGCAGCCTTGATTTGATGGATCTGACTCCTTCCCGCCGGTAGATCCACGTGTGTATCCATCTACTAACGTGGCTGAACGCCATACATACACGGACTCTCCCGAGACTGGATGGAAAGTGATTAGACAAAAAACTACTTCACTCACAACCATCGCATACAGTAGGGAGCGGTATCAGACACGACGGGCCTCTGGTAAGCTTGTTCCGATTGTTCATTCATCATCTTTTAGCGATCGCAACTCATTACATCAGCGGGACGCCGTTGTAATTACAACAGAGTGGGACGCCGCTCTTTGTGACTTTATTTTCAACTAGATCTGGAATGCTGTATCTACCACTAATCCTCTAGTGACGATATTAAGGAAGACACATACTCTTCTGTAAAGTGGACATTTTATACTCTCCTAATTAGTGTGACACCCATGCGATTTCATTGCGATATTTCTACCTACGCTATCGCATATTGCCAATTACTTCTGTGAATGTAATACCTATTATTACCAATTTTCAAGGTGGACATTTGCGGTTGTTCTAATAGACTCTTGTGATCCCAGTACTATTTGTCATACACTTTTATTTGATTATAATATGTGTTTTTTATCGATACAATAAATTGTTATTTTTTTATATCAGGTCTGGTCCATATGTGGTGAGTGCACCTAACTCTATTATCCTTATATTATTTTCCCTTTGGTAGATTGAGTGATTCTACCTGTTAGTTTGCACCCAATATCCTGCTTCTGGATTCTAGTGCGACGTATATATTAATCATATTATGGTTTTGCAGCATCTCAAAAAGCTAAAAACTGATAATGCCCTGTTGCAGGAGACACATCTGGAGGAACAGGATTTGGGTAGGGCAGGTGTTAGCATCCCCATCACAGGTTAGGAAGGCAGGGGTGATCATACTTTTTCATAAAAAGCTTACAATATACGGACAAGGAAGGCAGGATTCTGAAAGTGGAACTAGAACTGGTGGGAGGCTCTCTACTCTTATATAATGTCTATTCCCCCAATACCTCCCAAGCAGGTTATTATCAAAAACTTGAAACGTCAATTCTGCAGGGAGGTAACTCTCAAATGATTGTGGCGGGGGATTTCAATAGAGTGACGAATATCTTAGAGAACAGACGGCAAACAGGGCAGGCTAAATCACCACAAAATCCTGAGGGTTCTCATACTCTGTCCCCTTTGACAGAGGCGACAGGGCTGTTGGACATTTAAAGACATCATCACCCGGTAGATAGGGAATACTCTCATTACTCTCACTCGCAAAGGTCATGTTCGAGATTAGATTATCTTTCATTGTCGCCGGATTTGGTTCCGAAAATCCAAAACACAGAAATCGCGGATCTGCTGATATCGGATCATGTTCCGGTGTGGGCGGACGTTGCCTTTTCAAAAGGCTCGGATCACATATGGTGACTGCCGAGCCATTTGAGGAATGATGAGGACTTTATTGATAAACTAAGGGGATGGTGGTGGGAGTATTCTCAAGATAATGAAACCCATAGAAAGAATCTGGAAGTGTTCTGGGAGTCTGCGAAAGCTTACACAACGTATATCAACGATCCGACAGATGAACACAAAGTGAGCTGGGTCACTGCCAAACACACCTATGACTTTCTCCAAGAAGGTAGCGTCAAATGGTTTGTGGATTGTAAACAGGCTGCTTTTTATAGATACGGTGATAAAGCAGGCAAATTATTAGCAAATCTTACACGCCCACATATACAAAATGTGCATTTTTATCCGATGAAAGATGACTCGGGGGTCTTCCAATCCCATCCTAAAAAAATGCTGTATGAAAGTCGGCGTGGTCATGACTCCTGAAGAAGGTACAACTCCCGACACTATCTGCAGACGTGCTAGCCAGTCTATACGCTAAAATAACAGAGACAAAGATACAATTGACGATAAAATCCCTGCAAAATGGGAAATCGCATGACCCAGACGGGCTCCAGGCGGAATTTTTTAAAGCTATGGGAGTGGAAATCACGTCCTCACTAGCCGCATTATTTAATGCTGTTCTGCAAGGGGGGAGACTGCCACCCTCGGGTAATGTAGCATATATAAAGTTAATACCGAAAAAAACGAAGTCCTTTAGGCCGCTATATTTAATCAACCAAGACGTGAAATTGGTTTCAAAAATACTAGCGAATAGGTTAGCAGCTTTTATGCCAGCCCTAATTGGTAATCACCAGGTGGGGTTTATTAAAGGCCGTTCAGCGGTCACAAATATAAGAAAGGTTTTAGCAGTTCAGGATGGCCAGAAGGGGAAAATAGCGGACTCCTCGCCAGTGCTTCTGGCGATTGATGCCGAGAAGGCATTCGTTAATGTTAGTTGGCAGTGTTTAGAGGAGTGTTGAATGCTGTGGGTATAAGGGGGGCATTTCAAACCTATCTATCGGCTCTCTATGTGAACCCACAGGTGAGGGTACATATTACTTGATAGCTGTCTGATACTATACTGTGACGGACTGAACCGTCACTGGAGCTGCTGGAGAAGCCTGAGGGCTAGTCTCCTTTCTATGGACTATGGACCCAGAACCATGGAGACCCTCTCAGACCTCTTGGGGTTACAAGGAACTATAAACCCTGATTTATGTGTGGAGTTTATAAGCCATATCGTTCCTATTGTCCATTTAAGGTGCAGGGGTGAACCCAGCAACACAAAAAGGGGTAACTCTGCATTGAGGCTCCCAAGGAAGGTGTTAGTTCATTTGTCCCCTTGTTGTGTTATGCTAGTGATGGGATTAAGTAGCTGACTCCGGGGTAGAGGAGTAGATCACCCTCTGATACACTCAGGAGATAATCCCATCACATGTTTCTCCTCTCTTCCTCTTCTTTCATTAAGAAACTGTGGGGGGGGGGGGGGGGCTGGGTATGTCTGTTTGATTAAGTTATGATATTAGACCACCAGAACTGTGTATGTATATTAAGTTAGTCCATTGTCTCAGTTAACTGTATCACAGGCAGCGGGGCTGTGCCTCTGGCCTGTGGAATTGTATAAATTGTGAGTCCTGGCTGGCATTAAAGTGTCCTGTTCTACCCTTCATGAAGTCTTGGCTCATGTTTGGGGGATTGGAGAGCTACACTCTGGGGATTGCTATAATCATTATACTCTCCAGAGAATAATCCCTAGTAGTGTTGAGCGAACAGTTCGAGCATAGTTCGGGTCCGTACGGAATTTTGGGGTGTTCGTGACACGGACCCGAACCCGAACTTTTTCGTAAAAGTTCGGGTTCGGGTTCGTCGTTCGGCATGTATTTTGGCGCATTTTGAAAGGCTGCAAAGCAGCCAATCAACATGCATCATACTACTTGCCCTAAGATGCCATCGCAGCCATGCCTACTATTGGCAAGGCTGTGATTGGCCAAGTGCAGCATGTGACTCAGCCTCTTTATAAGCTTGTGCGCACGTCGGGACGTGCTCACTCCCGAAGTGAATAGAACAGGGATAGACGCAGCTGATGCTAGGGCGAGAATAGGCAGGGATAATTGAATAACTGGAAGCAAATTTCTCTCCTCCACCTGTGATTCATCTGAACAACTGCAGCTGAGCTGCTTTTTTGATAGGGATTGGCTATTTTTAGAGTGGCCAGAGTGATTTTCCATCCACATGTACCTGGGCTGACCGCCGGCCGCCATTTTGCGACTTGTAGTGCTGCAGCAGAAGCTGCCACAGTGTGCATTCAAAGCTCCAAACAAGTCAGACATCTACACCTGGGATTCAGACCAATAGCGATTTAGCAGCACAGTCCAAGGCTATTTTTTTAAAGGTTGTGCAGACCATTTTGTGGCACATGTTACTGGGCTGATAGGCGGCGGCCATCTTGGGACTAGTGCTGCAGCACAATCTCTCCCAACGTCCATTAATCACTTGTAATAGTGGTCTGTGCCATAGAAATCCTACATCAGGGACTTGGGTGTGCTTGTGTCACCCCTACTAATACCAGTCCACCTGTAATCCATACAGTGAAAAGCCATAAAGTATTCCAGTGAGGGAATTTTTTTATTTAAAAAGGCCAAGTTAGTTTATCTGGCGTTCAATATACTAGATACAGTTAGGCCTGCGTTTCATACATCTGGAATTAGCAAACTAATGTGCTGGGGTTGGGAAAACATATATGTACCCATACTAGAATCTGTCAAAGAAAGCGGTACTCACATATAACAGTCATTCCATCTGTAATCCATACAGTCAAAAGACTGAAAGTATTCCAGTGAGGGAATTTTTTATTTAAAAAAGGCCAAGTTAGTTTATCTGGCGTTCAATATACTAGATACAGTTAGGCCTGCGTTTCATACATCTGGAATTAGCAAACTAATGTGCTGGGGTTGGGAAAACATATATGTACCCATACTAGAATCTGTCAAAGAAAGCGGTACTCACATATAACAGTCATTCCATCTGTAATCCATACAGTCAAAAGACTGAAAGTATTCCAGTGAGGGAATTTTTTATTTAAAAAGGCCAAGTTAGTTTATCTGGCGTTCAATATACTAGATACAGTTAGGCCTGCGTTTCATACATCTGGAATTAGCAAACTAATGTGCTGGGGTTGGGAAAACATATATGTACCCATACTAGAATCTGTCAAAGAAAGCGGTACTCACATATAACAGTCATTCCATCTGTAATCCATACAGTCAAAAGACTGAAAGTATTCCAGTGAGGGAATTTTTTTATTTAAAAAGGCCAAGTTAGTTTATCTGGCGTTCAATATACTAGATACAGTTAGGCCTGCGTTTCATACATCTGGAATTAGCAAACTAATGTGCTGGGGTTGGGAAAACATATATGTACCCATACTAGAATCTGTCAAAGAAAGCGGTACTCACATATAACAGTCATTCCATCTGTAATCCATACAGTCAAAAAGACTGAAAGTATTCCAGTGAGGGAATTTTTTTATTTAAAAAGGCCAAGTTAGTTTATCTGGCGTTCAATATACTAGATACAGTTAGGCCTGCGTTTCATACATCTGGAATTAGCAAACTAATGTGCTGGGGTTGGGAAAACATATATGTACCCATACTAGAATCTGTCAAAGAAAGCGGTACTCACATATAACAGTCATTCCATCTGTAATCCATACAGTCAAAAGACTGAAAGTATTCCAGTGAGGGAATTTTTTTATTTAAAAAAGGCCAAGTTAGTTTATCTGGCGTTCAATATACTAGATACAGTTAGGCCTGCGTTTCATACATCTGGAATTAGCAAACTAATGTGCTGGGGTTGGGAAAACATATATGTACCCATACTAGAATCTGTCAAAGAAAGCGGTACTCACATATAACAGTCATTCCATCTGTAATCCATACAGTCAAAAGACTGAAAGTATTCCAGTGAGGGAATTTTTTATTTAAAAAAGGCCAAGTTAGTTTATCTGGCGTTCAATATACTAGATACAGTTAGGCCTGCGTTTCATACATCTGGAATTAGCAAACTAATGTGCTGGGGTTGGGAAAACATATATGTACCCATACTAGAATCTGTCAAAGAAAGCGGTACTCACATATAACAGTCATTCCATCTGTAATCCATACAGTCAAAAGACTGAAAGTATTCCAGTGAGGGAATTTTTTTATTTAAAAAGGCCAAGTTAGTTTATCTGGCGTTCAATATACTAGATACAGTTAGGCCTGCGTTTCATACATCTGGAATTAGCAAACTAATGTGCTGGGGTTGGGAAAACATATATGTACCCATACTAGAATCTGTCAAAGAAAGCGGTACTCACATATAACAGTCATTCCATCTGTAATCCATACAGTCAAAAGACTGAAAGTATTCCAGTGAGGGAATTTTTTATTTAAAAAGGCCAAGTTAGTTTATCTGGCGTTCAATATACTAGATACAGTTAGGCCTGCGTTTCATACATCTGGAATTAGCAAACTAATGTGCTGGGGTTGGGAAAACATATATGTACCCATACTAGAATCTGTCAAAGAAAGCGGTACTCACATATAACAGTCATTCCATCTGTAATCCATACAGTCAAAAGACTGAAAGTATTCCAGTGAGGAATTTTTTATTTAAAAAGGCCAAGTTAGTTTATCTGGCGTTCAATATACTAGATACAGTTAGGCCTGCGTTTCATACATCTGGAATTAGCAAACTAATGTGCTGGGGTTGGGAAAACATATATGTACCCATACTAGAATCTGTCAAAGAAAGCGGTACTCACATATAACAGTCATTCCATCTGTAATCCATACAGTCAAAAGACTGAAAGTATTCCAGTGAGGGGATTTTGCTTATAAAAAATAATATATTTCATTGTGGTGCGAGTTGAATCGCAACAATGAAGAAAAATACTATTAAGGGACGAGGGACGCGGTCGTGGTGGTGTCCGTGGAGCCTCTGTTGCTGGTAGAGGGCGTGGCCGTTCGGCCCCAGGCGCACACAGTAGGGAGCGAACTCCCTCAACTAGCCGGCAGAATGTACCGCAATATCTCGTGGGGCCCAATGCCGCTCTTAGGATGGTAAGGCCTGAGCAGGTACAGGCATTAATCGATTGGGTGGCCGACAGTGCTTCCAGCACGTTCACCACATGGTCTTCCACCCAGTCTTCTGCGGAAAGCGCACAGGTGGCACCTGAAAACCAAGCCCATCAGTCTGTCACATCACCCCCAAGCATATCAGGGAAACGGTCTGAGCCACAAGTTATGCAGCAGTCTCTTCTTCTGTTTGAAGACTCTGCTTCCAGGGTTTCCCAGGGGCGTCCACCTAGCCCTTCCCCAGTGGAGGAAGACATACCATGCACTGACGCACAACCACTTATGTCTCCAGATGAAGAGGACATGGGAATACCACCACAGCAGAGTCACCGACTCTCTGATGATGACGAAACACAGGTGCCCACTGCCGCGTCTTTTTGCAGTGTGCAGACTGAACAGGAGGAGGTCAGGGAGGGAGACTGGGTGGAAGACGATGCAGAGGACGATGAGGTCTTAGACCCCACATGGACTGAAGGTCGTGGCGATGACTTTCACAGTTCAGAGGAAGAGGTAGTGGTGAGACCGAGACAACAGCGAAGCCAAAGAGGGAGCAGGGGGCCAAAGCAGGCGAGCCGCCGCCCCAGAGTTCGCCTGCTACTGGACATCGCCAACAGGGACCCAGCCCCACAAAGGCAGCTTCAAAGAGTTCCCTGGCATGGCACTTCTTTAAACAATGTCCTACCGACAAGACCCGAGTGACTTGCACGCTCTGCCATCAGAGCCTGAGGCGAGGCATTAGCGTTCTGAACCTCAGCACAACCTGCATGACCAGGCATCTACATGCAAAGCATGAACTGCAGTGGGGTACACACCTTAAAAACCAGGCACTCGCTGAGGCTCCCCCTGCTCCCTCTACCGCTGCTGCCTCGGCTTCCGCCTCGAGAGGAATGTTGCCACCTGCCGAGCAGCAAACAGAGGATGTGCCACCGACACCACCACCACCGCCACCGTCAACTAGCGTCTCCACTATATCACACAGCAGCGTTCAGCTCTCAATATCTCAAACCTTAGAGAGGAAGCGCAAATTCCCCCGAGTCACCCTCGAGCCCTTGGCCTGAACGCCAGCATTTCTAAACTGCTGGCCTTTGAAATGCTGTCATTCCGGCTGGTGGACACAGACAGCTTCAAACAGCTGATGGCCATGGCTGTCCCGCAGTATGTGGTTCCCAGCCGCCACTACTTCTCCAAGACAGCCGTGCCTTCCCTGCACATGCAAGTGTCCGATAAAATCAAGTGTGCACTGCGCAACGCCATTTGTGGCAAGGTCCACCTAACCACAGATACGTGGACCAGTAAGCACGGCCAGGGACGCTATATCTCACTAACTGCACACTGGATGAATGTAGTGGCGGCTGGGCCCCGGCGGACAGTTCCTTGGCGCACGTCCTTCCGCCCCCTAGGATCGCAGGGCATCATTCTCTGCCTCCTGTAGCCTCCTCCTCCTACTCGGCTTCCTCCTCCACTGCTTCCACCAGCTCATCCGGTCAGCCACACACCTTCACCACCAACTTCAGCACAGCCCGGGGTAAGCGTCAGCAGGCCATTCTGAAACTCATATGTTTGGGGACAGGCCCCACAGCGCAAAGGAGTTGTGGCGGGGTATTGAACAACAGACCGGCGAGTGGTTTCTGCCGGTGGGCCTCAAGCCAGGCCTGGTGGTATGCGATAATGGGCGAAATCTCGTGGCAGCTCTGGGACTAGCCGGTTTGGCGCACATCCCTTGCCTGGCGCATGTGCTGAACTTGGTGGTGCAGAGGTTCATTCACCACTACCCCAACATGTCAGAGCTGCTGCATAAAGTGCGGGCCGTCTGTGCGCGCTTCCGCCGTTCACATCCTGCCGCTGCTCGCCTGTCTGCGCTACAGCGGAACTTCGGCCTTCCGCTCACCGCCTCATATGCGACGTGCCCACCCGGTGGAACTCCACCTTGCACATGCTGGAGAGACTGTGCGAGCAGCAGCAGGCCATAGTGGAGTTTCAGCTGCAGCACGCTCGCGTCAGTCGTACTGCCGAACAGCACCACTTCACCACCAATGATTGGGCCTCCATGCGAGACCTGTGTGCCCTGCTGCGCTGTTTCGAGTACTCCACCAACATGGCCAGTGGCGATGACACTGTTATCAGCGTTACAATACCACTTCTATGTCTCCTTGAGAAAACACTTAGGGCAATGATGTTAGAGGAGGTGGCCCAGGTGGAGGAGGAGGAGGAGGATGAGGGCTCGTTTCTAACACTTTCGGGCCAGTCTGTTCGAAGTGGCTCAGAGGGAGGTTTGTTTAAGCAGCAGAGGACAGGTTCACAAGTCGCCAGCCAAGGCACTGTACTGGAGGACGAGGAGGATGAGGAGGAGGAGGTGGAGGGGACGAGGATGGCGCAAGTTCACAGCGGGGTGGCAGCCCAGGCCCATCACTGGTGCGTGGCTGGGGGATACGGTGGACGATGACGATCGCCTCCCACAGAGGACAGCTTGTCCTTACCCATGGGTAGCCTGGCCCACATGAGCGAATATATGCTCCAATGCCTGCGCAGCGACAGCAGAGTTGCCCACGTTTTAACGTGTGCAGACTACTGGGTGGCCACCCTGCTGGATCCCCGGTATAAAGACAATGTGCCCACTTTAATTCCTGAACTGGAGCGCGACCGTAAGATGCGCGAGTACAAGCGCACGCTGATAGAGCGCTCTTGAGAGCATTCCCACATGTCACAGGGGAACAGGTGGAAGGTGAAGGCAGAGGAGTGGCAAGAGGTCGCCAACGCAGCTGTGTCACGGCCAGCTCATCTGAGGGCAGGGTTAGCATGGCAGAAATGTGGAAAGGTTTTGTCTCCACGCCACAGCTATCTGCACCGACACCTGATACGGAACGTGTTAGCAGGAGGCAGCATTTCACTAACATGGTTGAACAGTATGTCTGCACACCCCTCCACATCCTGACGGATGGTTCGGCCCCATTCAACTACTGGGTTTCGAAATTGTCCACGTGGCCAGAGTTAGCATGTTATGCCTTGGAGGTGCTTTCCTGCCCGGCGGCCAGCGTTTTATCTGAGCAGCGTATTCAGCACGGCAGGGGCGTCATTACTGACAAGCGCAGCCGCCTGTCCACAGCCAACGTGGACAAGCTGACCTTCATAAAGATGAACCAGGCATGGATCCCACAGGACCTGTCCCTCCCTTGTGCAGAGTAGTCCTTATTAACTGCCTAAAACATGTCTTGTTGTGCTACGGGCCACTTCTTTATTTGATACAAATTTTATGAAACCCACAGTTGAATGAAACTCTTCTCTGTCTGGGCGCCGGGGCCTAACCAGATGAAAGTGGCCGGTTAAACTAACGGGTGACATGAAGCCATAACCTCTGCCATGCTACCTCTGTCTTCTGTCTGGGTGCTGAGGCCTAAGTCAAATAAAGCGGTCTTCTGCTGTGCTGGGGATATGAAGCTAATCTCTGACCTCTCTCCTCTGTCTGGGTCCAAAGGCCTAAATCACTGAAAGAGGCCTTCTCCTGTGGTGTGTGATATGATGCCAGAATATGTGCTGTGGGGCCTCTCTCCTCTTCCTGGGTGCAGGGGTCAAATAAACTAAATTGTGGCCTACTCCTGTGGTGGTTGATATGATGCCTGATTCTCTGATGTGGAACCTCTCTCCTCTGTTTGGGTGAAGGGGTCAAAGTAACTAAATGGTGGCTTCTCCTGTGGTGGCTGATATGATGCCAGAATATGTGCTGTGGGGCCTCTCTCCTCTTCCTGGGTGCAGGGGTCAAAGTAACTCAATGGTGGCTTCTCCTGTGGTGGCTGATATGATGCCAGAATATGTGCTGTGGTGCCTCTCTCCTCTTCCTGGGTGCGGGGTCAAAGTAACTCAATGGTGGCTTCTCCTGTGGTGGCTGATATGATGCCAGAATATGTGCTGTGGTGCCTCTCTCCTCTTCCTGGGTGCGGGGTCAAAGTAACTCAATGGTGGCTTCTCCTGTGGTGGCTGATATGATGCCAGAATATGTGCTGTGGGGCCTCTCTCCTCTTCCTGGGTGCAGGGGTCAAAGTAACTCAATGGTGGCTTCTCCTGTGGTGGTTGAGTATGATGCCAGAATATGTGCTGTGGGGCCTCTCTCCTCTTCCTGGGTGCAGGGGTCAAAGTAACTCAATGGTGGCTTCTCCTGTGGTGGCTGATATGATGCCAGAATATGTGCTGTGGTGCCTCTCTCCTCTTCCTGGGTGCGGGGTCAAAGTAACTCAATGGTGGCTTCTCCTGTGGTGGCTGATATGATGCCAGAATATGTGCTGTGGTGCCTCTCTCCTCTTCCTGGGTGCGGGGGTCAAAGTAACTCAATGCTGGCTTCTCCTGTGGTGGCTGATATGATGCCAGAATATGTGCTGTGGGGCCTCTCTCCTCTTCCTGGGTGCAGGGGTCAAAGTAACTCAATGGTGGCTTCTCCTGTGGTGGTTAGTATGATGCCAGAATATGTGCTGTGGGGCCTCTCTCCTCTTCCTGGGTGCAGGGGTCAAAGTAACTCAATGGTGGCTTCTCCTGTGGTGGCTGATATGATGCCAGAATATGTGCTGTGGTGCCTCTCTCCTCTTCCTGGGTGCGAGGGTCAAAGTAACTCAATGGTGGCTTCTCCTGTGGTGGCTGATATGATGCCAGAATATGTGCTGTGGGGCCTCTCTCCTCTTCCTGGGTGCAGGGGTCAAAGTAACTCAATGGTGGCTTCTCCTGTGGTGGTTAGTATGATGCCAGAATATGTGCTGTGGGGCCTCTCTCCTCTTCCTGGGTGCAGGGGTCAAAGTAACTCAATGGTGGCTTCTCCTGTGGTGGCTGATATGATGCCAGAATATGTGCTGTGGTGCCTCTCTCCTCTTCCTGGGTGCAGGGGTCAAAGTAACTAAATGGTGGCTTCTCCTGTGGTGGTTGATATGATGCCTGATTCTCTGCTGTGAAACCTCTCTCCTCCATCTGGGTGTAGGGGTCAAAGTCTTTCAAAGTCGCCTTCTCCTGTGCTGATTGATATAAAGCTGATGGTTGTGCCATCTGACATGGTTGCCAGGGTCTGATTCAATGGGGGCCTACTCCTGTGGTGGGTGATCTAAATGCCTGATTCTCTGCTGTGAAACCTCTCTCCTCCGTCTGGGTGTAGGGGTCAAAGTCTTTCAAAGTCGCCTTCTCCTGTGCTGATTGATATGAAGCTGATGGTTGTGCCATCTGACATGGTTGCCGGGGTCCCATTAAATTGGGGCCTACTCCTGTGGTGGGTTATCTAAATGCCTGATTCTCTGCTTTGAAACCTCTCTCCTCCGTCCGAGTGTAGGGGTCAAAGTCTGTCAAAGTCGCCTTCTCCTGTGCTGATTGATATAAAGCTTATGCTTGTGCCATCTGACATGGTTGCCGGGGTCTGATTCAATGGTGGCCTACTCCTGTGGTGGGTGATCTAAATGCCTGATTCTCTGCTGTGAAACCTCTCTCCTCCGTCTGGGTGTAGGGGTCAAAGTAACTAAATGGTGGCCTACTCCTGTGGTGGGTGATATGATGCCTGGTTCTCTGCTGTGGGACCTCTCTCCTTTGTCTGGGTGCTGTGGTCAAAATAATAGTAAGTGACCTTCTCCATTGGTGGGTGACTTGAAGCCTGATTCTGTGCTATGGGACCTCACTCCAATTAATATTGTTTAATTTTTATTTATTTTATGTTAACTCATCATTTCCCTATCTACATTTGTTTGCAGGGGATTTAACTACATTTTGCTGCCTTTTGCAGCCCTCTAGCCCTTTCCGGGTGTGTTTTACAGCCTTTTTAGTGCCCAAAAGTTCAGGTCCCCATTGACTTCTATGGGGTTCGGGTTCGGGATGAAGTTCGGGTCGAGTTCGGATCCCGAACCCGAACATTTTTCGAAAGTTCGGCCGAACTCGTCGAACCCGAACATCCAGGTGTTCGCTCAACTCTAATCCCTAGCTCTTGTGAGAGCTGTTCCTGTTACTGTTTCGCTCTCTGGACTAAGGAGACGTTCACCCACTGGAAGCTGGAGCCCGTCTTGGGTCCAGGGTGGGTGGAGTACGGCGAAACCCCAAACAAAGCTGCAGCATTTCGTGGGGTTTGCGGTGGTTCTGGTATTGAGTGCAGTGCTGATGGTCTTTGGCAAGCACTAGGAGCATTAGTCGACGGAGGTACCCAGTCGGGGTGGCAGGTGTTCTTTCACATTGGTAGCAAGCAGTTGGATGGCGTCCTAGTGCGAGGAAAAGCAGCTCAGAGACACCGTTCGTGGATTTATAATTACGGCAACGCTAGTACTCGTACAGCGCCCCTGGCTACAATAGAATGGAATCAGCTAGTTCTTGGTCAGCATTCCATGATGAAGAGGAGGATTACCCTGATTACAGGGATGCAGTCCAGAAAGACGTGTGGTACGAGGCTTTGGAGGATGTGCAGCGTCGGCGGGGCGAGAGTCTCCCCAGTGAGGAGCAGCTGTTTCAGATGCGAGTGACCCTGCGAATGCCCCTTCTGGGAGAGCAGCCCCTGGATGAGTGTGTGACTGAACTCGAGATCCTAGTATAGAAGGAGCTTTAGCTAGACGACGACTACCAGGCGCTCTTGTGGTATTTGATTTGGCACTCCCCCTGGATGGCTGAGCACGACAGGCCCGAGGGTGAGGATTGCAATGGCCTGGTCTGTTTTTTAAGACCTTCGCAGAACCATAATTCGGAGATGCTGGACAGTCCCGGTTCTGGGATATCTATGACTACAGGGAGGGTATGCATGATTGGGCTACAGCGAAAGAGGTGAGACAAGACCTGACATCTCTAGTGACAATGGAATGGGAGTTGGAGCAGAAGTACCAATACTACCTCAGCTCAATTCGGCCCCAATATGCACTGCAGGAGAGCTGGATGGCAGTCCCAGACCTGCAACCCTACAGCTGGGAATACCCGACTGAGGTAGCCCCTGCTTCAGTACCAGCTGCAGAGGTAGGGGACCTCATAGACTAGTCCTGGGAGGATCCCCAGTTGGCAGGTGGAGATGGAACTGAGGTCTCTCTAACGGCCCTTCAGGGGTACTGGGCAACCAGCCCACATCCCCAACCACACCCAGAGTTCCCGAGAGTAGGGACAGTCGGTCCTATTCCCCAGTGGCAAAGTATGTTCTTGGGAGAGCAGACAACAAGTCTCTCTCCCCAGCGGCAGTCAGCGTCACAGGGAGAGGAGACTGTAGGTCCCTCGTCCCCGCAGCAACAAGCATCACTGAGATTAGGGACAGTCAGTCTTACTTCCCAGCGGCCAAGTATGTTATTGGGAGAACAGACAGCCAACCTCTCTCCCCAGCGGCAGATGGAGATCCTGGGAGAAGAGGGAGCTGACCTTTCTCCCTAGAGGCAGTGTGGTTACCCAGGAGATGACATGGGTGGCATCACTCTGCTGCAGCCAAGTCAAGCGGAGCAGTTGGAAGAGGGGATGGGAGTCTGGTACCTGGTTAGTCTACTGTTGGGAGGGGAGAAATGTGATGGACTGAACCGTCACTGGGGCTGCTGTAGAAGCCTGAGGGCTAGCTTTGTTTCTATGGACTATGGACCCAGAACCATGGAGACCCTCTCAGACCTCTTGGGGTTACAAGGAACTATAAACCCTGATTTATGTGTGGAGTTTATAAGCCATATCGTTCCTATTGTCCATTTAAGGTGCAGGGGTAAACCCAGCAACACAAGCACTGAGCACTGAGGCTCCCAAGGAAGGTGTTAGTTCATTTGTCCCCTTGTTTTGTTGTGCTAGTGATGGGATTAAGTAGCTGACTCCGGGGTAGAGGAGTAGATCACCCTCTGATACACTCAGGAGATAATCCCATCACATGTTTCTCCACTCTTCCTCTTCTTTCATTAAGAAACTTTGGGGGGGGGGGGGTATGTCTGTTTGATTAAGTTATGATATTAGACCACCAGAACTGTGTATGTATATTAAGTTAGTCCATTGTCTTAGTTAACTGTATCAGTTAGCGGGGCTGTGCCTCTGGCCCGTGGAACTGTATAAATTGTGAGTCCTGGCTGGCATTAAAGTGTCCTGTTCTACCCTTCATGAAGTCTGGGCTCATGTTTGGGGGATTGGAGAACTACACTCTGGGGATTGCTATAATCATTATTGTGAGAGCTGTTTCTGTTCCTGTTTCGCTCTCTGGACTAAGAAGAGGTTGACCCACTGGAAGCTGGAGCCCGGCCTTGGGTCCAGGGTGGGTGGAGTACGGCGAAACCCCAAACCAAGCTGCGGCGGTTCGGGGGCTTGATGTGGTTCTGGTGTCGAGTGCAATGCTGATGGTCCTTGGCAAGCACTAGGAGCATCGGTCGACGGAGGTACCCAGTCGGGGTGGCAGGCGTTCTGTCACATATAATGCTTCAAAAAGGGACAAGGCAGGGATGTCCTTTATCGCCCTTACTCTTTGACCTAGCCCTGGAACCGTTGGCTTTATATTTCATACAATCCAACGTATACGAGGGGATCACAGTGGGTAAAGAAGTCTTAAAACTCATGTGTTTTGCACACGATTTGTTGATCTACATGAAATCCCCGGGCCTACATAAAATCTAAAAAATAAAATCTTGGAGGTTTTTCACCTATTTGGTCCAGTTGCAGGATACAAGATAAATATATCTAAAAGTCAACTTTTATGTTTGGGGGATGTGGGATTACCTCCTGTGTCTCAACTGTGAGTAAAATAACAAAAGGATTATATCACGTATCTCGGGATTAAAATCAGAAAAAAATCATCCTCAGTTGATTTGCTAAATTATCCTCTGCTAATAAATACAATTGTGAAAGAACTTGATAAATGGAGAGAATTATCTCTGAGTGGGACAGCCTGCTTAATAAAAATGATCAGTTTTCCTAAAATACTGTATCCCTTACAGGCGATCCCACTGTTATTAAAACATATTGATGTGATGAGGCTGCAATCGGTTTTTACTGCCTTTCTCTGGAAAAGGAAAAGAGCCCGCATAGCCTATAAGAAACTATGTCTATTGAAATGGGAGGGGGGCATGAAGATGCCAAACATTAGGCTTTAAAACCTGGCGGCTCTATTCCGACATATTAAAGATTGGGTGTGGGACATCACATATTTTTCGGCGGGACGGATTGAACAGGAACTGGCACAACCATGAGAACTAGCGGCCTTACTCCACACCAGATTAAAAGATACTGCTCAGAGATACGATCATGGCATGCAAGGCAATAAGGAAGCTTTACAAGCTCCCTATATATCTAATCTATCACTCCAGATGCCTCTGTGGTCTTTGCCAGACTTTCCCCAAGGGAGAGACAATAGGATGTACAAAGTCTGGAGGGAAAAGGGTATGCACAATTTGAGCGATGTTTTAATTGGCTCGGATCAGAGGATAATGTCATGGGAGGAGCTAGCAGATAAATTTCAATTATCACCAACTCAAAGATTATTGCAAAGCCCAATCGATCACCCGATCACCCTCGGGGACATAGATAGGGTGACCTGGTTTGAAATACTACTCGGTAAAGATAAGAGACTGCCATCGCTTTCAGAAATATATCAATACATTCAAAATACCAATACCATAGGTTTGGCTAAGGGGGTATTTTCCCACTGGGAGAAGGATCTGAACGTTGTAGATCTAACCCTCAAAATGAGAGAGGGCCTTGAGTATATTAGGAAAGCAATTACAAGCGAACAATGGCAGGAGTCGCAACTGAGAATCATGCATAAGGCCACATGTGCTTTCAATCTCTCATATGCCAATGCCCCTGCACATTATCTCAGAATGTGTCCTAAATGCTCGCAACCTAAAGCAGACCTTTTTCATGGATTGTGGAGTTGTGCACACATAAAACCTCCCTGGGAAGAGATTCTCCGTTATATCCGTAAGGTGTGAGATATTGAGATCTGTGCAGAACCTCAACAATGTATATTTCAATACATTCCAGTGGGACAGGATGAGTCCCAGAGGAGAGGAGTAGTGGAACCTGTAATTCATATTGTCCTTATAGCGGTCAAAAAATGTCTACTACGCTATTGGTTGACTGACATAATACCGACAAAAGACGAGGTGTTAGGATTAGTCAAACAGTTATGTTATCTGGAAAGATTGGAAGCTGGCAAAGCAAGGAAAAAACAGTGGCCAAATACATTTAAAAAATTGAGGAGATTCATTGAATATTCACTATCGAAAGACGAAATCAGAGAGCTAATTTCTCCCTTCACACAAACCAAATGGTACTTGGAAACAAAAATAAAAGGTACATTAGGAAAGTTGAAGATTTAAAGGAGACAATTAACATAGAAGTTTACTCTCATGTGAATATAGAACGCATTCTATCTCGGCACAATCGATTTGTTGGGGTTTCAGGGGAAGGGAGGGATGGGAGGGGGGAGGGATGGGAGGGGGGAGTGAGGGAATTACACATGTTGGAGTTTTATGTCCACGTTTGTCATGACAAAATATAGGAAAAACGGATGTAAGCTTTATGAAGAATATCTATTGAGACACGTGTTTTATGTATCGTAATCATACAGATGTACTTATTTTGATTCTTACATCCAAATATAGAGAGTTTTAAAAAAAATATAAATTATTAACCTGCAACTCGGGGGAGGAGGTGGAGGTAGAAGCGGCAATGGAGGAGGAGGTAGCCAACAATGTTGTTGTTTTTTTTTATTGGGGTAGCCCCCAAAATAATGGGACAAATAAAAAAAATAAAACAAAGAATAAGTGCATTTGAGTAAAAGAATGTATGGTTGAGGCGGGTATAAGGTCTTGTGGGATACAAGCCTGGTTCATTTTAATGAATGTGAGCTTGTCCACGTTGGCTGTGGACAGGCGGCTGCGTTTGTCTGTAATGATGCCCCCTGCCGTGCTAAATACACGTTCAGACAATACACTGGCTGCAGGGAAGGCCAGCACCTCCAAGGCATAAAGGGCAAGCTCAGACCATGTGAACTTTTTGGAGACCCAGAAGTTGAATGGTGCTGGCCGTGACACAGCTGCATTGGCGACCTTTTCTTCATCCTCCTCCTCCTCCTCTGCCTTCACCTTGTGCTTCCACTTGTCCCCAGTGTCAGTCGGGAATGCCCTCAGGAGTGGGTCTATCAGCGTGCATTTGTAGTCGCATATTTTCCTATCACGCTCCAGTGAGGGAATTAAGGATGGCACGTTGTCTTTGTAATGGGGATCCAGCAGGGTGGCAACCCAGTAGTCAGCACAAGAAAAATGTGGGCAACTCTGTGGTGTAGGCACTGCAGCATGTAGTCTCTCATGTGTGCCAGGCTGCCCAGAGGTAAGGATAAGCTGTCCTTCGTGGGTGGTGTATCGTCTGTGTCCTCCGTATAGCCCCAGCCCTGCTCCAGTGATGGCCATGAGCTGCGTTGGGTGCCACCCTGCTGTGAACCCGGTTCTTCCTCCTTCTCTACCTCATCCTCCTCCTCCTCATTCTCCAGAACTGTGCCCTGGCTGGCCAGATGTGTACCTGTCCTCTGCTGATGCAGGAACCCACCCTCCGAGCCACTTCTGAATGACTGGCCTGAAACCCTTTGGAATTCAGCCCTCTTCCTCCTCCTCTTCCTCCTGTGCCACATCCTCTTCCATCATCGCCCTAAGGCTAGGAACACACTTAAGCGTTTCTGAATCGCGAGTATGACGAGCGTTTTACGCGCGTTTTTGGATGTGCGTTTTTGTAACTAAGAAACGTGCATCATACGCGCGATTCAGTGATTCTCCCCTATTTCAGCATGGTCCATAGGCGCGTCAAAACGCCCAAAAGAAGCTCATGCTGAAGCGACAGCGTTTGGCGTTTTTCAGCGCGTTCAAACGCGCTGTAAAATGCCCACATGTGAACCATGCCCATAGGGAAGCATGGCTTTCCACATGTTGTGCGTTTTACAGCGTTTTTGAACGCGCTGAAAAACGCTCAGGTGTGTTCCCAGGGTAAGTGTTTGTTCAAGGAGACATAGAAGTGGTATTGCAAAGCTAAGAACTGGGTAAAGAGGGAGCTTCACCATCATCATCAGGGGGCGAGGATGGCAGCGTTCTGATGAGCCAGCAAGGTGGCAGCAGTGAGATATCTGGAGCCAAACGTGCCCAGGGGAGACCCTCTGCTACTCAGGAGCCTACCTGTCCGGAAACAACTAGCGGTGCAGGGGTTAAGAGAGGCAGCGGCAAGCAGTCATCACGCAGTGGTGGTGGTAAAATGCCAGAAGGTGGGTGGTGGTAAAACCAGCAGAAGTTGGGCCTGTCCTTGAGCCTGTCGGTGTCTGGTACAGTTCATGGCAGCTCTAACTATGGTCAAGGCCCCCTAGGCAAATGTGGTTCTGGTCTAGGCATACCAGCAACATGGCCAGGTGATGGTAATGCCGCCTCCGCATTCTCATGCTGTCAGATCGGCGCCAATATCCTCCTCTGCTTTCTCATTTTCCACCTTGTGCTCAGACTCCACTGTAGGCACAGTTCGGAGTGGTCCTCCAGCATACAGGAAAACCAGGCAGATTACCCAGCCAGACCATGGCAGTATGCAGTGGAGAAGGAGGCAAGGAGTCTCTCTTATTCCCTTGTGCAAATGGCCAGATGCATGCTGAGTTTCTTGCATAGTGACAGCCGTATTATCACTATTCGGCAGAGAGATGACAACTGGCTCTCCACCATGTTAGACTGTCGCTACCAGGCCAAAATGGAGGCCTTTTTTAAACCTGTATAGTCGGTTAGTCGCTGCCTATGTGTGCCATCACCCATCCTCACGAAGGTTTGACTGGGGTGAACCCCTAGCCATGGATGCTGGAAGGGGTTGGGGGACAAGAGCAGCACTGGCTATATCAGCAGTAGTGATGAGCGAGAGGTGCCATATTCGATTTTGCGAACCATTCAACCATGTCAACCATTAGGAACTCAGCTCTAAGTTCAATTCGCCATGCGATTAATATAACCTGTATTACTCGCATTGCGAATTCAACTTAGAGCTGGGTTCCTAATGGCTGTATTGCTAGAATATAACGAATATCACGAATATAGCACTATATTCTCAATCTTCGTTATATTCTAGCAACGACCATTAGGAACTCAGCTCAAAGTTTCATTCGCGAAGCGAACATATTCTCGCGTTGCAAATTTATCTTAGAGCTAAGTTCCTAATGGTTGTATTGCTAGAATATAACGAAGACGACGAATATCACGAATACACGAATATAGTACTATATTGTCAATCTTCGTTATATTCTAGCAATGCAACCATTATGAACTCAGCTCTAAGTTTCATTCGCGAAGCGATTAATATAACCTGTATTGCTCGCATTGCGAATTCAACTTCAAGATGGGTTCCTAATGGTTGTATTGCTAGAATATAACGAATATCGCAATGCGAATAATTCAGGTTATATTAATCGCATTGCGATTACAACTTAGTCAAATTTGTGAGATCGTGATTCTCACATCCGGCAGTACATTTTAGCATGGAGGCATTCTCATGCACACAGAGAGTCGGCAGAAGCGGCAACGGGCATTGACTGGAGCGGGCAGGGAGGCAGGAATCCTCCGGACAGGTAAGAACAGCTTTTGGGAAGTGGGAAGACAACCAGAGAACAGCAAGGATTAACATCTAAAAAAAAATAAAAAAAATTGAATATTCAAAATTGCGAATATATAGCGCTATATTCGCAATATTCGCGAATTATCGAATTTGCGATATTCACAATAAAAATTCGCTATTTGAATATTCGCGCTCAACACTAATCAGCAGCAACTTAGTCTTGAGTACCTAATGAGCATTTTCTTTACCTGCTTACTGAAGAAAATCACCCAGCGGCAGCAGGACAGGTGATGAACCAGCAGGTGGTAGCATACTTGGACTGCCCTGCCACCCCAAGATCCCATGGATTACTGGGCAGCCAAACTTGATTTGTGGTCGCAACTGGCCTACTTTGCCCTTTACAAGCTTTCCTGTCCAGCCAGTAGTGTGACATCAGAGTGTGTGTTTAGTGTGGCGGGGGGCATAGTTACCACAAAGAAAACTCACCTTTCAACAGGAAATTGTTGAGAGATTAAACTTTCTAAAGATAAATCAGGCATAGATCAGCAACGATTTCCACACACCAGAACATTGTAAAAAATCGTCTGCTACTTCTGGCCACGTGATTCAGACACTATTCTGATTCATCCATCCGCTTGATGACACGCCTGTTGTCTCTGCTTCCATCTTTTCCTACTGCCACCCACCATCTTGTGCTGTTAGTGCCACTGCTGTTGCCCCCCACCTCTCCACTCTGTGACTGGACCACTATGTTGACTCCTCATGCTGTGGCCACCCTCACTACTCTGTGACCGGGCCACAATGTTGACTCCTCATGCTGTTACCACCCTCACCACTCTTTGATATGAACACTAGTGTCTCTGTTTGGCCTTGTTGACATCACCATTTAATTTACCCTTTGAATCTGTCAGAAGACCCGAAAAATGAAAAACACAATGGATCCTGTCTTTGGCACTTCCATAAGGCCTCTATCACAAGTCAGTATTTTACATCAGTATTTGATCATGATTGGGAAGCCAAAAGCAGAAGTGTGTCCAAAACACAGAAGACATGCAAATATTTCCCTCACATGTTATATCTGTTTTGGACCCACTCCCCTTACCAATACTGACCAATTATTGATGCAAAAAACTGACCAAATACTGATTGTGTGATAGAGGCCATTAAAGTCCTGCTTGCAGGATTTCTTTTTCATCTGAATAAAACCGCTTTGAGAGGAAAATGACCAAAACTCATGCAAATTGAGCATGAGGCCTCTATCAAATGTTCAGTATTCTGCATCAGAATTTGATCAGGATTTGGAAGCCAAAAGCGGGAATTGGTCGAAAACACAGAAGACAAGCAAATATTCCCATCATGTGTCATCTCTGTTTTGGACCTACTCCTGTTTGTTTGTTTGTTCTGTTTTTTGTTTTTTGCCTTTCCAGTAATGATCAAATTACAAATATACTGGTGACACCCTCTTCACTCTGTCATGGGGCCACTACTGATATCAGCGTGTAAGAGAACATATTCTCTAGCAATCTATGTGGAATCAACAGGCGGTGTAAAAGGAGGCTGCTCTTTCACTCTATAGTAGAATCTTGGACCACTGCACGGTTAAGTACATTATACCTGATGTTAACATTTACCTGTAAGGCTGAGTTCACACTTCAGTTATTTGGTCAGTTTTTGACCCATAAATGACCAAATAAGTAATGTTTAGAGTCTAAGAGTGATGCCTGTCACTTTCCTTTCAAACTCATGTGCAGTAACTGTTTCACTACCACAGATTAGCTATGCATGTTTCTGTGATGCACAGTGATGTACATCGGGATACACTGTTCAAATTAATTTGGATCAAATCGATTTATTGGAAAAAGTGTCTGAATCTAATTTTTTAAAATTTTGCTCATCTCCAGTCGTGATATCACGGTGAGATGTGATGTCACACTTAAGTTTATATCTGCCACTTTTGTAAGTCTTAAAGAGAACCTTTCACCAAAAAATGCAACGCAATCTGAAAGAACCATGTTGTAGAGCAGGAGAAGCTGAGCAGATTAAAATATATTTTTGTCTGAAAATATTCAGTAAAACTTGTAATTTATACATTTACATCTGCAGCCCTGTAAAGTGCTATCAGTACAGGTAGGAGATACTGACAGCTATGTCTCTACGTTCACTTTTACACACAATGCTATCAATCATTGATAACTCCTCTCTGTACCGATGTTCATAGAAGGTAGAAAAAGCTGAGCTATAAATGTATAAATTACAGATTATCCTGAACCTTTTCCCACAAAACTATATATCAATCTGATCATTTTTTTTTTCAGCTGTGTATGCAAATGTGCTCTGTGGTACGACAGGATGGGTTTATTCCACCATCTACAGAAATGCACTATGTTACCGCAAAATGTTAAAATAGGTTTTTTTGATCTCCTGTTCTATAACATGGTGCAGTCAGATTATATTCCATTTTTTGGTAAAAGGTTCTTTTTAAATGAGGCATAATTTTATCAGTCATCTATACATAGAGGGACACATAAAGAAAAGAAGTGGAGTTAGGTAGCGCTGAGTTATGTGCAGAGGTTAACAGCAAGGTTAACAGCAAAACAAACTCAATATTTTTTACTGATTCTGCAGTTTACAGAAACACCTCATATATTGTTATAAACTGTTGTTCTGAAGAGAAGGAGACAAATATGGTATTTAGAGGACAGATTGTGCTGGAATGGTTTTGAGGTGCTATGTCAGATTTGAAGACACCCTACAGTGGAAACCCCCAAAAGGTGACCCCATTTTGGAAACTAAAACCAAGAAACTTTTCAAGGGGTGTAGTGAGCACTTTGACCCTACAGGCACTTCATAGAATTCAGAAACACTTGGACATGAAAATGCAAATTACATTTTTACAATAAAAAGTCACTTTAAGCCTAAATTTTTCATTTGTTACCCATTTTCTCCTGAATGCAGCAATGTCCCATATGATCTTATAAACTGCTATATGGGCACACTTGAAGATGAGATCCAGTACAACGTACAATAAAACAAATGTTCGTTATTGATCACCTAAAAATCCATAAAGTGCATGTTTATATGCATCCATAAATAGGACTAAGTTGAACAAAAATAAAAATAATGAAAAGGTAAAATCCTTTGTTTTCAGGACTTCATGCAGCCGACATTATAATAAAGTAGTGGATATAGTTAAAAAATATCTCCCAATCCTTTATACAGATAATATTTTAGACACTAATTTGAAGTCTGGGGTTAAATTTATAGCTAACCATACTGCCACTAGGGTTGAGCGAATTGGTTCAGATTACTGTATCCGAACACGATTCTATTAAAAACTACGTTAAGAATATCGGCTTTGTCCTGCTGTAAAGTTAATTGCCTCCACGTAGGTCTTTCAAGGGTTTCACCAAATATCGCAAGATTAACTTTGTCTCGCCTTTACCATGTGTCACTTAACTTTGTTTATTTATATAAATTACTGTATCAAAATATGACTCTGAACTCTGCTTTGTTATTGAGTGACAAAGCCAAGTTCAGAAGCAATACGTTTTACAGTAAGACAGAGCTGATATTCTTAACAAAGTTTTTTAAAAGAATCAAGTTGGGATACAGCTATTCTGTCGAGCACTGTCTGGAATCTCAGCTTCCCGTGACTCAGGTGCTGGTGTGGTGAACTGAGCAGCAATTCATTATTTAAATCTACACATGTATGGGCACACTACAGGACTTATAGGGGAAGAAGCGCTCTATGGATTTTGGAGGCCAGATTTTGCTAAAATGGTTTTCAGGTGCTATGTCTCATTTGAAGATATCCTGAGGTACCCTTACAGGAGAAACCCCAAAAAAGTGACCCATTTTGGAAGAAACACCCCTCTTCCAAAGGAATTTTTCAAGGGTTGCAGTGAGCCCTTTGACCCAACAGGTGTTTCATAGACTTTATAAACACTTGGGCATGAAAATATAAAAATTATTATTATTTTACAATAAAATGTCCCTTTAGCCCCAAATTATCTTTTTAGTAGGTTCTTTCATTTGTAACGTTCTACTCTCAAAATGGGTCAGAGTTGTTTTGTTCACTGGGAGTATTGTTTTAAGGTAAGTTTTGATATGTGTCAGTTGAAAGTAGGATAGGGAGGACATCTGAGTAGGCTGCTCCCAGGTTTCTAGTAAATTACCCTGTGAGATGCCTAAGAGATTCTGTAAGGGTCTGAAGGAATTGAGATGGCGCATCCCATAGTATACCTCTAATTTGTATCAAAGGGGATAGTGGGTTGGAAATCAGGAAGTGTTTAAGGTTGTGCTTCCACATATTGACCATATTTTTTGTTAAGGAGCTTTGAAACTTTGTGTCTGTCGTGTGTTTGTCTAATAATCGGAGGGACCTCAATGGGACGCAGTTAATTGCTTGTTCAGCTTGTATGTCTAAACGGCAGTCTGAGTGGCTGAGCCATTCTAAGCACTGTACTCCTTGAATAGCTATGCAGTAACCATAAATGTCCAGCATTCCCATTCCTCCGTGCAGAGATGGTAAAGTGGTGTAATATTGTTTCTGTCTGAGCTTTTTCTTGTTCCACAAAACTTTAGAGAGGATAGTTTGCAATGTGCAAAGAAAATTCGGTAGAGGGGTATTGGAAGAGTCTGTAGATAATACAAGTTCTTGGGTAGTAATATTGTTTTAACTAGAGAGCGTCTGCTGAACCATGAGGAGAATTGCAAAAGCAGCATAACGGTGCCAATGAGCAGACGAATAGTAGATATAGAAAAGGGAAATAGTAAGCGCAGGTTTGTGAAGGACACAGGTTAAGTCGCCAGATGTACCTAAGACTGGTTGGTCACAGTAGGGTTCAGAGTATGGAGCAGTATATAGATGTGTTTTTTTTTGGTAAAGGAGAAAAGATAGAAGGAAGGGGGGATTCGGAGATAAAAAGAACAAAATTAGAGAGAAGGAAGGTAGGGTGGGGAAGGAAGGTAGGGTGGGGAAGGGAGGGGTGGATATGGCATACATAGGGAGGGGAGGGGGGGGGTGAAAGGAAATAAGGACATAGTTGAGCGGTGTCTTGGAAATTGTCCCTAGGTCTTGCAGTAGCTTCAGGTGAAGATCTACGTGTGGTCTAGGGAAGAAGGATCTTTCAAGTGATTTGGGAGAAGATGCCAGGTGGTCTTCATGGAGGGGATCATTCAGGATCCAAGGAAATCCTCCTCAGGGTTGTCATTAGAATTTTTTTCCTCAAGCTCTGAGATCTGGAGGCAGCACTCAGGGTCCAGGGTTTCAGCGCAGGTACGGCTGGTAGATCCGGTAAGTTTTCCACAATGTTCCAGTCGGGGATATCTAGCGGGTCAATTTCTAAGGTGTTATAGACCTGGAGTAGGTCAGAGGGAGATCTGACCACTATCTTGCGCCCTGGATTATTTATGAGTAATCCAAACGGATGGAGCCATTGGTAGGTAATGGATTCTGTTGTAAAAAATTCCCAGGAGAGGTTTGAGCACCCTTCTCTTTTGTAATGTCATTGGAGACAGATCTTGGAAAAGATAAACTGTAGTTCCAAAGCAGGCGATTGGATGTTTTTCTTGCACTGCTTTAGGCAATTTTTACTTGGTTCTAAAGCTGACCATTTTACAAATTATGTCCTGTGGGGGTTCTTGTGGTTTAGGAGGTGGGTGAAGTGCTCTATGAGCACGATTTATGGTAAGATTATCTGTGGCGTTGGGGCCTAGTAACTTTTGGAAAAGTTCTTTCATTGCTGGCAAGATATAATCTGACAATAAAGCCTTTAGAATGCCCTTGATACAGAGTTGTGTCTCCGTCCCCGATTATCTTGGTCTTTGACCAGTTTATACAAGTGGTTTATGTGAGCTTCTGCATGCTCAAAACTATGGGATACAGCTGTATTGAAAGCAACTGTCCCTTCATGGCTAGCCTCAAGCACCTCCACTCTCTCCCTCAGTTGTTTCTGGTCATTTATAATATCTTGCAGGTCTTGTTTTAAAGGGGCTTACGCCACCTCTAGGGCCTCTTTTATGAAAGATCTAGAGACAGGGAGGTTTCCCCCAGTGTGCAGGGATTCTGCTTCACTTTCTCTACCTCCGTGCGAGTTTGTAGAGGTGTCTGCCTGTTCATCACGTGCTTTCACTTCTCTATCCAGCGCCATCTTAGATTCATGAGCACTTTTCTTAAAAAACTTCTCCATCTCTCCATGGACCAGGTTTGTTCCCCGTGGACAGGGGGGGTCTCTGGACTTGTCCTGTCCAATTCATCCCATTTTCTCCTCTGTTGGTGTGCTGATTTAGCTCGTTTTCACCGTGTCTGCAGCAGAGGTCACACAGGCATGTGTGTCTTGCTTCGGGGCCAAGCTCCGCCCCCTATAGGCTGTTTTTAATAGCTATTAAAAATAAATGTAAAATAGCCATTAAAAATTGACATACAAATGGTTGAAAAATGGCCGTGAAAAACAGTGTGTGAGTTTTTAATGGTTGTTTTTTTTCACATGTGTATGTAGCCTTATACTCTCTCTTCTGATTGTAAAAACAACCTACAAGTGGCCCTAAACTGTTGTTTGGCTATATGATAGGTTTCAAGCTAAAATAGCACCATGTGAATTTGAGGCCTAATTTTGTGATTTACACATATTGAATGACAATTGCTAAGGCTCTGATTTGAAATAAAAAAAGAACCCCCAAGAAGTGACCCAATTTGGGAAAATACAAGTTGATATAGTAAACATTTTAACACACAGTTTTTTTGGAAGGTGACAAATAAAAATCGCATTATTTCACGGATATGCCCTTTCAGTGCCCAATATGTTATGCCCAGTTTATGTCACTGTTAAAAGTCAGCACTCTAATGATTATATTGTGTTTCCTGATTGCAGAAACACCCTACAGGTGGCCCTAAACTGTTTTCTGGATGTATGGCATGTATAGGGCCCCTTTCACACAAGCATCAGACTCACAGTGTGTCTTAGGGAGAGCCCTTGTCCTGAACTCCGGAGCATAGCATTATATTGATTTATGATGCTATGTAACCCTTAGAAGTCTGGAATGTATTGAATAACACTGAGAGCATTATGTAAATTTTATCCAAAATATTCCAGAACTGTAAGGGTTACATAGCATCATAAATCAATATAATGCTAGGCGACCTGGCAGTGCTCCAGAGTTCAGGATGGGTGCTCTCCCTGACACAAGCTGCGAGTCTGATGCGTGGGACTTGCTCGTGTGAAAGAGGCCTAACAGAGCTCAATAGAAAAAGAACACCATGTGCATTCAAGGCCTAATTTGATGATTTACACAGTACTGTATTCGCTGACAATTGCTCAGGTTTGGATGTGAAATAAAAATGAGCACAAAATAAAAAAAGTGAGCCCATTTTGAAAACTTCACCTCAGCCCCCTCGCCCTCAAATAACACTCCCTGAAAATAGTCCCTGCAGGTGTTTTGTATGATTTAGAAACACTTGGGCGTAAAAATGAAAAGTATATTTTTTACAATACACTTTACAAGTGGTAGCAGGAGTAGAGTTGAGCGGACACCTAGATGTTCGGTTCGAGAAGTTCGGCCGAACTTCACGAAAATGTTCGTGTTCGGGATCTGAACTTGACCGGAACTTGACCCAAAACCCGAACCCCATTGAAGTAAATGGAGACCCGAACTTTTGGGCACTAAAATGGCTGTAAAATAGCCCTGGAAAGGGCTAGAGGGCTGCAAAAGGCAGAAAAATGTAGGAAAATCCCCTGCAAACAAATGTGGATAGGGAAATTACTTAAAATAAAATAAATACAAATTAACCAATAATAATTGGCAACTTGGAGAAGGAGGTGGAATAGAAGGTTGGGGTGGCATCAGGTGGGAATGCTATGGTAGTTGAAGTTCTTCTCACAGCCATAAAGGATTCAAGTCTGCCTGCAGCGCCACAGGCCTTATTCACAGCTTCAGGCCCATGGAAACCATACATGGGAGTTGGAGAAGTTCTTATCACAGCCAAAAAGGATTCATGTCTGCCAGCAGTGCCACAGGCCACATTCACAGATTCAGGCCCAAGGCAACCATACATAGGAGTTGGAGAAGTTCTCATCACAGCCAAAAATAGATTCATGTCTGCCAGCAGTGCCACAGGCCTCACTCACAGAAACAGGCCCAAGACAACCATACATGGGAGTTGGAGAAGTTGTCATCACAGCCAAAAAGGATTCATGCCTGCCTGCAGTGTCACAGGCGTCATGCACAGACTCAGGCCCCTGGCACCCACAAATAGGAGAGTTCAAATCATGCCAAAACAGTATTGATTTCACCCGGCAGTTCCATAGGCAACAATACACTCATTCAGGCCCATGGCTCCTGCAAAGAGGAGAGCGGTCCCGTAACAGTAACACAGGCCTCCGGTCAAACTGCAGTGGAACAGGCCATTATCATTTATGTTGGCCCTAGCAACAGACAGAGGAGAGAGGTCCCATAACAGCAAAACAGGCATCATGTCACCCACCAATGCAACAGGCTGCTTTCAGCAATTTAGGCCCTAGCACCCAGACAGAGGAGAGAGGTCCCATAACAGCAAAACAGGCATCATGTCACCCACCAATGCAGCAGATGATTATCATTAATGTAGGCCCCTGACACCCAGGCAGAGGAGAAAGGTCCCATAATATCAAAACAGTCATCATGTCACCCACCAATGCAACAGACACTTTCAGCAATTTAGGCCCTAGCACCCAGACAGAGGAGAGAGGTCCCATAACAGCAAAACAGGCATCATGTTGCCCAGCAATGGAACAGGCTGCTTTCAGCAATTTAGGCCCTAGCACCCAGACAGAGAAGAGAGGTCCCATAACAGCAAAACAGGCATCATGTCACCCACCAATGCAGCAGGCGATTATCAATAATGTAGGCCCCTGGCACCCAGACAGAGGAGAGAGGTGCCATAACAGCAAAACAGGCATCATGTCAGCCACCAATTCAGCAGGCGATTATCATTAATGTAGGCCCCTGGCACCCAGACAGAGGAGAGAGGTCCCATAACAGCAACACAGGCCTCAGGTCAACCTGCAAAGGAACAGGCCATTATAATTTATGTAGGCCCTGACACCCAGACAGAGGAGAGGTCATTTGTCAGCAAAAAGAGGTTAATGTCTCCCACCAATGCAGCAGGCGATTATCAATAATGTAGGCCCCTGGCACCCAGACAGAGTAGAGAGGTCCCATGGCAGCAAAACAGGCATCATGTCTCCCACCAATGCAGCAGGCGATAAAACAAAATATAGGCCCCTGACACCCAGACAGAAGAGAGGTCATTTGTCAGCAAAAAGAGGTTAATGTCTCCCACCAATGCAGCAGGCGATAAAACAAAATATAGGCCCCTGACACCCAGACAGAGGAGAGGTTATTTGTCATCAAAAAGAGGTTAATGTCTCCCACCAATGCAGCAGGCGATTAAATGAAATATAGGCCCCTGACACCCAGACAGAGGAGAGGTCATTTGTCAGCAAAATGAGTTTAATGTCTCCCATCAATACAGCAGTCGATTAAACGAAATATAGGCCCCTGACACCCAGACAGAGGAGAAGTAATTTGACAGTAAAAAGAGGTTAAAGTCACTCACCAAAGCAGCAGGCGATTAGCTAAATATGTAGACAGAGGAGAGTTTCATTCAACTTGTGATTGCCCCCAAAATAATGGTACAATTAAAAAAAGAGGATTCAATAAAGAAGTGCCCTGGAGTACAAGAATATATGGCAAGGCAGTTATAAATGTCTATTCTGCACAAGGTTCAGACAGGTCCTGTGGGATCCATGCCTGGTTCATTTTAATGAAGGTGAGCTTGTCCACGTTGGCTGTGGACAGACGGCTGCATTTGTCTGTAATGACGCCCCCTGCCAGGCTAAATACACGTTCAGACAATACACTGGCCACAGGGCAGGCCAGCACCTCCAAGGCATAAAGGGAAAGTTCTGGCCATGTGGACAGTTTGGAGACCCAGAAGTTGAATTTAGGCAGAACCATCAGTCAGTACGTGGAAGCATGTGCACACGTACTGTTCCACCATGTTGTTCAAATGCTGCACACGTTCCCTATCAGCTGGTGGTGCAGTTTGTTGTGGCGCGGTGACAAAACTTTTCCACATCTCGGCCATGCTAACCCTGTGGTCTGAGGAGCTGGCCGTGACACAGCTGCGTTGGCGACCTCTTCCTCCTCTGCCTCTGCCTTCGCCTTGTGCTTCCACTTGTCCCTCCGTGTCAGTTGGGAATGCCCTCAGGAGCGTGTCTACCAGCGTGCGCCTGTAGTCGCGCATCTTCCTATCATGCTCCAGTGTGGGAATTAAGGTGGGTACGTTGTCCTTGTACCCGGGATCCAGCAGGGTGGCAACCCAGTAGTCAGCACAAGTTAAAATGTGGGCAACTCTGCTGTCGTTGAGCAGGCACTGCAGCATGTAGTCGCACATGTGTGCCAGGCTGCCCAGAGGCAACGATAAGCTGCCCTCAGTAGGTGGTGTATCATCTGTGTCCTCCGTATCCCCCCAGCCACGCTCCATTGATGGCCCTGAGCTACATTGGATGCCACCCTGCAGTGAAACCGGTTCCTCTTCCTCCTCCTCTACCTCATCCTCCTCGTCCTCCAGAAGTGTGCGCTGGCTGTCCACATGTGTACCTGGTCTCTGCTAGTGCAGGAATCCACCCTCTGAGCCACTTCTGTATGATCTGCCTGAGACCCTGTGAAATGCCCTCTCTTCCTCCTCCTCCTGTGCCGCATCCTCTTCCATCAAACATACAGACTCAATGAAGAGTCAAGAAAATGATTTCAAACAATTGTCCAGTGATTTGACTGAGGCACATAGGCTGTTCACTAGGGTTTGGTGGAATATGCGTAGTGGAGGAATATCTTAAATGTTCCATCGCACCCAGCGGATTTAGAGTTCAGAAATTTCCAGCTTGGGAGGTCACCCCAGAATTTAAGACTAATTGGGAATTGGGTCTGTTACAGTTTTCCAAGATCCTGATGGGCATGGCTCATTGAACATGATAAAGCCTTGTTAGGTGATGTCAAAATTTAAATCAGGGATTTGGAGGCGAGACTGTATAAAATGGATGCGGATATAGTTACAGCTTTCAGGGCCAAATTACAGGCCAACTTAGAGAGCTATGAAAAAGAAATTATGACTGGCAAGAAAATTAAATTTCAGAGGGATAAATCAGACTTTGAACGTAAACAAGCATATAAATGGAAACATGCTGGCAATTCACGGAGTGTGGGTCGGGGCCGTATGAACACTAATGCCCCCACCAATCGTAGTGACAATATGGAGTCAAGTACTAATTGTTCCACTAATTATTCCAGTGACGATTTTTTATCCGAAACAAGCAACGAAGGCGTGTTAGGCGAGGATTACGTAAACCCAAGAAAGAGGACATTTGCACAGCAGAGGGGCAACAATCAAGATTCCCTAACTCGCAAAAAACTACCCCAACGCAATCAGGTGCACTGGCTGCAGGCCCGACAATTGAGGAGGACTCCTTGAAGATCGTTAACCTTTCCACATATGTACTCACACAGACTGAAAAATCTGTTCTGGTAAGAGGACTTTCATTTTCTCCCATGAACACCCTGGATAAATTTGAAGTGATAAAAGATATTTATTTATTTTGTAGACAACTGTGTTTCAGAGCACTATATGCTCAACCTTCATTGTTACAGCAATTGCCTGAGGATGAAGGGGGAAGTCTTCATGGATTTGATGGACCTATTGAAAAAAACGAATGTAAGTCAGGTAGGCGACAATTCACGCCACGCAAACCCTCTATTTTCACACATACGCTCAGTTTATTCCCTAACATCTACCTGTTTTTTCAGGTGATGATATTGGAAATAAGACAATTGCAACCTAATAGAGCTTATAACAAGAACCTGTCTAATGCAGAGGCAGCAGCCATCAGGAGTTTAGAATGAAATCCAGCCTTTGTCATCAAGGAGGACAAGGGAGGTAATGTAGTGCTGTGGGAAACTAGCCTCTATATTAAGGAGGCTAGAAGACAATTGGATAATCGCCATTTTTACTCTCCATTACCCACAGATCCAACACAAACCTTCATGAATAAAATGTAGAGACTTCTCACTTCTGCATATCAGTTCAACATCATCACCAAAAAAGAAAAGGAATTCCTGGAGGTTAAATGACCATTGGTCCCCACCTTCTACATGCTCCCAAAGATACATAAGGACCTAGTTGATCCCCTGGGACGTCCAATTGTGGCTGGAATAGGAGGGATGTGTGAACAGGCCTGTGTTTACCTTGATTTTTTTTTACAGCCCTTTGTACTAGGCCTCCAATCATATCTCAGGGATTCTATGCATCTGGTGCAGCACCTGCAGGAGATCCAACTTCCTCCGGGGACTTTGATACTTACTTGTGATGTCGAGTCACTCTATTCAAACATATCGCATACTAACGGCATAACGGCGATCCAATATTTTTTCCAAAGATCCACCCATGGAGATCCGGCACATCATACATTCTTTGTGAGCCTACTTGAGTTTGTTTTGCACCATAATTATTTTGTGTTTGATCGGGTTTTTTACAGGCAGGTCTTGAGGACCGCGATGGGGGCGCGTTGTGTGCTCTTCTATGCAAACCTGTTTTTAGGTTGGTGGGAGGAGACACACATGTACCCGACATCTTTGTATGGTGAACATGTCATTGCTTGGTATCGCAATATTGACGATCTCTTGATTTTCTGGCAAGGCACAATTGAGCAGGGTATGGATTTTGTCACTATGTTGAACAATAATCCATTTAATATCTCACTTACCTACAGGATCTCGGATACCACCGCTGATTTTTTGGATTTACGACTACAACTGAATGACCAGGTTATACGGACATCACTATTCTGTAAAGAAACAGCAACAAATAGTTTGTTACATTTCAATAGTTTCCACCTGGCCCTTGCGGAGAGGTATCCCTAAAAGACAATTTTTGAGGCTATGCCGCAACTGTACAACAATGTCTGACTTTAATGAGGCCTCTAGGGACCTAACGACTAGATTCCGGTCATGTGGTTATACCAAAAAGGTGGTATCAGGAGCATATGAAATGGCAAGGGGGGGCTGACTGTTTGGAACTGTTTAAACCTAAACCAAGGCCTCGGAGTACTCAGGTTCACCTCATCACCAGATGCAATAACCAATGGTGTAACCTCTATAAAGTACTAAATACACACTGGCATCTTTATTGGCAGACTCTAAAATACGAGATTATGTTAATCCAAGTCCCAAGATCATCGCACGAAGAGCCCCAAGTTTATGAGACAAATTGGTATGTAGCCACTTTCAGACGACCACACAGTATTTAAGGAGGGGTATTAGACTTTGTGGGACATACCCTTTTGGAAACTGTAACATCTGTCAATACATGATTTGCACTGACTCATTTTCTACCCGTAGGCATCCAGATGAGATTTCCTTTGGACATTATATCAACTGTCAGTCTCAGAATGTGGTATATGCACTTATTTGTAAATGTGACAAAATTTATGTTGGCCAGAATGGTCAGGATGTACGGAAGTGTATTCAACAACATCTATCAAATATGGCTTTGGCTAGACGTAATCAAGCACAATCGAAGAAACCTTTCACTTTAGTAGCCGTAAATTACTTAGATTGCCACCATTGCAATCTATCTGGACTCAGGATCGCTGGACTTGATCTGGTATGCAAAACCTTGGAGGGGGGGTTTGGTCACTTCTCAGCTACTCTGTCTGGAATTCAAATGGATTTTTTCCTTGGATATAGTGGCCCCTCATGGATTTAACGAAGAACTTACCTTTGTTGGTTTTTACAGTTGATGAGCGCACTCATTGCACAATTATATGGACTCACCTCATCTGCACATATTTTATTAGTGCAGATAATTACACACTTCTGCAATATTGCAGAATTTAATGATTTGTTTCCATTTTCCCTTTCCCCTTTTATATTTTTAATATATTTATTTATTTGTGTATGTATTATCAATTGTTGTTATTTGATTAATTATTCATGTGATATAATCATGTATATTCCCTATGCACTAGCACTTTCACTTGGTGATTCACTATCACTCCCTTTCCCCATCACTACTTTCACTGTTTAATCATGCATGCTGTGTAATACACTATCACATTAATTATTTATTTTGTCTTCACTGGCTTAGTATTTAATGTGTGTCGTACCTGTTTTTTTACCATGTTAATACATGCATTGTACTTATATATATTAGGTCATAGATTGGCCCGCGATACTTTTTTTCACCATTGAGAGCATTGTGCGTTCCACGGCAGCCATTTTCCGCTAGTGGTCACATGACCAGCCATTCTCCTTCCAGGCACGTGACCATTGTTCACCCGGTTCGTGGTCTTTGTGAGCACTTGCGCTCTGGGGCGATCCTTCTCCGCTGTTGGACCGCATTTTGCGTTCCACTATGGCCACTTCCCTTTGGTCACGTGACCCAGGGATCCCTGTCTTCCTGTTTCCGCCTGCCACTACCTCATGTTACCCAGTACTGCTGCTGCGCTCCCACAGCTGACCTCCCTCTCACAGGTGAATTGTATTATGATGAATTAATTGGTCTTACTTCTGTGTATATATATGACACACTTACATTGGGCTCATTACCTTTGCGGTCTGTTTCCATTTATCAGTGGCCATATCTTATTTAGCATTTTCTATATGTCATTTACATGTTGATATTGTGCATAGTTGGTATATACTTTATGTCCTGATTTTGTGGACGTTCAGTGGATTCTGAATGTGTCGGTCTTATCCAGTTAACGACACGCTGTACATATTGTATACAATTTTTTAATGTGTCTGTTTGTCTGAGTCGTCTAAAAAACTTTATATACATTTTTTATTCATGGTCATTGTGGGATGTGCATTCTTAGGGTGGTTCTTTTGACTCTTCATTGAGTCTGTTTGTTTGTGCATTATACTTCACTCCTTCGCACTCCTTTTAATTATTTAATATATTGGTGTGCCCCCTCCATCTATAGCTTATATAAGCATCCTCTTCTATCATCGCCATAATATTTTTTTTTAAGGAGACATAGAAGGGGTATTGTAATGCTAACAACGGTGTCATCAGCACTGGCCATGTTAGTTGAGTACTCCAAAGACTGAAACAAGGTACACATGCAGGCCTAGTCACTGGTGGTGAAGTGGTGCTGATCCGCAGAGCGACTGACCCGTGCATACTGCATTTGAAACTCGACTATCGCCTGCTGCTGCTCGCACAGTCTCTCCAGCATATGTAAGGTGAAGTTCCACCTGGTGGGCATGTCGTACATGAGGTGGTCAGCAGGAAGGCCGAAGTTACACTGCAGTGCAGACAGGCGAGCAGCAGCAGGGTGAGAACGCTGAAAGCGCGCACATATGGGCCGCACTTTCAGCAGGAGCTCTGACATGTCTGGGTAGTTTTTAAGAAACTTCTGCACCAACAGATTCAGCACATGCGCCAGGCTAGGGATGTGCATCCCAGAGCTGCAACGAGATTGCACCCATTATCGCACACCACTAGGCCGGGCTTGAGGCTCACCGGCAGCAACCACTCATCAGTCTGCTGTTCTATACCCCTCCAAAGCTCCTGTGTGGTGTGGGGTTTGTCACCCAAACACAAGTTTTAAAATCGCCTGCTAACATTTACCCAGGGCTGTGCTGTAGTTGGGGGTGAGGTTCTTTCGATGACCGGATGTGGGGGTGGTAGAAGTGGAGTAGGAGGAGGATGAAGTGGAGTAGGAGGAGGAAGCAACAGGAGGCAACGAATAATACCCTGCGATCCTCGGTGGTGGAAGGACATGCGCCAAACGGCTATCCGCCTCGGGCCCAGCCGCCACTACATTTACCCAGTGTGCAGATAGGGAGATATAGCGACCCTGGCTGTGCTTACTGGTCCATGTATCTGTGGTTATGTGGATCTTGCCAGAGATGGCGTTGCGCAGCGTACACTTGATATTATCTTCCACTTGGTTGTGCAGGGAAGGGACGGATCGCCTGGAACAGTAGTGGCGGCTGGGAACAATGTACTGGGGGACAGCCACCGCTATCAGCTGTTTGAAACCAGATGGAATCACAGCATTTCAAAGGCAGGCGTACTGTCTCTGGAACGGCTGCTGCGCTTTTGCACCCTGCTCCTCAGAACTGCACGCATCACTAGCACAACCTTCAGTCCAGTCTGGGTCTAGGACTTCATCATCCTCCACATCATCTTCCACCCATTCATGACCCCTGCCCTCCTCGCCGGTCTGCACGCTGCAGAAAGCCACAGCAGTTGACACCTGTGTTTCGTCATCATCAGAGACGTTTTGCGGCAGTATTCTCATGTCCTCATCCTGCAACAAAAGTAGTTGAGCATCAGTGCATTCAAGGTCTTCCTCTTCTGGGGCAGGGATAGGTGGATGGGCCAGGGAAAACCTGCCAACAGAGTCATCAAAAAGCATGAGACTTTCCTGCATGATTTGGGGCCCTGACTGCTTGGCTGATTTGCACGGGGGTGAGGTGGAAGACTGATTGGCATGGGCTGCAGGTACCAACTCTGAGCTTTCTGCAGAGGACTGGGTGTTATATACTGTAAAGGAACTGGAGGCACTGTCAGCCACCCAATCTACTATCGCCTGTACATGTTCTGGCTTCACCATTCGCAGAGCGGCATTTGGGCCTAACAAATAACGCTGCAGATTCTGTTGTCTATTCGCACCAAAAGAAGGTGTTTGACTTGGAGCGGTAGTTGGCGCTGAATGGCCACGTCCTCTCCCAGCAACAGGAGCTCCACGAACACCACCACGACCTTGCCCACGTCCCTTATTTGATGTTCTCATTATTTGCGTTCACCCACCAAGCTGAAAGATTGGTCTCTCTCTGGTGACAATTTACCTGCCACTAGTCGACAATTACGTTCGCTAAGGCAGTGCCCGTGTCATAAAAATGCTCTGTGGACCCACAGTAATGTTTTTTGGGCCCAAAATACACTGATTCTCAATTTCTATGCGGAAATGTAATTTTTTTGGGGGGTACGCTGTATGCACAAGTGGTTTGCGGAACAAGAACAAGTATTTTTGTAATAAAATACAGAAAATTAGTATTTCACTGCTGTAAATTGAAATTAATTATTTATACGCCGGATGCACAACGTTTTTTTCGGCCTAAAACAAGGCTTTTTTCAATAAAACCCCAAAATGCAGTTTTTAACTGCTGTACATTAAAAGTAGATATTTATACTATGTATGGACACCAGATTTTGGGACCAAGAACATGGATTTGATAACCAAAATTCACAAATGCAGTATTTGACTTTTATAAATTGGAAATAATTATTCAAACAACGGATGCACAACTGGTTTTTCGGCCTAAAACACAGCTTTTGTTTAAAAAAAAAACACCAAAATGCAGTTTTTTACTGCTGTAAATTTCAATTAGATATTTATACCATGTACAGTTGTGTTCAAAATTATTCAACCCCCAATACTGTAAAGGGTTTTAGGGAATTTAGTGTACATTTGTAATTGTGTTCAGAATGAAATCTTACAAAGACTTTTTAAAGAACCAAATGCAACTAAAATGACATCAATTGTTTTTGTAATACAGTATTAAATGTTTTTTTTTTGTGATTTCTTCATTGACACAATTATTTAACCCCTTAAAGACTACCACTCTTAAGAACAGAGGTTCATTCAAGTGTTTTCGATCAGGTATTGAAAACAACTGTGGATGTCAAGGAGCAGAAATCAAGCATAATAAGCACCAATTAGGCAGATGTAAAATGACTGTGATACTCAGCTCCTTCTAGACATTTACTGGTGTGTTTACAAACATGGTGAAGTCAAGAGAATGGTCCAGAAAGACAAGAGAAGAGGTGATTTCTCTTCACAGGAAGGGCAATGGCTATAAGAAGATTGCAAAGATGTTAAACATACCAAGAGACACTATAGGAAGCATCATTCACAAATTCAAGGCAAAGGGCACTGTTGAAACCCGACATGGTCATGGCAGAAAGAAGATGCTGACTTCGACTGCTGTGCGCTACCTAAAGCGCAAAGTGTTGAAAAGTCCCCGTGTGACTGCTGAGGAACTGAAAAAAGATTTGTCAGATGCGGGTACTAAAGTTTCAGCTCAGAAGCACACTGTAATGAAGTAATGAATAAGGTGCACACTGCGTAATGAAGGCCTCCATGCCAGAACTCCCAGGCGCACCCCCTTGCTGTCTCCAAAGAATAAGAAGAGTCGACTGCAGTATGCCAAAAGTCATGTGGACAAACCACAAAAGTTTTGGGATAGTGTTCTGTGGACTGATGAAACAAAATTAGAACTGTTTGGGCCCATGGATCAACGCTATGTTTGGAGGAGGAAGAACAAGGCCTATGAAGAAAAAAACACCTTGCCTACTGTGAAGCATGGCGGGGGGTCAATCATGCTTTGGGGCTGTTTTGCTTCTACAGGTACAGGGAAGCTTCAACGTGTGCAAGGTACCATGAATTCTCTTCAGTACCAGGAGATATTGGATGAAAATGTGATGCAGTCCGTCACAAACCTGAGGCTTGGGAGACGTTGGACCTTTCAGCAGGACAATGATCCCAAGCATACCTCCAAGTCCACTAGAGCATGGTTGCAGATTAAAGGCTGGAACATTTTGAAGTGGCCATCGCAGTCACCAGACTTAAATCCGATTGAGAACATCTGGTGGGACTTAAAGAAAGCAGTTGCAGCGCACAAGCCTAAGAATGTGACTGAACAGGAGGCTTTTGCCCATGAAGAATGGGAAAAGATACCCGTAGATCGCTGCAAGACACTTGTGTCAAGCTATGCTTCACGTTTAAAAGCTATTATAAATGGAAAAGGATGTTGTACTAAGTACTAAGATTGAATGTCACTTGGGGGTTGAATAAAACTGATAATGATGTGAGCACAGAAAATACATTTGTGGTTATTTCATTATAAATGTTATGCTATATTTGTCTGACTTACAAGTGCCTCTTTGATTTAATTGTAAACAAGATGACTGAAATTATCAAAATCAATGTCAAGCTGGCCAAAACACTCAATTTCAGTGGGGGTTGAATAATTTTGAACACAATTGTATGTACAACTGCTTTGTGAAGCAGGAATTTTTCTCAGCTGTAATGTGAAATCGGTATTTAGGCGGTGTATTTCAAAATGCTTTGTGGATCAGGATTTCCAATTTTTTGTCAAAAAAATACACTTATGCTGTATTTCACAGCAGCAATGTAAAATTATTGGTTGGAATGGGTATTTCAGACTGTTTGGTGGACCTTATATAATTTTTTTTTCTGTAAAAAACAAAGAGGCACTATTTCCCTGCAGAAATATAAAATATGTCATTGGACGGTGTATGCAGAACTGTTTTGTGGACAAGAAATACGTTTTTTCCCCCAAAATTACATGGATTCTCTATTTAACCGCAGAAATGTCAAATATATATTTTGGCGGTGTAAACTATGCTTGGTGGATCAGGATGACCAAATTTTTTTAATTACAATACACTAATGCACTATTTGATAATGGAAATTGAATATACGGTTTAGTGCATTGTATACAAAATGCTCTGTGGCACCACAGGTCCCAGACTAGTTAAATGGACAATGTCACAGCTTTTGTCACCAAAATTCACAAATGCAGTTTTTCACTGCTGTAAATTAAATGTAGGTATTTATACCGTGTATGTACAACTGCTTTGTAAAGCAGGAATTTAGCTTTTTTTCACACAAAAATAGAATAATGCACTATTTCTCAGCTGTAATGTGAAATCGGTATTTAAGCGGTGTATTTCAAAATGCTCTGTGGATCAGGATTACCACTCTTTTGTCAAAAAAATGAGAAATTGGTATTTAGGCAGTATTTGTCAAAATGCTTTGTGGATCAGGATTTCCACTTTTTTGTTAACAAAATACACTTATGCTGTATTTCATAGCAGCAGTGTAAAATAGATGGTTGGAATGGGTATTTCAGACTGTTTGGTGGACCTTGAATAAGGTTTTTTTTTTCTATAAAAAACAAAGAAGCACTGTTTTCCTACAGAAATATAAAATATGTCGTTGCACGGTGTATGCAGAACTCTTTTGTGGACAAGCAATACGTTTTTTCCCCTAAAATACACTGATGCACTATTTGATAGCTGAAATGGAATATACGGTTTAGTGCATTGTATACACAAGTGCTCTGTGGCACCACAGATCCCAGACTAGACGAATGGACTATGTCACCCCTCAAACAATATAGGGAACTTGAGCAGCCAGAAACAAAAGTTTTTTTTTTCCTTCACTGAGCTACAAAATAGGATTAGGCTGATGTCCCTGGCTGGCTGGCACACATGCAGTACACTGTAGTGGCTAAAATGGCTGCCGAGCGCCACCTCAGTAACAGATTACAAAAAAAGATTTCCCTGGCAGTGTTTGGGTACAGAAATATTGGATTGCTGAAGCTCCCTCCCTCTCTATTTGCTGTATCTTGTGGATTAAAGAAACACAGGTTCTTCTGATTTCTGCCCTATTCTGTCCCTGATCGCAGCACCAGCATCCTCTCCATAAGCTCAAATCAGCAGAATGACGTGCAGCAGTACGTGACTCCAGCTTATAATTAGTAGGCATGGTTGTGATGGCTTCTTAAGGTAAGAAGTAAAATGCTTGCTAATTGGCTGTGCAGCCCTTCAGAAAGCGGGAAAACATCGCCAAACAACGAACACAAACTTTTTTGAAAATGTTCGGGTCCACGTCCTGAACACCGCAAAATTCGCTACGAATTATACAGTTCGGGTTCATTCAACTCTAAACAGGAGAAAATGCACCCCATAATTTTTTACCCATTTTGTCCTGAATATGGCAACACCCCATATGTGTTCATAAACTGTATGGGCAAACGGCAGGACTCGGGTAAAAATCGGGTATGGATAAAGCTATTCTTCTGAGCACTGTCTGGACTTTCAGCTTCCCGTGACTCAGGTGGTGGTGTGGTGAGCTGAGTAGCAATTTATTATTTAAATCTACACATGTATGGGCACACTGCAGGACTCATAGGGGAAGGAGCGCTATATGGATTTTGGAGGGCAAATTTTCCTGAAATGGTTTTCAGGTGCTATGTCACATTTGAAGAGATCCTTAGGAACTCCTACAGTAGAAAACCCCAAGATGTTTTACCATTTTTGAAACCATACCTCTTAAGGAATTTATCAAGCGGTGTAGTGAGCATTTTGACCCCACAAATGTTTTCCAGAAAAAATTAGAGATGAGCGAATTGAATCCCATGAAGTAGAATTTGATACGAATTTAAGAATAAATTCAATTACCCTCGAAGCCGAATCTCGTGTTTCGTGATAGAAAATCGATTTAACTAGAAATATTGTAAAAAACAAAAAATTCAAACTTACCGCCTCTATTTTCTCATGACGAGCCGCCAGCAGCCATCTTGATTGAAGATCTCGGGAGCGAAATCCTGTGTATGGTGACGTACGATTTCCCACACCGGCCGGCATGATGACATCATCTCCCGCCGGGAAAGAGATCGCGCCAGGTCTTCAAGCAAGATGGCGGCGACTAACCTGTTGTGAGCAAATGGAGGCGGTAAGTTTGATCAAAATTTTTTATGTTAATTTTACACTGTTTTTACACTCAGATGCTGCGATCATGTATGAACGTGGCATCTGAGGGGTACAATGATGGGGAGCAGCGCTATCGCAGCTCCCTGTCATTGCACCCGCTACTTACAAAAAAATGCATTGTGTGATGAAGTAATTTGTCACTAAGTGAATTATTTTTGTAAAATTCGGTGAATCTGACGAATCGTCCTGGAACACATGGAGGCCTGCCAACTGGCACAGAGCCGGGTATACAACCGGAGTGCCCAGGTCCGGACATTTAACCCAGGTGACCGGGTACTGGTGCTAGTCCCCACCATTGACAGTAAGTTTTTGGCATGGTGGCAAGGTCCCTACGAGGTGAAAGAGAAGGTGGGGCCAGTGAATTACAGGATATCCCAGCCAGGACGGCGGAAGCCAGAACAGGTATATCATGTAAATTTACTGAAATCATGGAGAGATAAGAAGAATCTCGTTGGGTCACGGCCGAATCACTGTCTAAACTGCAGGCAAGATTCCCGCCCTACCCGAGGTCCCAGAGGGCACGTCGATGGTAAAGAAAGATAGCGGGTGGACTGTCGACCAAACAAACTTAGAAAGCCAAAGAGTTAGTGAGTCGACGTGTTCTCTGAGCTTCCTGGTCGAACTTCGGTAGTCCGACATGACATTGTCACCGAGCCTCATGTCAGGGTACGGTTGAAGCCGTATCGGGTACCGGAGGCCAGGTGACAGGCCGTGTTGAGGTTAGGGGTCATTGAGAAGTCAAGAAGCGAGTGGGCCAGCCCCATAGTCCTCATCCCAAAACCTGACGGTAGTCTATGCTTATGCAATGACTTTAGAAAGCTCAATGAGGTGTCAAAATTTGATGCCTACCCCATGCCCCGGGTAGACGAGCTCATAGAACGGCTAGGGAAAGCTCGCTATTTCTCGGTCCTCGACCTCACAAAAGGATACTGGCAGGTGCTTCTCACAGAGGTGGCAAAGGAGAAGACGGCCTTTGTCACCCCCGAGGGGTTATTTCAGTACCAAGTTTTGCCCTTTGGCCTACATGGTGCTCCAGCCACCTTCCAGCGATTGATGGACATCATCCTACGGCCCCATCGTCCATATGCTTCGGCATATCTGGACGACATCATTGTGTTTAGCCAGGACTGGGAGAGTCCCCTGCCCAAGGTACAGGTCGTAGTCGATTCACTTAGAAAAGCTGTACTGATGGCCAACCCAAAAAACTGTTCGATCGGGTTTGAGGAACTTCGGTACCTGGGATACGTGATTGGGTGGGGAGTTGTCAAACCCCAGGTAGACAAGGTTGAGGCGATCAAGAGCTGGCCCAGACCTCTTACCACCAAGCAAGTACAGTACGTTCGTTCCTAGGGATGATAGGATATTACATGCGCTTTATCCCCAACTTTGCCACGGTAGCGGCCCCGTTGACAAGACTCTTAAAGTGCAGGAAGACGGTGATGGTCCGCTGGGATGAGCAGGCGGAAGAGGCGTTCCCCCGTTTGAAGTTGGCTCTGTGTGGGTCCATGGTTTTGGTGACACCCGACTTCACACGGGAATTTGTCGTTCAGACGGACGCCTCTAGAGTAGGCCTAGAGGCAGTATTCTCTCAGGAAGTCAATGGGGAGGAACACTCCGTTGTCTTCCTGAGTTGCAAGCTCACTCCAGCAGAAACCAGGTACAGAGTGGTAGAGAGAGAATGCCTGGCCATTAAGTGGGCCCTCGAGTCCCTTAGGTAATATCTGTAAGGGAGAAGGTTCCGTCTGGTGACCGATTATTCCCCTCTCCGGTGGATGAGCCAGGCAAAGGAGGGGAGTGCCCGGGTCACCAGATGGTTCTTGTCCCTCCAGAATTTTAAGTTCAGTGTCGAGCACAGGGCAGGCCGCTTACAGGGGAATGCAGATGCCCTGTCCCGGGTACACTGCTGTACATGTGTCCAACCTCTCAGAATTTAACAGGGTTTGCAACCTTTCAGGGTTGAACAAAGGCGGGGGGAAAGGATATGTAGGAGAGTACCTGGGGTGGTGATAGATGGGAGGTACGTGCCTCAACTGCCTCAAGCCATTTACAGGCCATGACTAGAAATAAACAAAGTTTTGAAAAATCTGATTCGGCAGCTTCGACAAATTTTGACGAGAAATTTGATTTGCTACGAATTATTTAATCATAAATTGGTTTCCATTGTATGGAGTGGGCACAATGATGGGGAATGGCGATTGCGCCCCACCCCCCTTGCATCATTTAATCCCTCAGATACTGCGCTCAATGCTGATTGTGGCATCTGTGAGTCACATTCAGCTGCTCAGGGAGTTAATCAGAAGTTAAAAAAAAAAAAAATTATACTCACCTCATGCACCAATTGCAAGTGAACAACCGTCACCCCCTCTCATTTCTGATAGTTTTAACCTATCTCTGTAGGTCTTGTGATTTTAGATTTGTAACAATAAAGATATTTAGTTTAGGACCCCTACAGGGATCTTTGTCGGTCCACTGACCAAATTGAGTATTTGTGAAATTATCCTGAGGGCTCTAAAATTGGGCATATTCTGTTTGTCATTTGGAATAGAGGAATGTGGCATCCTCTTCTTGCCGTATCAGCATCAGAGGCAATAATGGCATATAGCTCTTTGGGATGAACTGGCCATTTTTATTTTTATTGGGGTGTGTAAGGTGTATGATTCAACAAGTGTAAGTTGTGTCATTTTATTTATCCAGAGGCATGCGTTTTTATGGTAATTTTACACATGAGTGTGCAGTCTCCTGAAACACACTGCTTAATACTGTGATTCATTTTCATTTAAATTGTGCTTATGAATGAGTTCCAATAAAGTTGCATAGGAAGGAGGAGGTTCTAACAAGCCTCCCAGTGCTGACTTTGCCCTACACACAGTACAAAGGAGAACGAGGTCAGTGTGTGTGTGATGTCTGAGGACAAAGCTGCAACTTAGCAGGCATCTTGGAGAGTTACAAAAACTCAATAGTTAGTTCCATGTACCCATAGAAGGGAAAGAATACAGAAGGACCAGGCAACTCAGAGAGGGAGTGAGAATATTGGCAGAGGAAGGTAACTGTCGTTTATCAGACTCCAGTCTCCTTTGCATTAGGTGAAGAGATTCTAAGCTACAAGCTGCCCACCATAACCAAGGACAGAAAGGACATCTGTCAGAACATAGTAATCCTAGAGAGGATACAGAAGTATATGATTATACAGTACAGCAGACATAGTACATCCCTTCAGCCTGGAGAAACAAGGGAGAAAGATGGATTGTTATAGAGTGAAACTACCCCTTTTGCAACCTTTGGGAACAAATCTGAATCACTGTAAAAGCTGCCTTGCTGTAAATGACTTTTGCATACAATGATGACCTTTGGATCAGCTTCAGTAAAGTACTGGAAGTTTGTTAAGAAACTTGGTCTCTTTATTCTACATTATCTCCTAATTGCACCTTACGGTGCTGGCATCACAAACACAGGGGCCCAGCCACTAAAGAACCCTAAGCATACCCACTACTATCAAGGAAACCTCAACTTACATCTGGCTGGTGTTCCCTGCAATAGAGAGTGCCCCAGAGGATTTAGTGCTATCTTCCTCATCACTGCACGCATCAGCCCAAATTTCAAATAGGATTTAGGAAAATATGAAAACATAAACCTTTAGTAACCAAAAGCCTGTCCTACATAAAAAATAAATAAAAAATCAGCACTGAAAACTGTAATGTATGCTACTGATCGGTGCTCAGCAGTTGCAGGATGCACCCAAACAGCTATTGCATGTGGGCAAAAACTGTAGAAAAAAAATATGAACACTACATAAAAACTAACAAGTATTAACATACTGTGTGAAGAGCCACAAGTGGTAATTATACTGTGTGTGGGGCCACTCGGGGTCATTATACCGTGTGGGAGCCACAGGGGGACATGAAAATGTAAAAAAATGCCTTAAGGGGGCCCACTGAGATTTATCGCCGAGGGCCCAAATGAACCTAGAGCCGGCCCTGACGCCAACAAATCCAAAACTGGATTAGATACAGGGCTATGAAATCTTAGAGTGTCCTACATGACTTTTCAGGGCATCTGAGCACTTTCAATTTGTGTCATATTTTTACCCAAATCAAATGTGCCGTCCAATTAGTTTGAATTGTTCCTGACTAGAGTTGAGCGAACACCTGGAACACCTGGAAGTTCCCCGAACCCAAACCCTATTGAAGTCACTAAAATGGCTCTAAAAAGGTCCTGGAAAGGGCTAGAGGGCTGGAAATTGAAGCAAAATGGGGGTAAGAGTAGGACAAGTGCCCTATTTAGATAGGGAAATAACTTAAAATAACATAAAATACATAAAAATTAACGTTCTAAACCTGAGCACAAGTGAGTGACAGTGGCACCTACCACCCCGCAAACATAGGATGTGTCAGCAACGCCACCACATCTTTCACTGTCACCAAGCATCTCCACACTATCCCATGGAAGCATTCAGCTGTCCATCTCATAATTAGAAAAAGAAATAGATAGAGGAAGTACCCCCCTACACACCCACCCACGATCCCTGGCCCTGAATGCCAGGGTTTCAAAATTCTTGGTCCTTTGAAATGCTGTCATTCTGTCTGGTGTAGATGGATGGAGACTTTTAAAAAACTTATGGCGATGGCTGTCCCACAGTATGTGGTTCCCAGTCTCCACTACTTTTCCACGTGAGCCATCCCTTCCATGCACAACCAAGTGGCGGACAAAATCAGGTGTGCACTGCGCAATGCCATCTGTGGCAAGGTCCACATAACCACCAATACGTGGATCGGTAAGCAAGGGCAGGGAAGTTATATCTCCCTAACAGAATACTGGGTAAATGTAGTGGCGGCTGGGCCAGAGCCGGATAGAAGTATAGAGCATGTCCTTCCGCCCCCGAGGATTGCAAGGCATTTCTATTTGCCTTCTGTTGCCTCCTCCTCCGCTTCCTCCTCCTCTACCACCTCTTCGTCCTTTCAGCGTAACACCTTCACCACCAACATCACCACAGCCAGGGGGAAAGGACAGCAGGCTGTTCTGAAACTCATCTGTTTGGGGGACAAACCCCACACCGCACAGGAGCTGTGGACGGGCATGGAACAACAGATCGATGAGTGGTTGGTGTCACCGAGCGTCAAGCCGGGCCTGGTGGTGTGTGATACTAGGTGAAATCTCATAGTAGCTCTGGGCATAGCCGGTTTGACACGCATCCCTTGCCTGGTGCACGTGCTAAATTTGGTGGTGCAGAAATTCCTGAACACCTGACAGTGAAAATCAATTCAGTTAATCCGGATCTTAGATTCTGGTGGGACAAATTCACTTTTATTGGTGCTCAAGGACCCCTGAGGCCTGAGCCGCAGATGTGACAGGCAAATTTTTTTTTTTCATTTGTCGGTTAGACTTTTTATTATAAATTGTAACAAAAACTATACAAGGAACATTTCAAAAAGAGAAAATTAACCCGACCAGACTCCCACCCTAACCCCCCCCTTTCACTCAAACTACTCATTAATGCCCATTCACAAACTATTTACAAATTTACTTATAAACTTAAAGTCAGATAAATGAAATAAACAAACAAAACTATATACATGACTTACCCTTAATTTATAAGGCTAGTCATATACAAGTGGCTTGGAGGGTGGGTTCCTGCACCAACATAGGCCAGGTACACAATTGTCCAAACAGGGCACAGTTCTGGAGGAGGAGGAGGAGCAGCAGGGTGGCACCCAAAGTAGCTCACGGCCATCACTTGAGCGTGGCTGGGGGTAATACGGATGACACAGATGATACACCTCCCACAGAGGACAGCTTGTCGTTGCCTCTGGTCAGCCTGGCAAACATGAGCGACATTATGGTGCAGTGCCTGCGCAATGACCACAGAGTTGCCCACATTCTAACTTGTGCAGATTACTGGGTGGCCACCCTGATGGATCCCCGTTACAAGGACAACGTGCCGTCCTTAATTCCATCACTGAAGCGTGATCGGAAGAAGCCAACGCTGGTAGACGCACTACTGATGGCATTCACACCTGACACAGGGGGCTCAGTGGAAGCACAAGGCTAAGGCAGAGGAGGAACAAGTCGCCAACTCAGCTGGGTCACCGCCCGCACCTCAGAAGGCAGGGTTAGCATGGCCGAAATGTGGAAAAGCTTTGTCACCACGCCACAACAACCAGCACCACCAGCAGATATGTAACGTCTTAGCAAAAGGCAGCATTTCCACAAAATGGTGGAATAGTATCTGTGCCCACTCCTACACATACTGACTGATGGGCCTGCCTAGAGTCGTAGCTACAGGGGAAGCAGGGAGAGCAGCTGCTTTGGGGCCCTGACCAAGAAGGGACCCATCCAGGAGGAGGAGGACTAAAAGACTTTGTCAGGACCCCTTCAACAGTATTAAGCAATTAAATTATATACAGTGACAGTAGAGACAGTGTTGAAAATGGATGGAACAGCAGCCTGGTCTGAGAGAGCGATCTTTAGTAGCCACAGGAATGGGGGCAGCATGAAAGGAAGGGGTTGTGAAAAAATTACTGGGGGAGGGGGGCCCATTCAAAAATTTGCTGTTGGGCACAGTCATTTCTAGCTACGCCACTGGGTCTGCCGCATTCAACTTCTGGGTATCCAAATTGGGGACATGGATACCGGAATCACCCAACCATTGTTATACTACAGCACACTTACTCTTTGTTTTATTTTTTATATTTCCCAATGTTTTGGGGTCTACCCCAATTTGTAAAAAAAAAAAGAAAACAAAACACATTGTTGTTGGCGACTACCTTTGGCTTCACAGCCAAAAAAGGCTTTATGTCAGGCAACACTGTAACCGCTAATTGTAATGAACTAATTTCCCTGTCTGTTATGCAGTGCAGTGGTACTTTGAAATAAAGAAGGGGTACAGATCAGCCAACAATCTGAATGCCAACTAATTTACAGCATATATTTCCCAGTCAGGTATGCAGGGCAGAGGTAGTTTGAATGAAAAAAAGGGGTCATGGAGCGTTCCCGTCATCAGGCATCTATTTGCCCCGCTAAATGATTATTTCAAAAGTGTATAGAAGCCACAAGGGGCCCCCGCACTGCAGATTTATCATGGAGACATCATGAAGATTTTACAGCATATAGCTACTGCACCCATCAATGTAAACGCCGCCAAATCAGGTATGCAGCGCAGGGGTACTTTGAAGGAAAGAAGGAGTACAGATCACCTAACAATCAGAAGGCCACCTAATTTACTGAATATATTTCCAAGTCAGGTATGCAGTGCAGGGGTACTTTATGCCCAAGAATGTAACAGATGATTTTTGAAAGTTACCCCCCTGTCACCTATGCAGAGCAGGGACTTGTATATGGCAAAAATTGGCAAAATGTCACCCACCAATGTAACAGATTATTTTTTGAAATTTACCGCCCTGTCACTGATGCAGAGAAGGGGTTTGTATATGGCAAAACTGGCAAAATGTCACCCACCAATGTAACAGATGATTTTTACAAATTTACCTCTCTGTCACTTATGCAGAGCAGAAGGGTTTGTATGTGGCAAAATTGGCAAAATGTCACCCACCAATGTAACAGATGATTTTTTTTAAATTTACCGCCCTGTCACATATGCAGAGCAGGGGTTTGTATATGGCAAAACTGCCTAAATGTCACCCACCAATGTAACAGATGATTTTTTTTAATTTACCGCACTGTCACTTATGCAGAGCAATTTTTAAAACAGTTTTTTCAGCGTTTTTTTCAGTGCTCTGTGGCACAACAGTAGGGGTTTATTCCACCAACTACAGAAATGCACTATGTTACAGCAAAATTTTAAAATAGGTATTTTAGCGGTGTATGCAAACATGGTCTGTGGAACAACAGTACTGGTTTATTAACCCAAATACAGATATACACTATGTCGCCACAAAGTTTTAAAATAGGTTTTTCAGCTGTGTATTCAAACGTGATCTGTGGTACGACAGTATGGGTTTATTCCACCAACTACAGAAATGCACTATGTCACCGCAAAATTTTTAAATAGGTTTTTCAGTGGTGTATGCAAACGTGATCTGTGGTACGACAGTACGGGTTTATTAACCCAACTACAGAAATGCAGTTTTTCACCATAACATAGAAACATAGAAACATAGAAACATAGAATGTGTCGGCAGATAAGAACCATTTGGCCCATCTAGTCTGCCCAATATGCTGAATACTATGGATAGCCCCAGGCCCTATCTTATATGAAGGATGGCCTTATGCCTATCCCATGCATGCTTAAACTCCTTCACTGTATTTGCAGCTACCACTTCTGCAGGAAGGCTATTCCATGCGTCCACTACTCTCTCAGTAAAGTAATTCTTCCTGATATTACTTTTAAACCTTTGCCCCTCTAATTTAAAACGATGTCCTCTTGTAGCAGTTTGTCTTCTTTTAAATATTCTCTCCTCTTTTACCGTGATGATTCCCTTTATGTATTTAAAAGTTTCTATCATATCCCCTCTGTCTCTTCTTACTTCCAAGCTATACATGTTAAGGTCCTTTAACCTTTCCTGGTAAGTTTTGTCCTGCAATCCATGTACTAATTTAGTAGCTCTTCTCTGAACTCTCTCCAAAGTTTCAATATCCTTCTGCAGATATGGTCTCCAGTACTGCACACAATACTCCAAATGAGGTCTCACTAGTGCTCTGTAGAGCGGCACGAGCACCTCCCTCTTTCTACTGTTAATGCCTCTCCCTATACACCCAAGCATTCTGCTGGCATTACCTGCTGCTCTCTGACATTGTCTGCCCACCTTTAGGTCGTCTGATATAATGACCCCTAAATCCCTTTCCTCAGATACTGAGGTTAGTACTGTATCACTGATTTTATATTCTGCTCTTGGGTTTTACGCCCCAGGTGCATTATCTTGCACTTATCGACATTAAATTTTAGTTGCCAGATTTTTGACCATTCCTCTAGTTTTCCTAAATCCTTTTCCATTTGGTGTATCCCTCCAGGAACATCAACCCTGTTACAAATCTTTGTGTCATCAGCAAAAAGACACACCTTACCATTGAGGCCTTCTGCAATTTCGCTGATAAAGATATTAAACAATATGGGTCCCAGAACAGATCCCTGAGGTACCCCACTGGTAACAATACTATGGTCTGAATATACTCCATTGACTACAACCCTCTGTTTTCTGTCCTTCAGCCACTGCCTAATCCATTCAACAATATGTGAGCTCAAGCTCAAAGACTGCAGTTTATTGATAAGCCTTCTATGTGGGACAGTATCAAATGCCTTACTAAAGTCCAGATAGGCAATGTCTACTGCACCTCCGCCATCTATTATTTTAGTCACCCAATCAAAAAAGTCAATAAGATTAGTTTGACATGATCTCCCTGAAGTAAACCCATGCTGTTTTTATCAATCAACCCATGGGTTTTTAGATGTTCCACAATCCTCTCCTTGAGTATGGTTTCCATTAATTTCCCCACTATTGATGTCAGGCTTACTGGCCTATAGTTGCCTGATTCCTCTCTACTACCTTTCTTGTGAATTGGCACAACGTTTGCTAATTTCCAATCTTCTGGGACGACACCTGTTACCAGTGATTGGCTAAATAAATCTGTTAATGGATTTGCTAGTACACCTCTAAGCTCTTTTAATAGCTTTGGGTGTATCCCATCAGGCCCCTGTGATTTATTTGTATTAATTTTGGACAGCTGACTTAGAACCTCTTCCTCTGTAAAGACACATGCATCAAAGGATTCATTAGTCTTCCTCCTAACTGAGGTCCTTCTCCTTCATTTTCCTTTGTAAAAACTGAACAGAAGTATTCATTGAGGCAGTCAGCTAGTTCTTTATCCTCTTCCATATACCTTCCTTCTTTTGTTTTTAATTTGGTAATTCCTTGTTTTAATTTCCTTTTTTCATTTATGTATCTGAAGAATGTCTTATCACCTTTTTTCACTGACTGAGCTAATTTCTCTTCTGCCTGAGCTTTAGAAGCTCTTATAACTTGCTTGGCCTCTCTCTGCCTCATCTTATAGATTTCCCGGTCATCCTCGTTTTGGGTGTTTTTATACTTGCTAAATGCCATCTTTTTGTTTTTAATGATTTTGGCCACTTCTGCTGAGTACCACAGTGGTCTCTTCCTTTTTGCCTTTACTGACAAGCCTAATGCACTTTTCTGTTGCCTTCAGTAGTGCCAATTTTAAGTAGTCCCATTTCTCTTGGACTCCATTGAAATTGTTCCAGTCTGATAGGGACTCGTATACCACTGATCTCATTTTAGAAAAGTCTGTTTTCCGAAAATCTAAAACTTTTGTTTTTGTGTGGAGTGACTCAGTCACTGTACTTATAGTAAACCTCACTGACTGGTGATCACTGGATCCTAAGCTTTCCCCTACAGTGATATCAGATACCAAATTGCCATTTGTGAACACCAAATCTAAAATGGCCTCCTTCCGGGTTGGCTCCTCAACTACTTGCTGTAGAGATAATCCCAGTAGGGAATTTAGAATGTCTGTACTCCTGGCAGAACTAGCTATTTTGGTTTTCCAGTTTATATCAGGAAGATTAAAGTCTCCCATAATGACAACTTCACCTTTCAATGTCATTTTAGCCATTTCCTCAACTAGTAGATCATCCAATTCTTTGACTTGGCTTGGTGGTCTATATATGACACCTACACGAGTTACCTTATGATTACCAAGCTGCAACGTAACCCAAACTGACTCTAAATTGGTTTCGCTGGCTTCTATTAGATTTGATTTTATGCTATTTTTCACATATAGGGCCACTCCACCCCCTTTCTTGCCTTCTCTGTCTTTCCTATATAGAGAGAACCCAGGTATTGTTATGTCCCAGTCATTACTCTCATTGAACCATGTCTCAGTAACAGCCACTAAATCTATATTCTCAGATGCCATTACAGACTCAAGTTCGTTGATCTTATTCCCTAAACTGCGAGCATTTGTAGACAAGACTCTCAGCTTGTCATTTCTTATCCTATCAGCTCCTGGCATCTTCTGGCATTGTTTTTTCGGGGGCAGCCGAACTGATGGATTGTCTCTTTTGTGCCCCCTTTCCTAGTTTAAATGTTCCTTAGCAAAAACTTTGAACTGTTCATTGAGGACATTCGTTCCCTTGAGAGAAAGATGCAAACCATCTTTCTTGTACAGTTCTTTTCCATTCCAGCTAGAGCCAACATGAGACACAAAGCCAAATCCCTGGTTCAAACACCATTCACCAAGCCATGCATTGAATTCCTTAATACGCAACTGCTTGTCATGCTGACGGTTATGCACAGGCAGAACTGCAGAGAATGAGACAGTCGATGCAATCTCCCGTATATCATTACCAAGTGTGTGAAAATCTTCCTTCACCTTTGAAACTTCATTGCAAGCCAGATCATTTGTCCCAATATGGACAATAACATCCACCTCCTTTTCCATTTTTGCTTGCTTAATAATGTTAAGGATACGTCGTCTGTCCCTGCTGGCAGTAGCACCAGGGAGACATCTCACAAAACCATTTTCATCAAACTTCACACCTCTTATGATAGAATCGCCTACCAATAGCTGCTTACTATTAGTACTCACTATATTCTTTTTGTCTTTGTCAGTAGTCTTGCATACCTTAGGCATAGGAAATGATTGTTCCTCTCCCACTGTGCCTGAGCCATCCTCCATGTTGCTCTTGCATTCTGAAAGTGCTGCAAATGAATTACAGAGAGCCACCGACTGTGGGACATGTCTTCTATCAACAGCTCTAAGTCTACCAGAACCTACAGTAACCCATCTTCCATTTCTGGGGGGCCTTTGTGGCAGTGGCATTGCAACATTCCAAGCCTGAGTTTGTCTAACAGTTACTTTACAAATCTCAGATTTCAAAAATGCAATTTCCTGCTGCATTATGGAGAACTGTCTGCAGATCAGACAGCATCCAAACCTGCGAAGAGTGAAGAATGTAATGTAACAGATGATTTTTTGAAAGTTAGCCCCCCTGTCACCTATGCAGAGCAGGGACTTGTATATGGCAAAAATTGGCAAAATGTCACCCACCAATGTAACAGATTATTTTTTGAAATTTACCGCCCTGTCACTGATGCAGAGAAGGGGTTTGTATATGGCAAAACTGGCAAAATGTCACCCACCAATGTAACAGATGATTTTTACAAATTTACCTCTCTGTCACTTATGCAGAGCAGAAGGGTTTGTATGTGGCAAAATTGGCAAAATGTCACCCACCAATGTAACAGATGATTTTTTTTAAATTTACCGCCCTGTCACATATGCAGAGCAGGGGTTTGTATATGGCAAAACTGCCTAAATGTCACCCACCAATGTAACAGATGATTTTTTTTAATTTACCGCACTGTCACTTATGCAGAGCAATTTTTAAAACTGTTTTTTCAGTGTTTTTTTCAGTGCTCTGTGGCACAACAGTAGGGGTTTATTCCACCAACTACAGAAATGCACTATGTTACAGCAAAATTTTAAAATAGGTATTTTAGCGGTGTATGCAAACATGGTCTGTGGAACAACAGTACTGGTTTATTAACCCAAATACAGATATACACAATGTCGCCACAAAGTTTTAAAATAGGTTTTTCAGCGGTGTATTCAAACGTGATCTGTGGTACGACAGTATGGGTTTATTCCACCAACTACAGAAATGCACTATGTCACCGCAAAAATTTTAAATAGGTTTTTCAGTGGTGTATGCAAACGTGATCTGTGGTACGACAGTACGGGTTTATTAACCCAACTACAGAAATGCAGTTTTTTGCCGTAAAATTTTAAAATAGTTTCTTCTGCGTTGTATGCAAATGTGCTCTGTGGCATAACAGTACGGGTTTATTAACCCTACTACAGAAATGCAGAATGTGACCCCAAAAATTATAAAACAAGCTTTTCAGCGTTGTATGCAAACTTGCTCTGTGGCACAACAGTACGGGTTTATTAACCCAACTACAGAAAAGCTGTTTTTTAATTTTAAAACAGTTTTTTCAGCGTTTTATGCAAACGTGCTCTGTGGTACGACAGTATGGGTTTATTACAGCAACTACTGAAATACACTATGTCACCGCAAAATTTTAAAATAGGTTTTTCAGCGGTGTATGCAAACGTGCTCTGTGGTACAAGAGTACAGGTTTATTAACCCAACTACAGAAATGCATTATGTCACCGCACAATTTTAAAATACCGTATTTTTCGCTTTATAGGACGCACCAGATGATAAGACGCACCTAGGTTTTTGAGAAGGAAAATAAGAAATATATATTTTGAACCAAAAGGTGTGCTTTTGGTGAGTTTTGAACTAATGGTGGTCTGTGGATGACACTGTTATGGGGCATTTGTAGATGACACTGTTATGGAGGATCTGTTAATGACACCCTGTTATGGGGGATCTGTTGATGACACACTGTTATGGGGATCTGTGGATGACACTCTGTTATGGGGCATCTGTGGATGACACACTGTTATGAGGGACCTGTGGATGACACACTGTTATGGGGGACCTGTGGAGGACGCACTGTTATGGGGGATCTGTGGATGACACACTGATACGGGGAGGGGGGGGGGGTGTATTTAGATGATACTGCTATGGGGGATCTGTGGATGATGCACTATCATGTGATTATAACTCCCCTCATCCATAGGAATCCACCAATATACTGCAGCACATGGATGGATTCCTATGGGAGGGGGGGAGTTATAGTCATATTTGACACACATTTTATTTTAACCGTATACTGCCCCTGAGCTGCACACAATACAGGACCACAAGACTGCTCCAGGAGCAGAGCTGGTACGGCGGGGGGAGCAGGAGCAGTTCACGCCGCACTCAACAACAATCAGCTAAACGGCCAGGGTACAGCGAAGAGTAGCAGGTGATTATCTATCCTCACATGTTTATCAGCCTCCCCCATGTAACATTGTGCTCACCCGCGGCCGGTCCTTGGTAACAGGGTAAATCCTGTTGAAGCTGTCAGCGATTAGCACTGCCTGGAGCAGGGACAGCTAATCGTCTCCCTGTGCACCGCGTTTTCCTACATGCGAATCTTCTGAGCTCCTTCTAGTGCGGGGCACGAAAAGGAGGCACGGGATGGCGGCTTCACTATATGCTAACTGCTGCCACTAGCTGGGCAGTTTAATCGCGGAGCTCCTTCATTACTGCGCAGGATGGCGGCACAAGAAGCCCGCTAGACTGCTCAACAGTTTAATCACAGGCTCAGGAGCTGTTAGTGAGAGCTCCTGAGCTACTTCAATAGTACCGGCCATCCTGCTTTGCCTCACCTTCGCTTTATAAGTCGCATTGACTTTTCCCCCTCACTTTGGAGGGAATAAAAGTTTGTCTTATAAAGCTAAAAATATGGTAGGGTTTTCAGCGGTGTATGCAAAAGTGCTCTGTGGTACGACAGTACGGGTTTATTAACCCAACTGCAGAAATGCATTTTTTTACTGTCAAATTTTAAAACAGTTTTTTCTGCGTTGTATGCAAACATGCTCTGTGGCACAACAGTACGCGTTTATTAACCCTACTACAGAAATGCAGTTTTTTACTGTCAAATTTTAAAATAGTTTTTTCTGCGTTGTATGCAAACGTGCTTTGTGGCACAACAGTACGGGTTTATTAATAGAGATGTCCCGAGCTATTCGCCTGCGAACGGTTCCCGGCGACCATAGCTTGTTCGCGTCCGCCACGGTGGGTGAACATATGCGATGTTCGCGTTCGCCCCTATACTTTATCATTGAGCAAACTTTGACCCTGAACCTCACAGTCAGCAGACACATTCCAGCCAATCAGCATACCCTCCCTCCCAGGGAGCAAGGACAGCATCATTCTGAAGCTGCAGTGTTAGTAGTTGTGATCGCAATGCGATTAATATAACCTGTATTAATCGCATTGCGAATTTAACTAAGAGCTGGGTTCCTAATGGTTGTATTGCTAGAATATAACGAAAATTAAGAATATGGCGATATATCCGTTATATTTGTCAATTCTAGCAATACAACCATTAGGAACTCAGATCTAAGTTGTAATCGCAATGCGATTAATATAACCTGTATTAATCGCATTGCGAATTCAACTTAGAGCTGGGTTCCTAATGGTTGTATTGCTAGAATATAACGAAGATTTAGAATATAGCGCTATATTCTCAATCTTCGTTATATTCTAGCAATACAACCATTAGGAACCCAGCTCTAAGTTGAATTCGCAATGCGATTAACCACCTCAGCCCCCCTAGCTTAAACACCCTAGCTTGACCAGGCCACTTTTTACAATTCTGCACTACGCTTTCACCGTTTATTGCTCCGTCATGCAACTTACCACCCAAATGAATTTTACCTCCTTTTCTTCTCGCGAATAGAGCTTTCATTTGGTGGTATTTCATTGCTGCTGACATTTTTGCTTTTTTTGATATTTAACTTTTTTTGACAACATTTTTGCAAAAAAATGACATTTTTCACTTTCTGTTGGAAAATTTGCCAAATAAAACTACATTTCATTATAAATTTTTCTCTAAATTTATTGTTCTACATGTCTTTGATAAAAAAAAAATGCAATAAGTGTATATGTATTGGTTTGGGTAAAAGTTATAGCGTTTACAAACTATGGTGCAAAAAAGTGAATTTCCGCACCTGTCCTGTTTCCTGAGGTACTACAATGCCCAGACAGTAAAAACACCCCATAAATGACCCCATTTCGGAAAGTAGACAACCTAAGGTATTCACTGAGGGGCATAGTGAGTTCATGGAAGTTTTTATTTTTTGTCACAAGTTAGCGGAAATGGATTTTTTTTTTCCAAAAATTTCATTTTCCGCTAAATTGTAACAAAAAATAAAAACTTCCATGAACTCACTATGCCCATCAGCGAATACCTTAGGGTGTCTACTTTCCGAAATGGGGTCACTTGTGGGGTATTATTACTGACCTGGCATTTTAGGGGCCCCTAAAGCATGAGAATCCAAATGCGTAAAAATGCCCTGTGAAATCCTAAAGGTACTCATTGGATTTAGGGCCCCTTTGCGCATCTTGGCTGCAAAAACGTGGCACACATGTGGTATCGCCGTACTCAGGAGAAGTAGGGCAATGTGTTTTGGGGTGTATTTTTACATATACCCATGCTGGGTGAGAGAAATATCGCTGTAAATGACAACATTTTCCATTTTTTATACAAAGTTGTCAATTTACAGAGAGCATTGGTATATGTAAAAATACACCACAAAACACATTGCCATACTTCTCCTGAGTACTGCGATACCACATGAGTGACACTTTTTTGCAGCCAAGATGCGCAAAGGGGCCCTAAAACCAATGAGTACCTTTAGGATTTCACAGGGCAATTTCACGCATTTGGATTCCAAACTACTTCTCACGCTTTAGGAGCCCCTAAAATGCCAGGACAGTAAAATTACCACACAAGTGACCCCATTCTGGAAAGTAGACACCCTAAGGTATTCGCTGATGGGCATAGTGAGTTCATTAAAGTTTTTTTTTTGTCACAAGTTAGCGGAAATGTTTTTTTGTTTTTTTTACAAAGTCTCATATTCCACTAACTTGTGACAAATTTTTTTTTTTTTACATGAACTCATCATACCCCTCACGGAATACCTTGGGGTGTCTACTTTCTAAAATGGGGTCACTTGTGGGGTATTTATACTGCCCTGGCATTTTAGGGGCCCCTAAAGCGTGAGAAGAAGTCTGGAATCCAAATGCGCAAAATTTCCCTGTGAAATCCTAAAGGTACTCATTGGATTTAGGGCCCCTTTGCGCATCTTGGCTGCAAAAACGTGTCACACATGTGGTATCGCCGTACTCAGGAGAAGTAGGGCAATGTGTTTTGGGGTGTATTTTTACATATACCCATGCTGGGTGAGAGAAATATCGCTGTAAATGACAACTTTTTCAATTTTTTATACAAAAGTGTCAATTTACAGAGATATTTATCACACAAAGTATGGGTATATGTAACAATACACCCCAAAACACATTTCCCTACTTCTCCTTAGTACGGCGATACCACATGTGTGACACTTTTTTGCAGCCAAGATGCGCAAAGGGGCCCTAATTCCAATGAGTACCTTTTAATATGGCATTTTTACGCATTTTTCTTTTCACGCTTTAGGGCCCCTAAAATGCCAAGGCAGTAAAAATTCCCCAAATGTGACCCCATTTTAGAAAGAAAGGTATTCTGTGAGGGGCATGGCGAGTTCATAGAAGATTTTTTTTTTTGGCACAAGTTAGCGGAGTTTAATTTTTTTGTTTTTTCTCACAAAGTCTCCCTTTCTGCTAACTTGTGACAAAAAGTTCAATCTTTCATGGACTCAATATGCCCCTCAGCGAATACCTTGGGGTGTCTTCTTTCCAAAATGGGGTCACATGTGAGGTTTTTGTACTGCTCTGGCATTTGAGGGTCTCCGCAATCATTACCTTTATGGCCAGCATTAGGAGTTTCTGCTATTCTCCTTATATTGAGCATACAGGTAATGAGATTTTTTTTTACATTCAGCCTCTGGGCTGAAAGAAAAAATGAACAGCACAGATTTCCTCATTCGCATCGATCGATGTGGATGAAAAAATCTCTGCCAAAAAATATGCAAGACATAAAAGAGGGGCCTAGCGATTGCCAGGACATAGGGGCTCCGCCCAAACATCCATACCCACTTCAGATCCTATGTCCTGGCAAACGTGATTTCTCCATTCACATCGATCAATCGATCGTTGTGGAGGAAGACATCTTTGCCAGATTTTTTATACAAAGTGTTTGCCAAAGCATATGAACTCCAACACCTCTCCTCAGCTCATATGCCTGGGCAAACGTACCTGTACTGCAGAGGAGAAATCTCGTCTTGCAGCGCCGCATACACCGACTTCACGTGTCTTCTGACAGCAGCGCAATGATTCTCTCAGAATGCACATCAGTGCTGCAGCGTTTTTGTTGGTTGGTCCGTTGGTCTACCTGGAAAATAAACGGTGGTTAAGGGGGAAAAAAAAAAAGAAGAAAAAACAGGCAGCAGGCTCATAAACTTGAACGTTACAAACTTTATAAAACCTGAACATAAAACTTTTTTTATAAACCTGAACATCATAAAACTAACTCAAGATTTTTTTTTCTTGCTACCTCCTTTCCCATGGGACAATGTGTAAAGTGTAAATCACACAGAGATTGTGCGAAGTACATTATGCACTTTATCCTAAGTGAAAGGAGAGGTGTAAAAATTGTCCACATAAAGATGGTACCCCTTGCCGAATAAGGGTGACACCAAGTCCCAGACTATCTTCCCACTGCTCCCCAGGTAGTCAGGGCAACTGACCGGCTCCAGGGTCTGATCTTTTCCCTAATAGATCCGAAATTTGTGTGTATAGCCTGTGGCCCTTTCACAGAGCTTATACAATTTGACCCCATACCGGGCGTGCTTGCTTGGGATGTACTGTTTGAAGCCAAGGCGCCCGGTAAAATGTATGAGGGACTCATCTACGCAGATGTTTTGTGCGGGGGTATACAAATCTGCAAATTTCAGGTTGAAGTGGTCTATGAGGGGCCGAATTTTGTGGAGCCGGTCAAAAGCTGGATGGCCTCTGGGACGGGAGGTGGTGTTGTTGCTAAAGTGCAGGAAACTCAGGATGGTCTCAAATCGTGTCCTGGACATGGCAGCAGAGTACATGGGCATGTGTTTAATTGGGTTCGTGGACCAATATGACCACAATTCATGCTTTTTGGTTAGGCCCATGTTGAGGAGAAGGCCCAGAAAAGTTTTAAATTTGGAAACTTGGACTGGTTTCCACCGGAAAGACTGGGCATAAGAGCTTCCCGGGTTGGCATTTATAAATTGAGTGGCATACCAATTTATTTCTGCCACGACTAGGTCAAAGAGCTCCGCGGTGAAGAACAGCTCAAAAAACCCCAGTGCAGATCCGATCTGAGCTGTCTCCACCCGAACTCCTGACTTGGCGGTGAAAGTTGGGGGCTGCCAATCATGGTTTGCCAGCACCTCAGGGATTCTAGGGGCTCTACGGGCCTGTCTGCGTGGTGGCTGCGACGGGGGAACTATTGCACGTGCCACCATACCAGCTTCAACTGCCCTACTGGTGCTCGCTACTTCACCATGTTCTACGGCAGTGCTGGTAGTGGGTCCAGGATGGGCTGCGCTGCTGGTGTATGCCTCACCACGTAATCCGGCAGCGCCAGCCCCACTCTGCTGCCCTTGAAACAGATCCTGCGCAACCTGTGGTCTAGCGACACGGGGCCGGGTACACCTGGTGGTATCAGGGACCTCAACCTCCTCGTCCGAACTTTGGGTCAGACTGCCACTGCTTTCTACAGGTTCATATTCTGACCCGCTAGATTCGTCAGATGAGGGTTCCCATTCCTCATCCGACTGGGTCAGAATGCTGTAGGCCTCTTCAGAGGAATACCCCTTATTTGACATTTGGACAACTAAATTTAGGGGGTATTCCCTGAGACTACCCAAGAAAAAGAGCAAGCCTGTCTTACAAATGGGAGGCTAGCGAAGTACAGGAAGCCTCTTCGATAGATAAAAAAGATTTTTATCGCTGCAGCGCTTGTGAAGTGACTGTGCAAAAAAAACATATTTGGTCACTGCGGCGGGGTAGGCATGGGTGAACGCACGTGTGGGCGACCGATCAGGCCTGATCGGGCAAACACTGCGTTTTGGGTGAGGGGCGAACTAAGGTGACACTAATACTATTATAGATCTGACTGTGATCAGTTCTGATCACTTACAGATACTATAAAAGTACAAATGCTGATTAGCGGTACGCTAATCAGCGAATCGGTGACTGCGGTGCGGTGGGCTGGGCGCTAACGGAAGCTAACTACCTAAAAAGGGGCCTAAACTAAACTAAACCTAACAGTCAATACTGGTGGAAAAAAAAAGTGACAGTTTACACTGATCACTTTTTTCCCTTTCACTAGTGATTGACAGGTGATTGAAAGGGGTGATCAAGGGGTTAACTGGGGTGATGGGGGGTGATCTGGGGCTAAGTATGTAGTGCTTGGTGTACTTTCAGTCACACGTGCTCTCTCCTGGGTCCAACCGACGAAAAAGGACCCAGCAGAGAGCACAGAAGCCATTTAACACATTATATTTATAAATATAATGTGTTAGATGGCTTGTGATTCGTTTTTTTTAAAAGACATCAGCCTGCCAGCAATGATCATTGGCTAGCAGGCTGATGACCAACTCCTTCTCGAAATTTTGATTGACGCGCAGTGCTTATGCGCGGCGGCATCAGAGCAAAATCTAGCATCTCACGAGATGACGTGCCGATGTGTCGACCCAGAGTAAGAGAACCGCCCGCCGGACGCATTCGTGCGTTAGGCGGTCCTCAGGTGGTTAATGCAGGTTATATTAATCGCATTGCGAATTCAACTTACCACACTCTACGTCAACTACGTAATTTTCCATGAGAGTTTTGCCATGGATCCACCTCCGGCATGCCACAGTCCAGGTGTTAGTCCCCTTGAAACAACTTTTCCATCACTATTGTGGCCAGAAAGAGTCCCTGTGGGTTTTAAAATTCGACTGTCTATTGAAGTCTATGGCTGTTCGACTGTTCGCGAACATTTACATAAATTCGCAATAGCCGTTCGCGGCTAAATTTTATGTTTTGCGACTGAATCATCAAGAGATGCTGACTAGAGTTGAGCGAACACCTGGATGTTCGGGTTCGAGAAGTTCTGCCGAACTTCCCGAAAATGTTCGGGTTCGGGATCCGAACTCGACCCGAACCTGAACCCCATTAAAGTCACTAGGGGCCCGAATCTTTGGGCACTAAAAAGGCTGTAAAATAGTCCAGGAAAGGGCTAGACGGCTGCAAAAGGCAGCAAAATGTAGGCAAATCCCCTGCAAACAAATGTGGACAGGGATATGAATTAAAATAAAATAAAATAAATAAAAATTAAGCAATATCAATTGGAGAAAGGTCCCATAGCAGAGAATCAGGGTTCAAGTCACCCACCAATGGAGAAGGCCACTTTCATTTATATGGGCCCCAGCAACCAGATAGAGGACAGAGGTCGCATAGCAGAGAATCAGGCGTCATGTCACCCACCAATGGAGAAGGCCACTTTTAGATGATTAGGCCCCTGGCATCTAGACGGAGGAAAGGTTCATTCAACTTTTGGTTGCACCGCAATATAATGGTAAAATTAAAAAAAGAGGATTCAATAAAGTAGTGCCCAGGAGTACAAGAATATATGGTTGAGGGGGAGGCAGTTATAAATCTCTATTCTGCACAAGGGAGGTCCTGTGGGATCCATGCCTGGTTCATTTTTATGAACGTCAGCTTGTCCAAGTTGGCTGTGGACAGGCGGCTGCATTTGTCAGTAATGACGCCACTTATATCAGCCTATGTTGGGGGATGCAGTTCTGCTGCTGCAGCTCAAGGAGGGTGTGCTTTGCGGTGTTCGAGTGGCTCAAGGGCTTGCAAAGTTTCCTGGCCATTTTTAGGATGTCTAGCAGATGGGTGGAAGACTTCAGGAACCGCTTGACAACCAGATTGAACACGTGCGCCATGCAGGGAGCATGGCTCAGCCATCCTTGATGCAGAGCAAACACCATGTTCTTCCCGTTGTCGGTCAAGATGGTTCCGATTTTGCGTTCTCTCGGAGAATGCTAGGATTCGATTTCTTCATGATGGACACGGAGCAGATCCTCCCCTGTGTGACTCCGTTCGGCCAGGAAAACGAGGTGCAGAACAGCGTGACACCGCCGTGCCCTACACATGTGGTCTGCTAGAGGACCCCTGTAAATTTTCCCTACAGTGGAGGCTGAAGACATGGTGGAGGATGAGGAGTCAGAGGCGGACATTGTCGCAGGACCAATGGCGTGAGAACGTTGAGGCGGAAGCGGCGTCACCTGGCCAAGTTGCTGTTGTGGCTCCACAGGAACCACATTAACCCAGTGGGCCGTAAAGGACATGTACTGTCCCTGAGCATAGTTACAGCTCCACACGTCCGCGCTGCTGTGCACTTTGTCAGACACCGACAGGCTCAAAGACTGGCCAGCCTCCTGTTCTACATGTTTGTGCAGGGCTGGTACTGCCTTTTTCGCAAAGAAATTACGGCTTGACACTCTCCACCTCTGCTTGGCACAAGCCATCTATTCTCTGAAAGGTGCAGAGTCCACCACTTACAAAAGAAGGGACTGCAGCACCAGTTACTTGGACAGAAGCACGTTAAGCTTAAATGCTGTTGGATGCTTGCACGCATACTGCTGTCTCTTGGCAATCGCTTCGGTGATGCTAATGGAATGACTGATGAGGAGAAGAAGGAGGAGGAGCAGGAGCATCTGGAGCAGCAGAAGATGGGAATGACAGACAACTCCTTTCGGCTGAGGTGGTGGAGCCTTGACTGCTTTTAACCCGGTCTGGCTGTGCAGGAACAACATTCACCTAGGGCCGTAAAGTACATGTTTTTTCCCTGACCATAGTTACAGCTCCTCACATTGGTGCTGCTGTGCACTTTGACAGACACCGTCACGCTCAAGGACTGGTCTATCTTTTGATCTATATTTGTGTGCAGGGCTGGTACTGCCTTTTTGGCAAAGAAATCATGGCTTTGGAATCTCCACCACGGCTTGGCTCTGAAAGGTGCAGAGTACACCACTTGAAAAGGGAGGGACTGCAGCACCAGCAACTTGGACAGGAGCACTTTCAGCTTCTGCACCGTTGGATGCATGCACGCATACTGTTGTCTCTTGGCAATCATTCGGTGATTGATTGCTGATTGAATGACTGATGAGGAGTGGGAGGAGCAGGAGCATCAGGACCAGCAGATGATGGGAAGGAAGACAGCTCCCAGATTGGAGCCACGGTTCTCCCAGGCCTCTTTATGGTGACACTGCATATGTTGTCGCTGGGCCATGGTGCCAACATTGTCACCCTGGCCACGCTTCACCTCCTGTCCGCAGATTCTAAATATGGCAATGTTCACCTCTTCTGGAGACTTAAGAAAAAACTGCCACACTGCAGAGTAGGTGATTTTATCCCCAACACTACGCTACCACTGCTGCCTCCATGAACTCATGCACCGCTACTTCCTGGGAAGGTAGGCCCCTGCAAAGCAGGTGGTCTACCCTGGGCACGTTTGGCTCCCGATCTCCCACTGCTGCCACCCTGCTGACTCCCAGCCACGCTAGTGACTTGCTGGCTCTGCCGCTGGCTCACGGCAAGCTGCCACCCTCTTCTGCCAATGATGACAAAGCCCCTTCGTCACCCGGCTCCCAAGTGCTATCAGCTACATCATCATTATCGAGTACTGTCTGTACATCACTAATGTCCTCCTCAACCGTCTCTGGGTCAGGAGCCTGACCGCTCACAACACCAGCTCCATGCCACTCTCCTCATCACTACATGCCAGCCTAGCGGAAGAAGCGGCAGGTGTCTCCTCCAGATCTTGGCTGGTCAGTAGCTGCTGACTGTCCTCTAGTAGCTCGTCCTTGCTGAAAAGTGGAGCCAAGCCATGGGAATATAATACTTCTTGTGCTGAGTTAAATGAAAATGAAGGAAGGTTCAGTACAGATGGGGGCACAGGGACTGCTCTCAGGCCATGCCAACTAATCGTTGCATCAAAGGATTCCACCGACTCTTGTTTGGGAGTGTCTGATGTCATTTGGGACGAAGTGGATGACCGAGTCAACCATTCAAGAACCGCTAGGTTGCTGGTCAAGACACAACCTATAGATGACACCGGGAGCTCAGACCTCTCTCTGCGACCCCTGCTGCCACGTCCCCTTACTCTGCTGCGACCTCTGCCTGCGCCAGATACATTTAGACCTCTGCCACTCCCCTGTGCAGGGCCTGGCACTTCTCTCTGTACTGTTAGATCCAATAAATAAATAAAATTGAAATCAAAACACCCCAGAAAAGGCTTTACAACAGATAACTGCACTGCTGAGGGGCAAATATATTTTTTCTTTTTAGGCTAATACACCCCACAAAAGGCTTCACAACAGATAACTGCACCGCTGAGCGGCAAATATATTTTTTTCTTTTTCTGCTAAAACATCCCAGAAAAGGCTTCACAACAGATAACTGCACCACTGCACGGCAAATATATATATATTTTTTCCGCTAAACCACCCCACAAAAGGCTCCACAACAGATAAATACACCTCTGAGCGGCAAATATATTGTTTCTTTTTCAGCTAATACACGCCACAAAAGGATTCACAACAGATAACTGCACAGCTAAGTGGCAAATATATTTTCTTCTTTGTCCGCTAATGTACCCCACAAGAGGCTTTACAACAGATAACTGCACCACTGAGCGGCAAATATATTTTTTCTTTTTCCGCTATAAACCCCACAAAAGGCTTCACAACAGATAACTGCTCTGCAGAAGGGCAAATAAGATGTAAAATATTGCCTTGTAACAAACCCTGTTAATGCCTGTATCAATCAGCACATGCACCCTAATAACAAGAACAGTTTTCTGGAATTACAGAGCTGTATAATAGCAATTTGGATCCCCAGTCAGTGCTGCAAGGTGTAATAGGAATGTTCTTATTACCAAAGCTGTACGCTCCCCTAATAATCTTTCCCTGCACTTGTAAATAGTTTTTTTTTTTTAGCACAAATAGCGTTTTTTTTAACACTGTTCCTAGTGCCTGCAGATGTCTCTCCCTGCACACTGGTAAATAGCAGAATCTAAGATGGCTGAGGCTATTTATAGGGCTGTAACATCACAGGGCTGGCTGGCTGCTGATTGGCTGCATGCATGACATTATGGGTGATCCAGCTTTCCCATCAGATTTGATTGGCTCATCTCTAGTAGAGGTGTTTTTGTATAATGTAAACAAAGAAATAAGGTACTTGTAAATAACATATCGATGACTGAATACATTTATTTCCTATAATTTTTGAGACCACAAAGGTGTCTGTCATCATTCATCCACATTCATCCAGATGAAGGTTCGCCGAAACGTGCGTTGAGGCTGGCACAATCTCAGAGGAGACACATAATGAGTAATTGATTCTTCGTATTATATGAATTTGATGAATTTTTCACTATGCACATGCGCTTTACTATTTTTTATTTGTGGAAGATATACTGAGTCACCATTTGTGTCTCCTCTTGTCACCTTTTCCCTGCATTGTTTTTTATGTATGGATTATTAACTATCAATTATGCAAATAAAGTGTAGTTTTTGATGGCTATTTGTGATGCGTTTTACCATAGGCATATGTGTAACATTCGCTACATGGTGTTGAAACATACAGTTGTGTTCAAAATTATTCAACCCCCACTGAAATTGAGTGTTTTGGCCAGTTTGACATTGATTTTGATCATTTCAGTCATCTTGTTTACAATTAAATCAAAGAGGCACTTGTAAGTCAGACAAATATAACATAACATTTATAATGAAATAGCCACAAATGTATTTTCCGTGCTCACATCATTATCAGTTTTATTCAACCCCCAAGTGACATTCAATCTTAGTACTTAGTACAACCTCCTTTACCAGGTATAACAGCTTTTAAACGTGAAGCATAGCTTGACACAAGTGTCTTGCAGGGATCTACGGGTATCTTCACCCATTCTTCATGGGCAAAAGCCTCCTGTTCAGTCACATTCTTAGGCTTGTGCGCTGCAACTGCTTTCTTTAAGTCCCACCAGAGGTTCTCAACCGGATTTAAGTCTGGTGACTGCCATGGCCACTTCAAAATGTTTCAGCCTTTAATCTGCAACCATGCTCTAGTGGACTTGGAGGTATGCTTGGGATCATTGTCCTGTTGAAAAGTCCAACGTCTCCCAAGCCTCAGGTTTGTGACGGACTGCATCACATTTTCATCCAATATCTCTTGGTACTGAAGAGAATTCATGGTACCTTGCACACGCTGAAGCTTCCCTGTACCTGTAGAAGCAAAACAGCCCCAAAGCATGGTTGACCCCCCGCCATGCTTCACAGTAGGCAAGGTGTTCTTTTCTTCATAGGCCTTGTTCTTCCTCCTCCAAATATAGCGTTGATCCATGGGCCCAAACAGTTCTAATTTCTTTCATCAGTCCACAGAACACTATCCCAAAACTTTTGTGGTTTGGCCACATGACTTTTGGCATACTGCAGTCGACTCTTCTTATTCTTTGGAGACAGCAAGGGGGTGCGCCTGGGAGTTCTGGCATGAAGGCTTTCATTACGCAGTGTGCGCCTTATTGACTGAGCTGATACTTCAGTACCCGCATCTAACAAATCTTTTTTTCAGTTCCTTAGCAGTCACACGGGGACTTTTCTCCACTTTGCGCATTAGGTAGCGTACAGCAGTCGAAGTCAGCATCTTCTTTCTGCCACGACCAGGTAGCGTTTCAACAGTGCCCTTTGCCTTGAATTTGCGAATGATGCTTCCTATGGTGTCTCTTGGTATGTTTAACATCTTTGCAATCTTCTTATAGCCATTGCCCTTCCTGTGAAGAGAAATCACCTCTTCTCTTGTCTTCCTGGACCATTCTCTTGACTTCACCATGTTTGTAAACACACCAGTAAATGTCTAGAAGGAGCTAAGTATTACAGTCATTTTAAATCTGCCTAATTGGTGCTTATTATGCTTGATTGCTGCTCCGTGACATCCACAGGTGTTTTCAATACTTGATTGAAAACACTTGAATGAACCTCTGTTCTTAAGTTTGGTAGTCTTTAAGGGGTTGAATAATTGTGTCAATGAAGAAATCACAAAAAAAAAAACATTTAATACTGTATTACAAAAACAATTGATGTCATTTTAGTTGCATTTGGTTCTTTAAAAAGTCCTTGTAAGATTTCATTCTGAACACAATTACAAATGTACATTAATTCCCTAAAACCCTTTACAGCATTGGGGGTTAAATAATTTTAAACACAACTGTATGAGCATTTGCTCCATTTTGATAATTATTGGCTTACATTTTTTGGTTACATCCAGGCCCCTCTTGAATTCCTTTATTGTACTCACCACCTCCTCAGGCAGAAAGTTCCATTGTCTCACTGCTCTTACCATAAAGAATCCTCTTCTATGCTATTTATTCGTAGTTATTAGATTTTCCCTCAGTCGTCTTTTTTCTAAAGTGAATAACCCTAATTTAGATAATCTTTCAGGGCACTGTAGTTGCCCCATTCCAGTAATTTCTTTAGTTGCCCTCCTCTGAACCCTCTCCAGCTCTGCTATGTCTGCCTTGTTCACAGGAGCCCAGAACTATACAGAGTACTCCATGTGTGGTCTGACTAGTGATTGTAATGGGGTTACCTGGGGACTTTGTACTCATCACGGGCCTCTATGCCCCTTTTGATGCAACCCATTATCTTATTGGCCTTGGCAGCAGCTGCCTGACGCTGGTTTCTAACAGCTTAGTTTGCGGTTCACCAAAATTCCTAGGCCCTTTTCCATGTCAGTGTTACCTAGTGTTTTACCATTTATTATGTACTGGTGACTTGCATTATTCCTTCCCATGTGCATAAACTTTCATCTGTCAGTGTTAAATCTCATCTGCCACTTCTCTGACAAAGCCTTCAATCTATCCAGATCCAGCTGCAGTTGTATACTGTCCTCTGTAGTGTATATACACACAGTATACTGTCTTCTGTATTATATATAAAGTATACTGTCCTCTTCCGTGTTAATTACTTTACAAGCTTTAGTGTCATCTGCAAACACTTATATTTTACTGTGCAAGCCTTCTACAACATCATTAATTAATATATTGAAGAGAATAGGGCCCAATACTGACCCCTGAGGTACCCCACTAGTGGAAGTAACCCAATCTGAGTGTGCACCATTAATAACCACCCTCTGTTTTCTATCACTTACCGGCCCAGTTACTTACCCACATACAGACATTTTCTCCCAGTCCGAGCATTCTCATTTTATATACTAATCTTTTATGTGGTACAGTGCCAAATGCTATGGAGAAGTCCAGATATAGGACATCCATTGATTCGCCGCGGTCAAGTCTAGAACTTACCTCCTCCTAGAAACTGATTAAATTAGTTTGCCATGACTGATACCTCATGAAGCCATACTGATATGACGCTATTTGCTTATTTTCATTGAGGTACTCCAAGATAGCATCTCTTAGAAAACCTTCAAACAGTTTACCCACGACAGATGTTAAACTTACTGACCTATAGTTTCCGGGCTCTGTTTTTGGACCCTTTTTGAATATTGGCCCCACATTTGCTATGTGCCAATCCTGTGGAACACTCCCTGTCATTAAATATCAGAAATAAGCGTCTAGATACGACATTACTTAATTCTCTTAGGATACGGGGGTGTATGCCATCTGGTACTGGCGATTTGTCTATTTTAATCTTTTTAAGACACTGCTGTACTTCTTCCTGGGTAAGGCAGGGCACTTTTAATGGGGAATTTACTTTTACATTCTGCATTTCATCTGACAGTTTATTTTCTTCATTAAATACAGTGGAGAAAAAAATATTTAATAGCTTTGCTTTTTCCTCATCGCTCTCTGCAACTCCCCTCTCATTACTCTGTAAAGGGCCGACACCTTCAGATTTATACTTTTTACCATTTACCGTATTTTTCGCTTTATAAGACGCACTTGCAGTACATCTTATAAAGCAAATGCTGCCATTTTTACTCTGCTACCACTGATACATCGCCGGCTGCTATGCTGCACAGTACGGCCTGCAATGTATCAGCAGGGAGGGAGGAGGGGCTGAAGGCTGGCAACACTCGCGGTGGGGCCCAGTGCAGTCACTGTACTCTAATACAGCTGGCCCCGCACACAGCAGTAAAATCTTCTCCTCCCACTTTATTAATTTAGCAGGGGGAGCAGGCACGAGTGACGTTACGCTTCCGGCCGGCCTGCCTGCTACTGTATTTAGATAGTAATTACTAATGCAGACGATTGCACTACTTTAATAAAGAATAAGCATTACATAACTACATTTTACTGCTGTGCTAATTGCTAGCATCGGAACAGTAAATAATACAGTAAATAATACAGTAAATAGACTTTCATTTGGTTGGTCATCCCTATCGTCTCCTAGCAACTATGCGTGAAAATGGCACCGCATCCTCACTTGCTTGCTGATGCTTGCAATTTCATTCATTTCTATGGGGCCTACGTTGCGTAAAAAAATGCAGAATATAGAACATGCTGAGATTTTTACGCCACACACAACTGATGCGTGAAAATCACCGCTCATCTGCACAGCCCCATTGAAGTGAATGGGTCTGGATTCAGTGCGGATGCAATACTTTCACGTCACGCATTGCACCCACGCGGAATTCTTGCCCGTGTGAAAGGGGCCATATAAAGAGAAAAAGTGTATCATGTTTTTGTGTATGTCACAAAAAAGCAAAAGTCAGTGGGAAAACCTTTGACATTAATAAATGACAGATGTAAACTAATGTATTTTGTCATACAAGAATGAATAAAAAAATTGTAATGTACAATAAATAAAAAAAATATATTTTTAAAAAGTAATACACCCCCCCCACCCCATCACCCACCACACCTGTTTTTATGCTTCCTGGGTCTCACGCAAACTTTTCTTCCTGCTCCTTCTTGACAAGCAAGAAATTATCACTCTTTAAATCACTGGCTGAGGGAGATCACTGCTGGAGGATCATATAGCAGTTGGGGTTTGCAAGGTAAGTATAGAATAGAATGGGGTTTTCTTGGGCCCATCAGAGTAAATTATATAATCAATAAAGTCTAAGTTTTAATATTAAAAGAAATAGACCAAGTTATTAGTCCAAAGGCAGCTCCAAATTAATTTTTCTCTTGGAACCTTAGGGCTTACCAGAGGATCCTCTGATACTCTGATGGTCCAGTCCAACGCTAGGTGAGTCTCACTTATTTTTTGGTTTTGTAAACTTTAAGATTACAGTATGAACAGCTAAATAGCTTTCTAATATGTTGCTGGTTTAAGACAATAATCTATGATGAATTATGGATTAAGGATATTTATTTTATTAGTTAATTACTGATTTTAATATCCTTGTCCATTAGGACATTTGCAAAAATGCTATTCTAGTGCTTTATCATGAGCACAATTTTCACTGTTATAGTTTATACAATTTAGTAGTGGTAAGGTGGATGTTAATTTGCTGCATATGGAAAATTTAATTTATCCATTTAAAGAACTTAAAAATACCCATTAGTGATGAGCGAGCATGCTCGGCCGAATATCTGTTCGGCTCAAGCAACGCTATGCTCGGCAAATAGTAGTATTCGACCAAGTACCACATGTGCTTGAGCGCAATGCTCGAGTCTCCGCCTCGCACGTTTTGTGGGTTTTAAGCAGCCAATAAAGGTGCAGGTAAGTACTGTAATGTTGGCTGTTGGCATAACAGTGGTTGGCTGGCCAGAACGCGTAATTGAGTGCTATATAGCTTCCGATTACGCATGTTAGGCTCAGACCTAGACAGGGATAGCAGAGCGTAGGAAGAGAAAGACAGAGTCGGGAGCGAATTTAACAGTATTTATTCTAAGAAACCTTTTCCAAGACCCAAAAGTCCTTTTAAGAACTGCTGTGTGTGTGTATGTGTTTTAGAGCAGCAATCTATTTACCTCCTTCAGACAGTGATTCGGAAGGGACAGATAGTGTAGGGAGAGATATTTGCTGTTTTTACTACCAAAAGCTTTTCAAAGACCCTAAAGTCCTTTTTAAGACTACTGTGTGTGTTTGACAGCAGCAAGATATTTTAATTTTATACCTATTAGTGGCATATACTGTACATCATCCGCAGACTGTGTCTTTAATAATCTGGGCCACATCTAGTGTCCATAGTGTGTGGATTTGTGTAAAAAATACTGGACTACATCTGCAAACAGTGTCTGTATTACAAATTCCAATAATCTGGGCCTAATATAGTGTTCATAATCTGTGGTGTTCTGTAACAAATACTATACTACACCCAAAATAACATGTCTGTTTTGCAAATTCCAATAATCTGGGCCGAATATAATGTCCATATTCTGTGGGTTTCTGTGACATATAATGTCCTGCATCCGAAAAATGTGTCTGTATTGCAAATTCCAATAATCTGTGGAGTTTTGTAAGCAATAATGTACTACACCAGAAAAAGTGTCTGTATTGCAAATTCCAATAATCTGGGCCAAATATATTGTCCATAATCTGTGTTGTTCTGTAACCAATAATGTACTACACCAAAAAAAAAATGTCTGTATTGCAAATTCCAATAATCTGGGCCTAATATAGTGTCCATATTCTGTAGGTTTCTGTGACATATACTGTCCTGGATCCGAAAACAGTGTCTGTAGCGCAAATTTAAATAATCTGTGCCTAATGTAGTGTCCATACTGTGTGTCTTTCTGTGACAAATAGCTTTTTGTTCAGCCACCGAAAAGTTATCACCTGGTTGAGACGTTTATATCTTTAGCGAGATATCTTGCAATCACTATTAGACCTCAGACAGTGTAAGCCTCACATGACTCATAATCTCTCATGTGTTGAAAGACAAGCTGTTTATGATTTGATGCATGATAGCACTTTAATCCTTAAACCTGTTGATAAAGGGGGTGCACTTGTTCTGATGGACAGGGCATATTATGTAGCGGAAATTTTGGGGCAATTGGCAGATACTGAATTGTATCGACCACTGAAGAGTGACCCGGAGTATACCATTAAGAACGAATTAAGTAGTGTGGTAAATGCATTTGTAGATGATAAGACCAATGATAATAAATTAGGGGAATATCTAATTAATCATCATCCTGTCACGCCAGTGTTTTATACACTCCCCAAGGTTCACAAATCGCATACTCATCCCCCGGGTCGACCCATTTTGGTCCTGACTGATTCTATTTTATCTCCTCCAGCTATTCTTCTTGATAAGGTTTTAACACCTTTGACCAAAAAAATGCCATCTTTTCTCCTTAATACCAATCAATTTTTGAGCGAGGTTGTGAACTTGACATTACAGGATGATGATTTATTAGTCACGTTTGATGTGTGTTCTTTGTACACGTCCATCATCCATACTAAGGGTATACAGGCAGTAAAGTGGATTCTGTCTTTTTCCTCCTATACAGAACGTGAGCAAACATTTTTTTTGTGTTTATTGGAGATCATTCTGAATGAAAATAATTTTTTGTTTCAGGACACATATTACCAGCAGCGCTGTGGGACCACGATGGGTTAGAATGCGGCACCGCCATACGCAAATAGCTACATCTCATGGTTTGAGGACAAATATATCTACAATAATGAATTATTCATTACTCACTGTATTTTGTGGCAACGATTTATAGATGACGTGTTCTGCGTGTGGCGTGGTGGCATTCGAACCCTTCAGGATTTTGCTGGCTTTTTGAATTATATCTGGCAAGAGATCCAGTTTACAATGCGTTATGATTGCAACAAAATTTATTTTTTGGACACCTTTGTGATTAAGGGGGAAGGGGGAGTGGTTGAAACTGATTTGCATATTAAGAGCACGGATAGGAATTCTCTCCTCCACTACTCTAGTAATCATCCTTCCACGGTTAAAAAAAAGCACTGCCCCACTCCCAGTTCCAAAGAGTCCGTAGAATTGTTTCCAATTCTGATACGGAGGAAATTCGAGAGAAACAGAACCACTCCATCTAAGGCAATAGAGAAAAAATCACGTATACCTTTTGTTGCAAAATGTCACCCGTGGATTAACAAATGTAGATTTATTCTAAATCAGCATTGGAGTATTCTATCCAGGGCATACCCCACTGTGAAGGAGTTTCAGAGTTCTCCTTTAATATGCTATAAACGCAACAAAAATATACGTGATATCGTGGTTAGAGGCAGCAGCAAGATTGAGAAGCGATAACTCACTTTGTCTGCACCTAGAAGGGGTACATTCCCCTGGTTGCAGTGTATACATTGTTCAAGTGTAATTAGAGGAGAATATTCTCACACAGGTAAACAGTTTCCAGTGAAGGGATTTTTTACATTTAATAGCAACTATGTTGTTTATTTATTGAAGTGTCCGTGTGGACTTTTGTACATAGGCGAGACTTCCATGAGAATGAAAGATCGTTTCTCAAAACATAAATTGACTATCCGCAAACAAAATTTGCTCTTACCTGTGCCTTATCATTTCGATCGCTGTAAACATAATATTTCGCAGTTGCGATTTCAGATTATCGAACATGTTTCGCAACCCCGCAGACAGGGTGACAGGATTCAAATCCTAAAAAAACGTGAAGCCTACTGATCCACACATTGCAAACACTTGAACCCAGGGGGTTGAATAGGGAGTATGACCTCAACAGTTTTTTATAACTCCTGATCTCTATTGTTTTTAATGATTAGTGTTATTGGTATTTACTTGGTTTTCCTTTTTTTTGCTTTTTTCAGAAGACGTGACGAACCCCCAACGGCATCATTTTCATCTTGGAATCTTTTTTCTTTTGTTGGAAAGTTCACTATATATTACATTAATTAAAATCCTATAAACGTTTGTGACTGATGTTGCTGCGGTTAGGTTGTCCCTGCACGTCATTCTGCTTTGTTTATTTGTTGTCATGGGTACATGATGTCATTTCCACTCGGGCGGTCTATTTAAATCTGGTTGTTTCTTTATTTTTTTATACTATCTGTTTGAGAAAGGCTCGGATTGTGAGCCAAAATGTGTCACAGAGTTCTGTATTAATGTGACCAATAAAAACATCGAAATTTCAGAAGATACAGTGAGTGACGGTCTTTTTCTACTATGAGTATGCTAGTCTGTGACATTATCAGCGCTAAAACTCCTGTTTAATGTGTGCACATCCCAAATGCCTTTTTTAATTTATTAGCGCATATACTTACTAATCCTAAGCTACTGTACGTGTCACATACTTTTAAGCATATATAACATTTAATATTAAGAAGGCACCTAGTAAGGGCCGTGGAAATGGCCATGATGCTGGTGCACGCAGAGGCCGTGGCCCTGTGCGTGATGAAACTGAGTAAAATAATGTAGCTGAGGGCCTCCAGGTGTGCAAACCCTGTAAAACATTATTTATAAGGGCCTTCCGTTTAGCTGACCCTTTAAAACATAATTTGTGAGTCCCTTCAGGTCAGCTAACCCTCTAAACCATCATTTGTGAGTGCCTTCAGGGCAGATGACCCTGTAAAACATTATTTGTGAAGGCCTGCAGGTAAAATGACCCTAAAAACATATTTTTCGAGGGCCTGCAGGTGAGCTGACCCTCTAAAACATTATATGTGAGGGCCTGCAGGTGAGCTAACCCTGTTAAACATTATATGTGAGGGCCTGCAGGTGAGCTGACCCTGTTAAACATTATATGTGAGGGCCTGCAGGTGAGCTGACTCTGTTAAACATTATATGTGAGGGCCTGCAGGTGAGATGACCCTCTAAAAGATTATATGTGAGGGCCTGCAGGTGAGCTGACCCTAAAAAACATGAATTGTGAGGGCCTGCAGTTGAGCTGACCCTGTTAAACATTATATGTGAGGTACTGCAGGTGATCTGAACCTAAAAAACATGAATTGCAAGGGCCTGCAGGTGAGCTGACCCAGTTAAACATTATATGTGAGGTACTGCAGGTGAGCTGACCCTGTAAAGCATTATATGTGAGGGCCTGCAGGGGAGCTGAACCCTCTAAAACATTATGAACGAGGGCAGCCTAAAGAGCATGTTGATATAATGCAGGAGGAGGAGGAGTAGAGAAGTCAGGGGCAATCCAGGCCTTGCTCATTTTCATAAGAGTGGACCTGTGAGCATTTTTAGTTGGCAGATGGATGCACTTATCGGTTATTATGCCCTCCGCAATTCTAAATATTCGCTCTGACAAAATGCTGGCAGCAGGGCAGGCCAGCACCTCTGGGGCGTAGAGTGGCATTGTGTGTCACATGTCCAGCTTGGACACCCAATAATTGTTAGGCACAGAGGGATCACTGATCTGCTATGTACTCCTTCACCATCTTCCAAAATTTTTCCCGCCTCACTAGGCCGCGCATACGGGTGAGGGTGCTGGTGGAGTGTCATGAAACTGTTCCAGGCCTTGGAGAGTGTTGTCCTGCCTCTGTTGGAACTGCTGTATGTTCCCCTCATCCCCCCTCCTGGGTTGCACAAGGAACTAAGTACTCTGCCGCCAGCGTTGTCAGCAGTAAATGTATCCGTAATGACATGCTGTGCTATTATTATTATGGTTTGTGGTTGTATTATTGTTCGTATTATTATTGGTTTATGGTTTATGGTTTATGGTTTTAAAATATGTTATGATTATTTTGTTATTTATGATTTAATTAACAGGCCATGCCATTGGTTTAACTCTACTCTCGTATCTTATGTTTTTAGTTATATTTATGTATAAGTTTGGGATGTTTGTTGTGCATGGTACATATATGCTATACGATTGCCATGTGTGTGAGCTTGCCAAGCTCCAAAGCTGCCAACAAGTTAAGGCCATTATCAGACAGAACAACCAACCACGCCTGGTTGTAGGTTGAGTTTTGAGAGCCACAACTCAGTCTGGTCCCTTATACCCTGCCACAGCTCTGCAGCAGTGTGCTGTTTGTCACTGCCGTGCTACACTGCTTCCAGCTACTGACCGATGGCTGACTGGTGCTGCAAGATGAGAATTCAGAGGTGGAAGTGGAGTAGGAGTAGGACAAGGGGGTTTTCTGCAACTAATGTAGGTGGTGGGGAAAATCCTGATGGAATGGGGGCCTGCAATTCTTGGCGTTGGTAGCACCTGTGCCATCCCAGGGTACGTCTAGCTACTGGCCTCTACAAGGTTCACCCAGTGTCCCATCATGGAAATGCAGCGTCCCTGGCCAAAATCACTTGTCCGTTTGTCAGTCAATAACTGATTGGTCAGGGCACAAGTGATGTTAAGGGACACAATTTCTGGTGTAATGCAGGAACGGCACACCGAGAAAAATTGTGAGGGCCCGCTGGGAACTGGGGACTGAGTAATAAGGGGCATCCGCTGCCATGAAGCAGAGTAAAGCCACAGTGTACACAGGCCTAAATGGCAACATTTCCAGGGCCAGCAATTTTTAAAGGTGTGCATTTAGTGCTATGGCCTGTGGTTGGGTGGCTCGGTATTTGCGCTTACGTTAAAAGGCCTGGGTTAAGGACAGCTGTACGCTAGCCTATTTGGTGTGGCCTGCTTTCTCCCTTTTGCCATCCCACAGCATCTTCCAGCCTGTTGCAGTGCTGTGGATCCCTCCCCCTCTGTACTGCTTTCCTCGCTTGGCTTGCCACCTTCCCAGGTTGGGTCAGTGAGGTCATTTTCCATCACCCCCTCTTCCACTTTCTCACTCGGGTCATCCTCCTGACTTGTGTTGTTGACCTAACCAGACCCTCACTTATTGACAACTGTGTCTCATCCGCATCATCCACCTCATGAAACACTAATTGCCATTCCCCACCGTCGCCTTCTAGTGACTGTGGATGCTGAAGAGTTTGGGAATCAGTGCACAAGATCTCCTCATGTCCCTCTTAAGGGATGGTCAGCTCACCAGCAGGCCCTCACCTACAATATTTTAGACTGTCAGCTCATCTGCAGGCCCTCGCCTATCATATTTTACAGGGTCAGCTCACCTGCAGGCCCTCCCCTACAATATTTAAAAGGGTCAGCTCACCTGTAGGCCCTCACCTACAATATTTTAGAGGGTCAGCTCACCTGCAGGCCCTCACCTGCAAAATTTCAGAGGGTCAGCTCACCTGCAGGCACTCTCCTACAATATTTTACAGGGGCAGCTCACCTGCAGGCCCTTAACTACAATATTTTTCAGGGGAAGCTCACCTGCAGGCCCTCAACTACAATATTTTACTGGGGCAGCTCACCTACAGGCCCTCACCTACAATATTTTAGAGGGTCAGCTCACCTGCAGGCCCTCACCTACAATATTTTACAGGGTCAGCTCACCTGCAGGCCCTAAAATACAATATTTTACAGGGGCAGCTCACCTGCAGGCCCTCACCTACAATATTTTACAGGGTCAGCTAACCTGCAGGCCCTCTCCTACAATATTTTACAGGGTCAGCTAACCTGCAGGCCCTTAACTACAATATTTTACAGGGGAAGCTCACCTGCAGGCCCTCAACTACAATATTTTACTGGGGCAGCTCACCTACAGGCCCTCACCTACAATATTTTAGAGGGTCATCTCACCTGCAGGCCCTCAACCACAATATTTTACAGGGCAAGCTCACCTGCAGGCCCTCAATTACAATATTTTACAGGGTCAGCTCAGCAGCAGGCACTCGCCCATCATTTTTTCAATAGTCAGCTAAGCAGCAGGGACTCGCCCATCATTTTTTGCAGTGCTCAGCAGCAGGCCCTCGCCCCTAATGTTTTAGAGGGTCAACAGCAGGTCCTTGCTCCTAATGTTTTGCAGGGTCACTAGCAGGCCATCAATGATAATTTTTTAAGGGTGTGTATGATGCCCTCCTTTATGTGTAACAAAGGGTGTATTGCAGTACCGGTTCCTTGTAATGTTTGGCAGCCCTTTCACTTAGTGAATAGGCTTTATAAGTAGGAATCCCACTAACTGAACATTTGTACCACAATGTGAATGAGGCCCTCCTTTATGTGATATACAGGCTGTTTCGATGTGCCTCTTGCTTGTACTTTTTTACAGCACTAGCACTTTATATACAATTGAAAATACAGGAAAGAATGTTTCCTAACAATTTTTCCTGTGAAATAGATTTTTATGTTTTTTTTTTTTGTCAGTCTGTAAAAGTGGCGTACAACTTGGACAACATGGTTCCCAGCAGCAACCTGGGAGTCCAAGATACATCCAGACATCGTCCCCATGCTGTTCCCGATCCATTTTTGTGGTGTTTCTGTCACTTTCTGACCTTTTCCATGGACCAGGCGAGCACACGAATAAAGCAATGTGTTCGGTTCGAACACCCGAATACTTTGGTGCACAATCATCACTAATAGCCATGACTCAACACATATTGTCAACATGTCACAGGAGCATTAAGAAAGAAAGTCTAAGGAGTAATAGACAACACTAACAATGGAATGACTGCAATGTTTGCCAACTGTTTCCCATCTTCATCATTACATATGTGATCAAAATGAATGCAAGGGTTAGACAACAATAAAAACAGAATGAGTGCTCAAATGTTATTAGGTTGTTTGACTATTACTTAGGCTAGAGCATAAAAGAAATGCTTAGTATATCAGCATATAACAATAATTTGGACAGAGATGTGAAAACTGTTTTCACAATTGTCTTTACAGCTCTTAATCTCTTTAAATCCACATCTGCTATAGGCAAAAAAGAAAAAAAAACTGTAATTATGAATTTCTTTCCAGAACTATTGAGTAATTATGAATACAATTTGCCTGGGATAGATTTAGTTAATAATGTATGGGAAGAAGACAAATCAACACAGAATTTACAGAAGTTTGTCCAAACAGATGTTAATCACAATGTGACCATAAATGGTTTACATGTTTAGACATTCTTGAATTATATAGATTATTTATTTAAAATAAAACTGCCCAATCAGTAATACATTTAAAAAAATCATATTAGCAGTAGACCTTTATTATTTCTTTATAGTGTACTGTCATTTCTTTGGGCCCTGCAGTAGCTTTGGACCCCTATGTACTTATTAGTCTGTACTTAAAGAATATTCCAGAATTTTGTTATTAATGGACTATACTTAGGATAGGCCGCAGCCCTGGCCTTATAGAAGTGAATGCGGCTTCAGTGAAAAACAAATTGCATTCACAAGTAAGTGCGGATTGGCAGAGGTCCGACACCCCACACCCATCCCTCAGATCATCTGTAGTGTAGTTCCGGCACTGGAAATGCACAGCTACATCTATTGTGTAGTGGACAGAGCTGAGTACTGCAGCACTGCTCCCATTGACTTTAATGGAGGCAGTACTGTAGCAACCAGTAGCATCAACTATACACTGGACAGAGCTGTATTTTTCCAGGTCTGACTCCCAGTGTCTGAGCTACTCTCAAACAGTTGATCAAATACAAATTCTGGCATTATGTTTGTATTTTTTTTTACGGTTTTCACACTATGGGATGAATTACATGATATTTGCGTAGTGTGGGTCATCAAGGACGCGACAATACCAAATATGTGGAGGAGATTTTAATTTTGCTCATGCATTCACTAGGCCCCATAGGATTCATTTTCCGGTGCACAGACCTCAAAGATGCAGCAGATTTATTAAGAGGCCTGCACCTCTTAGGCCCCTTTTACACAAGCGAGTTTTCCGCGCAGGTGCAATGCATGACATAAACGCATAGCACCCGCACTGAATCCTGACCCATTCATTTCAATGGGTCTGTGTACATGAGTGTTTTTTTTTCACACATCAGTTCTGCGTTCCGTGTGTGGATGCAATGCGTTTCACTGATGGTTGCTAAGAGATGTTGTTTGTAAACCTTCCTTTTTTTGTTTAAAAAACTGAACAAATTAATGCAATCAGACAAAACTGACTGAGCTTGCTTGCAAAATGGTGCAAGATTCACTGAACACACCCTGCACGCATCTGGAGCCAATCTGCCATGCTCATGTGAAAGAGGCCATAAGAAATTGGTTGTGTTTTTCACCAGCAGACCTTTTACTAAAATTGTCATGTCAAACTCCAGTCTTTAGCAAGCTTTATGAAGAAGAGCCAGAGTAATTATGTGTTTAGGATGAGAGCATTTGTCAGAAGAAGTAAAAGTGTCATCATTTAATTTTTATTTATTTAGCTAAGATGCTAGAAAATATAATTGCACTGTTGGAGCCCAGATTTGATTTACTGGTGGACCTTGTACTTTTATTGACAGGTATATTCCTTATATTCCTAATTCCCAATTGGGTTGAAATGTTCCACAATTCCTTTTTAACAATAATGCTTTGTACAAACTTTTATTGGTGGTTGGAGTAGGAGCCTGGTACCTGACTAATTTTACGTACAGTTATTTGTTTGTCACGTTTTATTGTTTTTATTAGATTACATAGTGTATATATATATAAGACCGAAAAAAGACATTTGTCCATCCAGTTTGGCCTGTTTCCTACAAGTTGATCCAGAGGAAGGCAAAAAACCCCTGTGAGGCAGAAGCCAATTTTCCCCACTTAAGGGGAAAAAATTCCTTCCCGACTCCAATCAGGCAATCAGAATAACTCCCTGGATCAATGACCCCTCTCTAGTAGCTGTAGCCTGTAATATTATTACACTCCAGAAATAAATCCAGTCCCCTCTTGAATTCCTTTATTGTACTCACCATCACCACCTCCTCAGGCAGAGAGTTCCATAGTCTCACTGCACTTACCATAAAGAATCCTCTTCTATGCTTGTGTACAAACCTTCTTTCCTCCAGACGCAGAGGATATCCCCTTGTCACAGTAACAGTCCTGGGGATAAATAGATGATGGGAGAGATCTCTGTACTGACCCCTGATATATTTATACATAGTTATTAGATCTCCCCTCAGTCGTCTTTTTTCTAAGGTGAATAACCCTAATCTTGATAACCTTTCAGGGTACTGTAGATCCCTCATTCCAGTTATTACTTTAGTTGCCCTCCTCTGAACCCTCTCCAGCTCTGCTATGTCTCTCTTGTTCACAGGAGCCCAGAACTGTACACTGTACTCCATGTGTGGTCTGACTAGTGATTTGTAAAGTGGTAGGACTATGTTCTCATCACGGGCGTCTATGCCCCTTTTGATGCAACCCATTATCTTATTGGCCTTGGCAGTAGCTGCCTGACACTGGTTTTTGCAACTTAATTTGCTGTTTATTAAAATTCCTAGATCCTTTTCCATGTCAGTGTTACTGAGTGTTTTACCATTTAATATGTACGGGTGACTTGCATTATTCCTTCCCATGTGCATAACTTTACATTTGTCAGTGTTAAACCTCATCTGCCATTTTTCTGCTCAAGCCTCCAATCTATCCAGATCCCTCTGTAGCAGAAAACTGTCCTCTTCAGTGTTAATTACTTTGCACAGTTTACTGTCATCTGCAAAAATAGATATTTTACTGTGCAGGCCTTCTACAAGATCATTAATACATATATTGAAGAGGATAGGGCCCAATACTGACCTCTGAGGTACACCACTAGTTACAGTGACCCAATCTGAGTATTTACCGTTAATAACCACCCTCTGTTTTCTGTCATTCAGCCAGTTACTTACCCACATAGAGACATTTTCTCCCAGTCCGAGCATCCTCATTTTATATACTAACCTTTTATGTGGTACAGTGTCAAATGCTTTGGAGAAGTCCATATATACGACATCCATTGATTCGCCGCTGTCAAGTCTAGAACTTACCTCCTCATAGAAGCTGATTAAATTCATTTGGCATGACCGATCCCTCATGAAGCCATGCTGATATGGCGTTATTTGCTTATTTTCATTGAGATACTCCAAGATAGCATCTCTTAGAAACCCTTCAAACAGTTTACCAACAATAGATGTTAAACTTACCGGCCTATAATTTCCAGGCTCTGTTTTTGGACCCTTTTTGAATATTGGCACCACATTTGCTATGCGCCAATCCTGTGGAACATTCCCTGTTATTATAGATTCCGTAAATATCAGAAATAATGGTCTGGCTATGACATCACTTAATTCCATTAGGATACGGGGGTGTATGCCATCCGGTCTTGGCGATTTGTCTATTTTAATAGTTTAAGTCGCTGTTGTACTTCTTCCTGGGTCAGACAGGGCACTTTTAACGGGGGATTTACTTTTACATTCTGCATTTCATCAGATTCCAAATACATTATCAGCCTATTTTCTTCTTTAGCAAAAAGCATTTTTTTTATTTGCACCAGTACATAACAAATATAAAATGAAACAAAGTATTTTTGGTCCACATCTAATCCGCATTATTTTGCGGATGTGGACCCATTCACTTCAATGGGGCCTCAAAAGATGCAGACAGGACACCTGTGTGCAGTCCACATCCTTATGTCTGTTCCGCAGTCTCACCAAAAAATAGAACATGTCCTATTCTTGTCAGTTTTACAGACAAGGATAGCACTGTTCTATAGCGGGCAGGGCATTCCATTCCACAAAATGCAGAGCACAGGCCGCCGGTTCACGTGTTTTGCAGATCCGCAATTTAAATATTTGCAGATCTGCAACTTGAATAATTCAAGAAAAAATGTTTTTTGTATGGACCCATACATTGTTTAATTATTTGTACAGAGCTGTGTGGAAGCTTGATTTTTGCAGGATGACTTTTTTTTCTATTCCATTTTTTGGCGGTGAATACTGTAAGCAAAAAGCAACAATTCTAGCAATAATTTTGGCATTCACAGTACAGGATAAATTGTGTAATGTGAGTTGTTAGGGATGTGGCGATACCAAATATGTGGAGGGGATTTAATTTTTGCTACTTATTTTATCAAAAGTGTTTTTTCAATGGAAAAGTTTTTTTTTTTTTTTAATTGGAATATTTACTACTTAATTAAAACTAAAAAAATAAAAATAAATTAATAGTCCCACAAGGGGACTATATTTAATTGCTTCTTAAATACATTGCACTGTTCATGTAGTGCAATGTATTTTACTGCCAGTGCTATACTGACATCTATCAGCAGACTTCACCACAGAGGTGCAACCTGCTAGGACACATTAAGCCTCAGCCTTGTATGCCACAATCTTATTCACGGGGTGCAGATCGGAGGAAGAGTGAGCTCCATCCATGGGGTTAAATGTGGGGCAGTGAGAGCCAAGCCCCTGCTCTCCACTGCAAGGAAGACTATAAGAAGGCAGCAGCCCAGCCTAAGGCCCCTTAGTGACCGCTGTAAAAAGGCATATTGGTGATAACTAACGGGTTAAAGGGGTTGTCCCACGAAAAAATATTCTACAGTTTTTAAATCAGCAACTGGATCTGAATCCTTTTGTAATTGCATGTAACTAAAAATTTAGCATAGCCAGTGAGTTATTCAGTAAAACGGATCTGTATAGTGCCACCTGCTGTTTATTTTTTTTCCTATTTGTTTGACCTGCTCACTTACAGGTGAAACTCGAAAAATTTGAATATCATGCAAAAGTTCATTTATTTCAGTAATGCAACTTAAAATTAGAATATTGTGAAAAGGTTCAATATTCTAGGCTCAAAGTGTCACATTCTAGTCAGCTAATTAATCCAAACCCCCTGAGCAAAGGGTACCAGAGATTGTGACTTTTCATAAGCTGTAAACCATAATCGGCAAAATTATAACAAATAAAGGCTTGAAATATCTCGCTTTGCATGTAATGAGTCTATGTCATATATTAGTTTCACTTTTTAAGTTGCTTTACTGAAATAAATGAACTTTGCACGATAGTTGCACATAGTTTGCACATAGTTTTATGTTTATGTTTCCTATGTAGTAAAGCTGACTGTTACCTTCATTCCCTGGGTCAGTGCGACTACAATGATACCACATTTATTTAGTTTTTTATACATCATATATAGTTTTTCTTGTGTTTTAATACTGAAAAATAAATACGGTAATAAAAAAGGAAACATGTATTTTTATTTATTTTCCTTGCCATATATAAAGCTGGGTGATAGCTCATATTTTGAGATCATATTTTGTGGGCTGATCTGTACTTTTCAGTGATACCATTTTGGTGTGGGTATGCCTGTTTGATCAATTTTTTTCAACTTTTTTAGTTAAAGCGATGAAGAAACACCAAATCTTCCATCAAATAAGCTAAAAAAAATTCTGTTACGGAGTTCAATGTTTGGGATTAATACATTTATATTTATTTATATTTTAATAGTATGGGAGTTTTGGGATGCGGCACATCAAATGATCTTTGTTGTTGTTTTTTTGTTTGTTTGGAAAGGGGGTGATTTGAATTTTTATATTTTAATCTTTTTTTCTTTTTTTTTTTTTTTTACACTTATATTAAGTCCCCTCAGGAGATTTGAACATATGATCATTAGTTCGCTTGTCCCATAGACTGCAATAAATTACCATTGCAGCCTCTGGAACATTCAATACGTTCCTATGGAGTCACATAGGAACTATTGTTGTGGTAGCCTTGGATTCTTCAGATACCCAGACTACCACAATGAACCAACAGCATTCCTGATCTCAGCACGGAAAATCGATTTGGGCCCTAGGAGCACTGCACTCCTGGGTAAAAACCTTTCAGATGCATTGGTCACAATTGATCACAGAATATGAGGGGGTTAAATGTCTGAGTGGCGTTATAAGCCCTGGGTGTCTGCTGTGTAAGGCTACTTTCACACTGCCATTTTGGTTTCCGTTTGCGAGATCCGTTACAGGGGTCTCACAAGCGGTCCAAAACAGATCAATTTTGCCCTAATGCATTCTGAATGGATAAGGATGGTGACGAAACTGAGCCAAACGTATCCGTCCTGACATACAATGTAAGTCAATGGGGACGGATCTGTTTTCACTGACTCAATAAAATTTCAATTGTGTTCAAGATGGATCTGTTTTAGCTATGTTAAAGATAATACAAATGGATCCGTTCTGTATTATCTGAACGGATGTGTTTGTGCAGATCCCTGATGGATCCGCACCAAACGCGAGTGTGAGTAGCCTAAAATGGCAGATGTTGGGAAGGGGTTAAAACTGTCTCTAATATGGTAAATGTAATCAATACAACAATAACTGGATATAGAACAATATACTTCATGTAAAACACATACAAAGAAAAAAGTATATACTGCATGTTTGTATTAAATATACAGTTAGAAATTGTTTTAATAATGGCAGGAATTTATCATGAGGGCAATTTTAAATCGGTTTTGGAATAATTTGCACCAGATTCATCAAATAGCATGTTTGTTAAATTTGGTGCATTTTTAAATGTTAACATTTTATTTACAAATGTTTTTTTAGCCTATCCTCATACTTGAAATTGTGCCCTTTTTGGAGTGAAACAAAATAACACACTACACTCACTACACCCTCTTGCCAACTTTTACTTGAGTGAGCAGTTTGAAAATGCTAAATGTTGCAAAATGTTTGCAAAAACAAGCCCAAAAAGTAACAAAACGTAAATCGGCATTCTGGAGTACAGGGCTTAATAAAGCCTCCTTGCATGTCTTTCTGAAATATTCCTAGGTTTTCCACAAGTATCTTCTTTTCTACCTCCGGGAATCATATACATGAGACTATTGTATATGAAATGCAATTAATTTGTAAGTAATAGAATAACATTACAATGATCTTTAGTTTAGATTGGATTGAGAACTACTGACTCTGCATCACAAGGGCCGAGGTTTTAGAACAAGTTTGGATTCTCATTTCAGTATTAATAGCCTGCATCTTTTTCACAATTGATTTCCCCTGGTGATACTGATTCAGTATAATTACTTGCAGAAAACCATGTGTTTATGTCAAATATGTATTATAATTTTCCTTGAAAGAAGTTGGATTGAGTGCTTAGATTACAAATTAATTGGGTGATTTGCATGCTTCCAACATAAACTAATGCAGCTCAGAAAAAAAATAACACATTGCAATTCTTGCATTGTTTAGAAGGCAATATAATATGTATCACTCACGACCGAAGATAATGGTGAATACTGTAGATATACATAAATACATTTAAGAACATACATCTCAGTCTATTTCTAGTATACATGGTCCAGGCTGTTAAAGGGTTTGACCCACCTCATACATTGATGACATATCACTAGAATATGCCTCTAATCTCTGATAGGTGTGGTTCCCACCTTTGGGATCCGCACCTATCTCTAAAACAGAGTCTGCAAAGAGAAGGAGAGCAGACTGTGCATGCTATTTTCGGGAGTCCCATAGAATTGAATGGGAAGAGCACTGTGCAAGCGCTGCCACTGTTCTATTTACTTCTATAGGGCTGATATAAATAGTCGGTGCTGAGAGAGAGAAGGACAGCAAGCACAGGTCTTTGCTCAGCAATGAACTCTTATTCTGCCATGGAGGAGACTGAAGAAGTCATCCCAATGCTTTGCCTGTATTGTTTTGCACTTGAATTCCTCCAGTAAAGCACACTGAAGCACCCTGGTTTGCTGCAGATCCTGACTCTCTGGACTTATTTCCCATTGGGGTGCACCACTCCTTACCATCACTCCCAGAGGGCAGCAAAACTCAACAGTGTCTGGGGGACCCAGCTTAGTGTTAGGGCCACCACAAACCTGGCCACTGTCTCAATTTATGAGATGAGATGTAACATAATAGCAAAGTTTCCTAGCACTTGAAAATACTGTCATCTAGCAGTGTTGCTGGAGTTGTAGTATCTGTGCTTAAAGGTAGAGACGAGCTAATCGAAGCTGACGAAGTGGAACTTGCAAATCAAATTTTTCCTGAAATTCGGATCATCGAAACCAAATTTCCTCGTGCTTCGGACTGGTAACGAATCACATTTTTTCCTAAAATGGCTGCTACACGCGTGAGGACATGGATAAAGGAACTGTGGGAAGGCGGGATCATCCATGCTGACATGCATACAGCCAATCAGCAGCCCTATATTTCACAGCCCTATAAATATTGGCAGCCATCTTAGATTCTGTCATTTACCAGTGTACTTAGTGCAGTGAGAGACGTGTCAGCAGGCGCTGAGGACAGTGATAGAAAAGACTTAATTGTGGTGAAAAAACTTTAAGTGCAGGGAAAGAATAGGGAGGAATCGTTCCACAGCATATATGTAGAACAGGGTTCAGTAGGGGAGGTTACAAACTGGGTAATAGGAAAAATCCTATTGCACCTCGGTGCACTGACTGGGGATCCAAATTGCCATTATACAACTCTGTCATTCCAGCAAACCGTTCTTTTTATTTGGGTGCAAGTGTTGTTTGATACAGCCATTAACAGGGTTTATTACAAGGAAATATTTCTATAGTATGTCTTATTTGCCCATGTGCACCGCAGTTATGTTGTAAAGCCCTTTTTGCCTTGTATTAGTGGCAAATAAAAAATATATTTGCCCTTCTCTGGTGCAGTGATATATTCTAAAGCCCCATTTGCTGTGTACTAGTGGCAAAATAAAAATATATTCGCCGTTCAGCGTTGCATGTATCTGTTGAAAAGCCTTTTTTGTTTTGTACAAGTAGAAAAAAAATTAGGGCCTAATTGCCATTCTGCTGTGCAGTGATATATTCAAAAGCCCAGTTTTCTGTGTATTAGGGCCAAAATAAAAATATTTGATCTAACAGTATGTCAGACAGAGAAGTGCCAGGTCTTCACAGGGGAGTGGCAGAGGCCTAAATGTTTCTGGCGCAGACAGAGGTCACAGCAGAGTAAGGGGTCGTGGTAGAAGGGGTCAGTTCGAGAGGCCTGAACTTCCAGTGTAAACTAGCGGTCGTGCCATGACCAGCAACCCAGCAGTTCTTGAATTGTTAACTCGATCTTCGACTTCTTCACAAGTGACATCAGACACCCCCATCCAAGAGTCAGTGGGTTCGTCAGACATAACCCTTAGTTGGCATAGCCCTGTGCCCTCACCTGTCCTCAACCTGCCTCTGTCCTTTTCTGTTCCCTCAGCCAGAGAAGTATTGTATGCTGTGGGCTCTGTTCCACTGAGGACGAGCTACTAGAAGACAGTCAGGAGCTACTAGAAAGCCAAGATGTGGATAAGAAATCCGCCACTTTCTCCACTTGGCGGAAAAGTAGTCATGAGGAGGGTGGCGTGGGAGCTGGTTAGGCTTCTGACCCAGAGACAGTTGAGGAGGAAATCAGTGATGTGAAGACAGTACTCCATGATGATGATGTAGCTGATTGCACTTGGGAGCCGGGTGATGAAGGGGCTTCATTTTTTTTCTTTAAATAATAATGTAATATTCTAGTAATATTCTAAAATCTGGTGTCTCCATGATAAATCTGCAGCATGGGGGCCCCATGTGGCTTCTACACACTTTCAAAATAATCCCTCAGCGGGGCTGAATAGATGCCGGATGACAAGGACGCTCCATGACCTTCCCAGGGGCTTCTGTTGAGAGTAGCGGTTCATTTCTGCGATGTCTGTATAGTGCGGGGGGAATCAGAAGACCCTTTCCATCTCGGTGCAAAACAGGATGTCCTTCCCATCCATGATGACTGGGAACTCGTGATTTTTTTCTCGGACGAAGAGACCAGGGGCTGTTAGTTATGATTTGAATCTTGATGGACTTTGCGACTCTTCCGGGCTCCAAGCAATCTTGAAGCTTTAAATTCTCATTATCTGTAGCTACTAGAGGCCTGTTCATGCCAGACAGGTTCCCTCAGAAGTATCTGGCTTGATAAGCAGCCAATGACGCACTTGCATCAGTCTTGATAGGATTTGTCTCCAGTTGGAGAGAATTTGTTTTTTGGAATGCTTTCTGCATCACAACCAGGTTCTCAAATAACCAGAAGACTGGCCGATTCTCTCATGTCTTAGGCAATACTTTATTGAGTAATTGCGGAAAGTCAAAAAACAGTTGTCCACTGCCCCTATAAAGACCTTTCCAGTGCCAGATAACCACAGATAAGTCATTACAAGGTCTGCTGCCAATTGTCAGATCGAATTGTCCCCATTCTTCAATCTGTTACTTTAAATTAAAAATGTTAAATTGAACCAAAGCTTATTTTAAATTTTAAGAAACTAAACTTAAATTTGAAATAAGGAAAAAATATAGGGGCTCACCCCCCCCCCCCTCTGTTGCTATACATTTGGTGCTCTTATCTAGTTGACTCACCCTGTCAATGTGATAAGTATATAGAATTTTACTTGATACAGGCACTGTCTTAAACTTAAATTCACCAACATATTATCCAAATCTTCGAGGGAAAATCACAGACAATCAATTTGCCAAGCCTTTTGTCCAGGAGAATGTGTATTATTAAATCATGTTTTGAGCAACACTTTATTAAGTTGAGAAATTTTGTCCCATATTCCCTATAAATAAATAGACGAAGCGGGGAGATTGAGAAAAAGATTACACAGGGCATGTGGGGGGGGGGGGGTCCAAACATGGAGGCCGAGGACTAGGAGAAGAAGCAACATATATTCGATACTTCAAACTTCAAATCTGTAACCAGGTCCCAGCCGACACCAAAGATCCCAAGAGGGGGACGGCAGAAAACAGCGGAGACAGAATCATCATACGAATCTGCGAGCGAGGCAGCAAGCTGACACCACCAGACAAGGCGGACAAACGCAGGTCCAGACCAGCGGAACGCAAAGGGCCCAGAGGTGGGGGCATCCCGCGGTTCAGATAGGGAGGCTTATTTCTTGCATAGTGTGGCGGGATAGAACGGTCAGAGGGAGGAGCGACTTAGCAAACCTACGTCATCACGTCTTCACCCCCTCTGACGAAGGGGCTACATCATTAGGAGAAGAGGGTGGCAGCTTGCCCGTGAGGCAGTGGTAGAGCCAGCAAGTCGCTAGCATGGCTGTGAGTCAGCAGAGTAGCAGCAGTGGGAGGTCGGTAGCCAAACGTGCCCGGGGTAGACCACCCGCTTACCAGGAGCCTACCTGTGCTGTAAGTAGCGGTGCACAGGTTCACGGAGGCAGAGGCATTCAGTCAGTATGTAATGTTGGGGGTAAAATCACCTACTCGGCGGTGTGGCAGTTATTTGTTAAGCCACCTGAGGAGGTGAACATGGCCATATGTAGAATCAGTGGGCAGAAGTTGAAGCGTGGCCGGGGTGCCAATGTTGGTACCACGCCCTGCGTCAACATATGCAGCATCACCATAAAGTGGCCTGGGAGAACAGTGGCTCCGATCTGATGGTCCAGCCTTTCGCAGCAAACGCTGCATCACCCAGTGGCACGCAGCCGATTTCAGGCAGTCAAGGCTACGCCTCCTCAGCCCAAGGGAGCTGTCTGTTTTTCCCTTCTGCACCTCGTTTACTTAACAGACAGGATACGGTTTTTGGGGTTTATTGTTCTGACTGATTAGAGGAAGGGCAAAATAATCAGTCATGTCAACACAAACTTACTGCTGACACCCTCTCCACTCTGTCAGGGGGCTCTACTTTTATAAGAGTTTAATAGAATAGGTTCTGTTGACATCTACGTGGAATCAGCTGACGACGGTATAAAAGGAGTGCGCTTCTTCTTGATGCTAACATTGACCTGTAAGGCTTAATTCACACTTGAGCTATTTGGTCAGTTGTGGCCCTGTGGCTGCCCAAATAAGTGAAATGTGCAGTGATTCTAAGAGCGATGTCTGTCATCTGCATGTCATACAGACTCACTATATTATTTCACTTGCAAAGCAGACTCCCTATGCGTGTTACTGCAAGGCACAGTGTTCTACACCACTATAATGGCTCTCTGTAGCCAGGAAATAGCCATTTTTAAGGAAATTTGAAGCAAAAAAATTTGTATTGAACCAATGTTTCCCCAAAAAATTTGGCGTACTGGCCAATCGAATTTTTGAAAAATCCGCTTATCTCTACTTAAAGGGATTGTGTCATATCTTAAATTGGGAGCATATCCTAAGGGACCTGCACCTTTGGGACCTGCACCTATTTCTAAAATGGAGCCCACAAAGAGAAAGAGAGTGGATCTTGCATGCATGGCCACCCTCAATTACTTTCTATGTAAAATAGTTGAGCATCGGCTATTTTCATCAGCCCCATAGAAGTGAATGGAACTGTGGCAGCGCTTGCACAGTATCCTTCCTATTCATATCTATGGGACTTCCGAAAATAGCATTCATGGTCTGCCCTCCTTCTCTTTGCGGACTCCATTTTAGTGACAGATGGCACCAATATTAGTATTGCGTGAGCATGCTCGGCTCGAGCATCGCTATGCTCGGTACATGGCAGTAATCGACCAAATACCACATGTGCTCGAGCGCGATGATTGAGTCTCCTCCCCGCATGTTTCTTGGCTGCTATGCAGCCAATAAACATGCAGATGAGTTCTTCCCTCACTGTAATGCCGTAGCCCGGTTGGTTACTGGCATTACAGTGATTGGCTGATCGGAAAGCGCCATCGGGTGCGATATAGCACCCGATGGCGCGTGTTTGGCTCAGTCTTAGTCAGGGAGAGCTGTGCATAAGAAGGGGCAGACAGTGTAGGGAGTGATATTGGACTATATATATGAGAAAAACTTTTCAGAGACCCAAAAGTCCTTTTAAGGACTATTGTGTGTGGCATCAGCAATATATATTTTTAGCGCAATCTGCAATAAATTGCTAAAACTTTACAGACCCAAGTCATTTAAAGGACTATTGTGTTTGGCAGCAGCAATATATATTTTTTTTAGCTCATCCTGCGCTAAATAGCATCTGGTAGGCTGCTGCGGACAGTTAAATTATCTGTGTCACATCTCCTGTGTAAAGTGTGCGCATCCCTAAAAATATCTGTGACATCGAGTGTACTTTTTCCGTAGACAGTGTCATCTGCGGACAGTTAATTTATCTGCGCCACATCTCTTGTGTAAAGTGTGCGCATCCCAAAAATATCTGTGACATCCAGTGAACTTTTTCCATAGACGGTGTTCGCTGCGGACAGTGACATTAGCTGCGCAACATCGGCAGTATAACATGTGCACATAAAATTTTTATCTGTGACTAGAGATGAGCGAATCGAAGCTGACGAAGTGGAATTCGTTTAGAATTTCATTAAAAATTTGATTCACAACAAATGCGAATTTCCTCGCGCTTCGTGGTAACAAAGCTTAATTTTTCCTAACATGGCAGCTACAATAGCGGCTACACGTGTGAGGACATGGGGCAAGGAACTCTGGGAAGGCGGGATGGATGACCCATAATGCCATGCATGCAGCCAATCAGCAGCAAGCCAGCCTGGTGATATCACAGCCCTATAAATAAGGCTGCCATCTTAGATTCTGCCATTCAGTATCGTACTTTGTTCAGGGACAGAACATGTATGCAGGCACTAGGGAGAGTGAAAGAAAAACTAATTGTTTTTAAAAAAAGGAAAGTTTTACTAGTGCAAGGAAAGGATAGTCAGAGGAATCATTTCACAGGCAGGGAGAGATGTGTGCAGATGCTAGGGAGAGTCATAGGAAAATCCTCATTGTGATAAAAGAGTGATTTACAAGTGAAGGGAAAGGATAGTGAGAGGAATCATTTCACAGGCAGGGAGAGACATGTACAGATGCTAGGGAGTGTAATAGTAAAATCCACATTGTGAAAAAATGCGATTTACAAGTGCAGGGAGACATTAATTGGGGATCCAGATAGTCTCATAATACAGATCTGTTATTCCAGCAATTAGTTATTGGGGTGCAAGTGCTAGTTTGAAAAGCCTTTAGTGGCTTTTATCTGTGGAAAAAGATAAATATATATGCAAGTCAATTTTGTTGTTATTTACGCTAAAATCATTTGCAGTCATTTCTGGTGAAAGAGTATAGGACAATATTTCAGTAATACACAAAAAATATAAACACACGGCACATTTGCAGTCATTTCAGGTGAAAGAGTTTAGGGCGGTATTTCAGTAATACACGAAAAATATAAACGCACTGCACGTTTGCAGTCATTTCTGGTGAAAGCATATAGAGTAGTATGTCAGTACTACAAGAAAAATATATACGCACTTCACTCTTTAATTGTTTTCAGGTTAAAGCGTATAGTGGCCTTTTTCCGTCCAACAAGAAATATATATTCTCGGGTCACTTGTGCAGTTATTTCTGGTGAAAGTGTATAGGGGCCTATTACAGTAAAAAAAGAAAAATATATTTATGCACTGCAGTGTTGCAGTGATTTCTGTTGAAACCATATAGGGGCGTATTTTGTTCAAAAAAGAAAAATATGTACACACTGCACTGTTGCAGCTATTTCTGGTAAAGGCATATAGGGTCGTATTTTAGAATTACAAGAAAAATATATATGCATTTCATTCTTTAATTGTTTTCTGGTTAAAGCGTATAGTGGTCTTTTTCCTTCCAACAAGAAATATATATTCTCTGTTCACTTGTGCAGTTATTTCTAGTGAAAGGATATTGGGGCCTATTACAGTAAAAAAAGAAAAATACATAAGCACTGCACTATAGAAGTTATTTCTGGTGAAAGCATAGTGTCCTATTTCAGTCGAAAAAGAAATATATATTCTCAGGTCACTTCTGCACTTAATTCTGGTGAAAGCGTATAGAGGCATATTTCAGTCAAACAAGAAATATATATTCTCAGGTCACTTCTGCAGTTATTTCTGGTGGAAGCGTATAGGGGCGTATTTCAGTAATACAAGAAAAATATATTCTTGGTGCACTGTTGCAGTTATTTCTGGTAAAGCCTTTACCGGCATATTGCAGTAGAAAAAGAAATATACACATTCGCCATTCGCTGCTGCACTTATATCTTGAAAAACCTTTAGAGACGTATAGCAGTAGAAAAAGAAATATACATTTGCCTTTCGCTCCTGCACTTATATCTTGAAAAACCTTTAGTGACGTATATCAGTAGAAAAAGAAAAAGATATACGGCGTTCAGCGTTGCAGTTATATGCTGTAAAATCTTTTTTGAATTATTTTGGTGGAGAAAACACTTGTATTCGGCATTAAGAGCTGCACTTATATGCGGTAAAATCTGTTTTTAATTATTTTGTTGGACAAAAATCTTGTATTCTGTGTTACGTGCTGCACTTGTATGCGGCAAACCTTTTTTATTATTTCGGTGGAAATACAAATTTCCACCTCCTCCATTAACTTCCTCATCTCTTCATTTCATCGGACACACTAACTTTACACCCCCCCCCCCCAGCTATATATATATAAGTAGTGCCAGCACCACCTAGGAGCGAATAAAGGTAAATTATACTGCCAGCCTGTTAAAGGGAATTACAGCATGATACCACAATACATTTGATAGGACATTTAGCAAGAGTTTAAAGTGCTCACATACAGTGGATATCAATCCGATTAAAAATCTGTGGGGTGATCTGAAAAGGGCTGTGCACAGGAGATGCCCTCGCAATCTGACAGATTTGGAGTGTTTTTGCAAAGAAGAGTGGGCAAATCTTGCCAAGTCAAAATGTGCCATGCTGAGAGACTCATACCCAAAAAGACTGAGTGCTGTAATAAAATCAAAAGGTGCTTCAACAAAGTATTAGTTTAAGGGTGTGCACACTTATGCAACCATATTTTTTTAGTTTTATATTTTTTTCCCCTCTGATTAAAATATTTCAGTTTATTTTTCAATTGAGTTGTACAGTTTATTGGTCACATTAAAGGTAGAAAAAGTTCTGAAATGATTTATCTTTGTCTCAGTTTTTTACCGCACTGAAACATGACATTTTAACAGGGGTGTGTAGACATTTTATATCCACTGTATAGCCCATAGTGGTACACTGCATCAAGATGAATCAGGCGTGGGTCAGCCAGGATTTCCACATACCGATGCCTGATGCATCAGAGTAGATCATCAATGGTGCCACACCAACAAATTGGCAAAAGAGACTGGTTTCTTCGGGCTACCTGCTTCAGCTACTATTCTGATGCTGTTACCTGCCTGATGCCACACATCAAATACTAATTCTTTCACCCACCATCTTCAGCGGGTACTGGTATTGCCACCCACCTCCACATTATGTCAACTTGCCACTCTGTGGCCTCCTGATGCTGCTGCCACCTCCACACTCTGTCACTGTGCAACTCTGTGGCCTACTCATGCTGCCACCACCTCCAGACTATGTCCTTGTGCCACTCTGTGGCCTACACATGCTGCCGCTACCTACAAACTCTGTCATTGTGCCGCTCTGTGTTCTCCTCATGCTGCTGCCAACTCCAGAGTCTGTCATTGTGCCGCTTTGTGGTCTTCTCCTTCTGCTGCCACCTCCAGACCCTGTCATTGTGCCGCAATGTTGCCTCCTCATGCTGCTGCCACCTCCAGACTCTGTCATTGTGCCACTACGTGGCCTACTCCTGCTGCTGCATCCTCCACACTCTGTCATTGTGCCACTCTGTGTTCTCCTCATGCTGCCGCCACCCCCAGACCCTGTCGTTCCACTCTGTGGACTACTCCTGTTGCTGCCACCTCCACACTCTGTCATTGTGCCAATCTGTGGCCTACTCATGCTGGTTCCACCTCCAGACTTTGTCATTGTGCCGCAATGTGGTCTCTGCATGCTGCTGCCACCTCCAGAACCTGTCATTGTGCCGCTATGTGGTCCCCTCATGCTGTTGCCACCTCCAGACTCTGTCATTGTGCCACTACGTGGTCTCCTCATGCTGCTGCCACCTCCAGACTCTGTCATTGTGCCGCTACGTGGTCTCCTCATGCTGCTGCCACCTCCAGACTCGGTCAGTGTGCCACTTGGTAGACTCATCATACTACCGCCACCTCCAAACTCTGTCATTATGCCACTCTGTGGCCTACTCATGGTACTGAATCCGCCACACTCTGTCATTGTGCCACTCTGTGTTCTCCTCATGCTGCTGCCACCCCCAGACCCTGTCGTTCCACTCTGTGGACTACTCCTGTTGCTGCCACCTCCACACTCTGTCATTGTGCCACTCTGTGTCCTATTCATGCTGGTGCCACCTCCAGACTTTCTCATGATGCCGCTATGTGGTCTCCTCATGCTGCTGCCACCTCCAGACTCTACAGGACCAAAAAAGGACAAAAAAAATACCTCAGGAGTGGCGCCAATTTATGATTACTCCCAGTGGGAATGTAATGGTAAAACTAAAGAACCACTGGTAAATCGTTAATGAGTCATACTAGTTGGTAAGAAGAAATATCAAGGAATAATATATTAGCCATAAAAACATTGGTTTGGATAAACCATTACAAACAATGTTAATAAAATAACAAAGTACCAATGGTAAGATTAACTTACTTCACCCAGGAGGTGCCGGACGGGATAAGCACAAAACACCCGCCGTGTCACCCCCTGCGCCTGGATCGCTTAGAGAATCTAAGAAGAAGCCGCGGGATCACAAGATGCCTTCTGGTCAAACTTCTTTAATGGATGAAAGACAGGGTGTGGGTAAAACAAATAGCTCAACGCATTTCGGGGTTTGGAATCCCCCTTCCTCAGGAGCATGTATAACAAATTGTTTGATCCCTTTATTGATCAAAAAGCGCCAAAAACGCCAAAAATGTCGGGGACGTCACTTCCGGTGGTCGTCACTTCCGGTTTGCGCTCCAGCCTGGAACGCACCGGGAATGACGTCCCAGGTGTCAATATAATCAATAAAACAAGTGGATACATAACAGATATTGTTAAAAACGTAATCTCTATAAAAACATTAATTGCAATGAATCAAATGATGATCTTAGAGTTGCGGGGACGTCACTTCCGGTTAACGTGACCTCCGGTTCATAAATAAAATCCACAGACATATTGAAAATGAAAGAAATAAGTAAAAAAGAAATAAGTAAAAGAGAGCCCTCTAAAAGTAATATATTCATATGATGGAGCAAAGGGTAGATGTGCCCTGGATGAGAGATTGATTGTACATGCTGAACAGGATAGGCTGTGAACGTCACATCCGGTTGCTGGGACTTACGGTTTGCGTTCCAAACTGGAACGCAACGGAAGTGACGTATCGCTAGATGTAAAAGCATAGAATAAGTTCATCATGTTTAAATTAGGAGAGGGCGTGGAGGTATATGTTTTAAAAGGAGTATAAAATCTAATGTGATAACATCCACTACAAGGGGGATGGAAAGAATGCTAGTTAGCCAGGTGTGGCCATTAGATCAATCGAAAATCAGGATTGCTAAAATGATGAATCGTTATGAACAATCGTTAAGATAAATATCAAAAATAAGTAGTAAAATGAAATATAAAATGAAATATTAAAAAAAAAAAAAAAAATAATAAAACAAATGATAATGATAATGAAATATTGTAATGAAATGTATATATGTATTAAGTTGAATTGATTGACGGCATTAGTAACATTTGTAATAATAATATATTCATATAATCATAAAATAAAGTAGTGAGAGTGATATAATGATGGTGGAATGATGTGATATGATACAGAGGAGGATGTTATTCCAAAGTGTTGTTATTCTTATTATCAATACTGTTGGGTGACAAATATATATATATATATATATATATATATATAATACATAACAATAATTTGGATTATCAATGGTAATGTTGTACCCTTGTCAATGGAATAGGAATTTTATAAGGGAGTTTCAATAATTGGAGTGTTCTAGGGCTTCATTCAACCCAAAGGGGGCCAAGGTGTTCAAAACAAAAATCCAGTACATTTCTTTGCGGCACAATTTTTGGTATGAAGAAGGGACATGTTCTAAAGGGGATACTCGCAGCATAGATGGATCACTGTCATGTTTCTCAAAGAAATGTCGGGAAACACTATGTGTTAGGATGCTGCGTCTAATGTTAGATCTATGTTCATTCATTCTTTCCCTTACAGTTTGGGTTGTTCTCCCCACGTATTTAAGCCCACAGGGGCAGCTTAGGAGGTAGACCACATTTCTAGTTCCGCAATGGAGGTCTTGTCTAATCTTCCAAGAATCTCCTTGTGTTCCCCAATTTTGGGGATCTGTATGACACCTTCGCCATGTGTGATCATAGGGCAACATAGGCACTTTTTTGCCCACATTTGCGTATTCCCACTTTGGTAGTGGCAACTGGCCTTTTCCCTTGATTGTTTTAGTTTCAAGATTGGGGCAAGAAGGAGCAATCTGATTCTTGAGCGTTTGAGCCCTTCTAAAGGCAATCATAGGTTGTTTAGGGAGGATATCTTTTAGTATTGGATCCTTAAGTAATATGTTCCAATGTTTGTTCAAAATCTGTCTGATGTCCCGATGGTGAACGTTATAGCGGGTTATAAGATTGAATTGGAATTTTGAATCCTCTATAGTTTTTGGTGGGTTGGGTTTCAATGCAGTTTTCTGGTCTAGTGCTAGTGCTCTTTTGCTGAGTTGTTTACTAGTCCCTTAGGGTAGCCCTTTTCTTTAAACCTGTTTTTTAAAAGTGTTATTTGTTCTTTCGCTATTTTGTTATCCGAACAATTTCTCCTTATCCTTTTCATTTGACCAAAGGGTATATTTTGCTTCCACTTGGAATAGTGGCAGCTCGAATAGTCAAGGTAGCTATTTGAGTCGACCTTTTTGAAGTGAGTCTTTGTGGTTATCCTCTTTGCCACTATCTCTATGTGGAGGTCCAGGAAGACAGCTTCGTTTTTGTTGACCTCCGAACTAAACTCCAGTCCCCAACTGTTCCTATTTAGGTCCTCAATAAACTTATTTAGATCGATTACCGTGCCGTTCCAGATTAAAATGACATCATCTATATATCTTTTGTAGAAGATAATGTTCCTATGAGTGGTGAGGCCCAAAGATTCCTCAAAAAACCCTACAAACAGGTTAGCGTATGATGGGGCAAATTTTGTACCCATGGCCCTACCCTTATTTTGGATGTAGAAGCGGTCCCCGAAACTGAAATAGTTATGGTGTAGAATGAATTCAATGCAGTCTAGGATAAACTCTTTTTGGAGCTTGGGCATCCTTTCATCTGTGGTTAGATAGTGTCTAGTTGCTGTTATACCTAGATCATGTTGGATATTGCTATAGAGTGAGCTGACATCAAGAGTAACCCAATGATAGTTGGGTTCCCACTGGATGTCATCCAAAAAACTGATTAGGTGGGCCGAATCTCTGAGATAAGAGGGAAGTGATAAGACATAGTGTTGTAAGAACTTATCAACATAGGCAGAAAGGTTACATGTGAGGGAATCAATGCCTGAAATTATGGGCCTTCCGGGTGGCTTTGTGACAGATTTATGAATTTTTGGTAAGAAGTAAAAACGAGCAGTTGTGGGATGATTGTTAAAAAGGAAACTTTTCTCTTTTTTATTTATGATTCCTGAATTCATGCCGAGATCTAAAAGTGTAAGGAGTTTCTTTTTGAAGACTGGAGTGGGATCTTCCGGGATCATTTTATAGTATTGGGTGTCAGATAATATTCTGAGTGATTCTCCCAAGTAGTAGTCATGGTCCATAATAACAACTCCTTTTTTGGATGACATCCAGTGGGAACCCAACTATCATTGGGTTACTCTTGATGTCAGCTCACTCTATAGCAATATCCAACATGATCTAGGTATAACAGCAACTAGACACTATCTAACCACAGATGAAAGGATGCCCAAGCTCCAAAAAGAGTTTATCCTAGACTGCATTGAATTCATTCTACACCATAACTATTTCAGTTTCGGGGACCGCTTCTACATCCAAAATAGGGGTACGGCCATGGGTACAAAATTTGCCCCATCATACGCTAACCTGTTTGTAGGGTTTTTTGAGGAATCTTTGGGCCTCACCACTCATAGGAACATTATCTTCTACAAAAGATATATAGATGATGTCATTTTAATCTGGAACGGCACGGTAATCGATCTAAATAAGTTTATTGAGGACCTAAATAGGAACAGTTGGGGACTGGAGTTTAGTTCGGAGGTCAACAAAAACGAAGCTGTCTTCCTGGACCTCCACATAGAGATAGTGGCAAAGAGGATAACCACAAAGACTCACTTCAAAAAGGTCGACTCAAATAGCTACCTTGACTATTCGAGCTGCCACTATTCCAAGTGGAAGCAAAATATACCCTTTGGTCAAATGAAAAGGATAAGGAGAAATTGTTCGGATAACAAAATAGCGAAAGAACAAATAACACTTTTAAAAAACAGGTTTAAAGAAAAGGGCTACCCTAAGGGACTAGTAAACAACTCAGCAAAAGAGCACTAGCACTAGACCAGAAAACTGCATTGAAACCCAACCCACCAAAAACTATAGAGGATTCAAAATTCCAATTCAATCTTATAACCCGCTATAACGTTCACCATCGGGACATCAGACAGATTTTGAACAAACATTGGAACATATTACTTAAGGATCCAATACTAAAAGATATCCTCCCTAAACAACCTATGATTGCCTTTAGAAGGGCTCAAACGCTCAAGAATCAGATTGCTCCTTCTTGCCCCAATCTTGAAACTAAAACAATCAAGGGAAAAGGCCAGTTGCCACTACCAAAGTGGGAATACGCAAATGTGGGCAAAAAAGTGCCTATGTTGCCCTATGATCACACATGGCGAAGGTGTCATACAGATCCCCAAAATTGGGGGAACACAAGGAGATTCTTGGAAGATTAGACAAGACCTCCATTGCGGAACTAGAAATGTGGTCTACCTCCTAAGCTGCCCCTGTGGGCTTAAATACGTGGGGAGAACAACCCAAACTGTAAGGGAAAGAATGAATGAACATAGATCTAACATTAGACGCAGCATCCTAACACATAGTGTTTCCCGACATTTCTTTGAGAAACATGACAGTGATCCATCTATGCTGCGAGTATCCCCTTTAGAACATGTCCCTTCTTCATACCAAAAATTGTGCCGCAAAGAAATGTACTGGATTTTTGTTTTGAACACCTTGGCCCCCTTTGGGTTGAATGAAGCCCTAGAACACTCCAATTATTGAAACTCCCTTATAAAATTCCTATTCCATTGACAAGGGTACAACATTACCATTGATAATCCAAATTATTGTTATGTATATATATATATATATATATATATATATATATATATATGTCACCCAACAGTATTGATAATAAGAATAACAACACTTTGGAATAACATCCTCCTCTGTATCATATCACATCATTCCACCATCATTATATCACTCTCACTACTTTATTTTATGATTATATGAATATATTATTATTACAAATGTTACTAATGCCGTCAATCAATTCAACTTAATACATATATACATTTCATTACAATATTTCATTATCATTATCATTTGTTTTATTACTTTTTTTTTTTTTTTAATATTTCATTTTATATTTCATTTTACTACTTATTTTTGATATTTATCTTAACGATTGTTCATAACGATTCATCATTTTAGCAATCCTGATTTTCGATTGATCTAATGGCCACACCTGGCTAACTAGCATTCTTTCCATCCCCTTGTAGTGGATGTTATCACATTAGATTTTATACTCCTTTTAAAACATATACCTCCACGCCCTCTCCTAATTTAAACATGATGAACTTATTCTATGCTTTTACATCTAGCGATACGTCACTTCCGCTATGCGTTCCAGTTTGGAACGCAAACCGGAAGTCCCAGCAACCGGATGTGACGTTCACAGCCTATCCTGTTCAGCATGTACAATCAATCTCTCATCCAGGGCACATCTACCCTTTGCTCCATAATATGAATATATTACTTTTAGAGGGCTCTCTTTTACTTATTTTTTTTTTACATATTTCTTTCATTTTCAATATGTCTGTGGATTTTATTTATGAACCGGAGGTCACGTTAACCGGAAGTGACGTCCCCGCAACTCTAAGATCATCATTTGATTCATTGCAATTAATGTTTTTATAGAGATTACGTTTTTTAACAATATCTGTTATGTATCCACTTGTTTTATTGATTATATTGACACCTGGGACGTCATTCCCGGTGCGTTCCAGGCTGGAGCGCAAACCGGAAGTGACGACCACCGGAAGTGACGTCCCCGACATTTTTTGGCGTTTTTTGGCGCTTTTTTTGATCAATAAAAGGGATCAAACAATCTGTTATACATGCTCCTGAGGAAGGGGGATTCCAAACCCCCGAAATGCGTTGAGCTATTTGTTTTACCCACACCCTGTCTTTCATCCATTAAAGAAGTTTGACCAGAAGGCATCTTGTGATCCCGCGGCTTCTTCTTAGATTCTCTAAGCGATCCAGGCGCAGGGGGTGACACGGCGGGTGTTTTGTGCTTATCCCGTCCGGCACCTCCTGGGTGAAGTAAGTTAATCTTACCATTGGTACTTTGTTATTTTATTAACATTGTTTGTAATGGTTTATCCAAACCAATGTTTTTATGGCTAATATATTATTCCTTGATATTTCTTCTTACCAACTAGTATGACTCATTAACGATTTACCAGCGGTTCTTTAGTTTTACCATTACATTCCCACTGGGAGTAATCATAAATTGGCGCCACTCCTGAGGTATTTTTTTTGTCCTTTTTTGGTCCTGTACTGACACCCACAGAGGATCCACTCCCCTGTGGGATATCCCTCGGCAGCCTTTTTACTACTCCCAGCGGCTCTGTCATTCCGCCACCTTCCCTCTTTTTCACTCGTGTCCTCCTTTGGCGCCCCAACTGTTAAACCCAGTCCCCCACAAGACTGTTGTTTAACCCTCTTTATTTATCCTATTCTACTATACCTCCAGACTCTGTCATTGTGCCACTATGTGGTCTCCTCATGCTGTTTCAACCTCGAATCTGTCATTGTGCCGCTATGTAGTCTCCTTATGCTGCTGCCACCTCCAGACTCTGTCCTTGTGCCACATTGTGGCCTACTCATGCTGCTGCCACCTCCAGACTCTGTTATTGTGCCCCTCTGTGTTCTCCTCATGCTGTTGCCACCTCCACACTCTGTCATTGTGCCACTCTGTGGCCTACTTTTGTTTTGCTCGGGTGCTCGGGCTAAACACATCGGGATGCTCAGTTGCTCTACCGAGCACCCAAGTATAATGGAAGTCAATGGAAGAACCCGAGCATTAAACCAGGCACACCCTGCTCTGAAGATGGGAGGGTGCCTGATTCAAAGGAAAAGTTCATAAATTGATAAAAACACCACCTAAATGGTTTGGGAACAGCATGGGGAGGATGTCTGGATGAATACTGGACTCCCAGGTCGCTGCTGGGAACAATGTTGTCTGAGTAGTACGCCACTTTTACAGACTGACAGTAATACGCACAAAATCAAAGATAAAATCGATTTTAGAGGAAAAATTGTTAGCAATAACAAATGACAAGACATTTGCCCACTGCTGTCTTACTAAACCCTCAAACTGATGTTAAAATTGAGAGTTTGGTCAAATTTTCCTGCTGTAGAGGACATGTCTAAGCCCGAGCACCACGCCAATGTTTCTCAAGTAGCTCGGGACCTAACACTCACCTACCTGTGCCGTATGGGCAATACCAGGGGCCAGTGGGTAAATTACAGGAGTGTAAAGGCCGACTCACAGCAAACTCCCCTGTTACCTCCAGCATGTAGCCATGCCCTCAATGGGAGGAGGGAGAAGGCTGTGAGCCCCACGCAAGACTGGCTGATATGGCCCAGGCCTCACATCTGCACCTAAATGTAGCCTGTGGATGGAAAACAGGCTACATTTACATAAGAGTTTATACACCTCCAAACTATTAGATATACAAAACAACTGAAAGGTGGCATGAAGCAGGATGTGCTCAACCCAAGATGCAGTTGTGCATATATATACAGGGGAGCAGATCCTGCACTTGTGGCCCGTTGCTAGTGGCAATTACAGTACCAGCAAAAATGCATACGGTGGTGGATGCCCGCAGAGTACCACCATAGACATCCTACACAAGATGGCAATTGTGTGGATGTGATAAGCAATATAACAACATTCTTTCCTGTATTTTTACTTGTATATAAAGTGCAAGTGCTGCCAAAAATTACAAGGAAGAGGTACTCCGATACAACCTGTATATCACATAAAGGAGGGCCTCATTCACATTTTGGTACAATTGTTCAGGTCGTGGGACTCCTACACATATAAAGCCTATGCACTAGGTGAAAGGACTGCTAAAAATTACAAGGAATCGGCACTCCAATACACATAAAGGAGGGCATCATGCACACCATAAAAAAAAATATGATTGATGTCCTGCTGGTGACCCTCAAAAACATTAGGAACCAGGGTCTGCTGGTGACCCTCTAAAACAGGCATTCTCAACCTGTGGCTCTCCAGCTGTTGCAAAACTTCAACTCCCAGCATGCCTGGACAGCCTACAGCTATTAGGGCATGCTGGGAGTTGTAGTTTTGCAAGCGCTGGAGGGCCGCAGGTTGAGCATCCCTGCTCTAAAACATTAGGGGTAAGGGCCTGCTGCTTAGCTGACCATCTAAGACATTAGGGGCGATGGTCTGCTGCTCAGCTGACTCTCTAAAAGATTAGAGGTGAGTGCCTGCTGCTGAGCTGACCATCGAAAAAATTATGGTTGAGGGTCTGCTGCTGAACTGACTCTTTAAAACCATTGGTGGCGAGTTCCTACTGCTGAGCTGACCATCGAAAAAATTATGGTTGAGGGTCTGCTGCTGAGCTGACCCGCTAGAACATTGGAAGCGAAGACAGCCTAATAAGCATGTTGATATGATGGAGGACGAGAAAAGGAAGATTGAACCATATACCTTTTTTGTGGTGGAAGGGGTGCATGGGAATACATTGTATTCAATACACCATAAAAGCCACATTTAAAGTGCCCTTATGTTCAGCCGCTTTCCTTTGATGAGTAGAGAAGTCAGGGGTAATCCAGGCCTTGTTTATTTTTATAAGAGTCAACCGGACAGCATTTTCAGTTGACAGGCAGATGCGCTTAGCAGTTATTATGCCACCAACAGCACTAAATACCCGCAAATAATTGAGGATGCAGACATGGTCTGCTATGTACTCCTTCACCATCATCCAAAATTTTTCCCTTCTTGTGACAGTAGGCCGCTCATCAGGGTGAGGGTGCTGGCGGGGTGTCATGAAACTGTTCCAGGCCTTGGAGAATGGTGCCCTGCCTCAGTTGGAACTGCTGTATGTTCCCCTCGTCTCCCCTCCTCGGTTGCCCAAGGAACTACGGACTCTGCCGGCTGTGTTGTCAGCTGGAAATTTTTGGAGCAATTTTTCTACAAGGACCTTCTAGTATTGCACCATTTTGCTAGTACCCTCCACCCAGGAATGAGAGATGAGAAGTTCTCTTTGTAGAGGGGGTCGAGAAAGGGGAACAATGAGTAATCGTTTCTGGTCAAAATACCCTCTGTAGCGGAGGCAACAGTCTTCTGCTCCTCCTCCTCATCATCATCATCCAATTTGCGCTGAGAAGACGATGAAGGTGGTCTGGATGTTACCACGTGTACTGTCTTTCCCCATTTCCACCTCTTCCACATGCAAAGCATCCAGCTTCATTGTGGGCTGCGAGCGTTTCATTAGACACAGAAGTGGGATGGTTACGCTGATAATAGCGGCATCGCCGCTCACCATCTGTGTTGATTCCTCTGAGTTGCGTAAAACCTCACAGAGGTCAGACATCCATGCCTACTCGTCGCTTGCAAAGAGCAGAAGCTGACTGGAAAGGCGACAACCATGTTGCAGCTGGTATTCCACTACTGCCCTCTGCTGCTCACAAAGCCTGGCTAACATGTGGAACGTGGAGTTCCAGCACGTGCTCACGTCGCACAACAGTCGGTGAGCTGGCAATTGCAAGCACTGCAGCAGCATTGCCAGACCGGCGGCAGCTGTGGATTACTCTCGGAAATGGACACACAAATGGCGCACCTTCACCAGTAGCTCAAGCAAATTGGGGTAGGTTTTGAGAAACCGCTGAACCACTAAGTTTAAGACATGGGCTAGGCATGGTATACGTGTGAGCTTGCCGAGCTCCAAAGCCGCCACCAAGTTACGGACATTTTCAGACAGGTAGGTTGAGTGGCGAGAGCCACAACTTAGTCTCATCCCTTATACCCTGCCATAGCTGTGCAGTGGTGTGCTGTTGGTCACCTAAGCAAATAAGTTTCAGCATGGCCTGTTGTGGCTTCCCCACTGCAGTGCTACACTGCTTCCAGCTGCTGACTGATGGTTGACTGCTGCTAAAAGATGAGAATTCAGAGGTGGAAGTGGAGGAGGAGGTGGAGGAGGAGGTGGAGGAGGAGAAGGGGGAGTTGAAGCCACTAATGTAGGTGGTGGCAGAAATCCTGATGGAAGTAGGGCCCGCAGTCCTTGGCGTCGGTAGCACCTTTGCCATCACGGGGTACGAATCACTCCGGCCTCTACAACGTTCACCCAGTGTGCCGTCAGGGAAATATAGTGTCCCTGGCCAAAATAACTTGTCCATGTGTCAGTCGTTAAGTGGACCTTCCCAATAACTGCATTGGTCAGGGCATGGGTCATGTTATGGGACACATGCTGGTGTAAGGCAGGGATGGCACACCTGGCAAAATAGTGGTGGCTGGGGACTGAGTAATAAGGGACAGCCACCACCATCAGGCTGCAGAAAGCCTCAGTGTCCACAAGCCCAAATGGCAACATTTCCAGGGCCAGCAATTTTGAAAGGTGTGCATCTAGTGCTATGGCCTGTGGGTGGTTGGCTGGGTATTTGCGCTTTCTTTCAAAGTCTGGGGTATGGACATCTGTACGCTGCACTGGGACACAGAAGTGGATATGCTAGCTGATGGTGCTTGCGAAAGTTCAGGTGCAGGGCGGGGGGCATCCAGGCCTGCGTCTCGGACAGGGGATTGGCCAGCACGTAACACAGGGGAAGAGGAGGCAGTGGTGTCACCCGCAGACACTGATTGTGGACCCAGGCTTTCGGCCCCCCTATTAGGGTGCTTTGATGCCATGTGGCGGATCATGCTGGAGGTGGTGAGGTTGCTAGTGTTCACTCCCCTGCTTATTTTAGTATGGCACAGGTTGCAAATGTGTATGTAAGTAGATTACAGAGTGGGCACTCAGTATCAGGACAGGATGCAAGGAAACGCAAATAGTAAAGTAAAAGTTATTTTAATAAAATGACAGAAAATCTACAACATACTAAAATATAAACATGAACATAAACCCCACGCTAAAACTTTGCAAGTAGATGGCGTAAAAATGCGGATGTAACGTGCATGGAGTAACAGAATAAAAATACTGACATAAACGGCAATGGAGTCTCCTCAGTGGATGTAAATTGCTGTAATGGTGTTTGCTGAGGTCCAATAACCTCCAAGTTCTCACTTGGAGAATATACTAGAGTCCCACAGTATAAAAAAAAGAGGTGAATAGAGTAGTAGTGGTACTAATGTGCAGAAAAAACGTTACCGCTCCAGTGATAAATGTTGCAGATGGCGGCTGGGTCTCCACATGTAGCTATAAATGGCATCCACTTTCCTGTAATGCTTCAGACACAGTTACATGCAGCGTCCCACATGACGTGTCATACGACCAGGTGAAGTGTTCTCTGAGTGGAGACCAGGTCCTAAAGTCCACCTTGTATAGGGAATTTTGTGGAGCCTTTGAATCCTTGACTGGATAATGATGTATCCACACAAAATATGTAGAAATCAACAGAAGATCCACGTAAGATAGTTCGCCCAATGCTGCCCAACCATACGTGTTTCGGAGGTCCTCCTCCTTCCTCAGTGGTAGCAAATGACAATTCTGTAAGGCTGGGAACACACCTAAGCGTTTCTGAATCGCGTGTATGACGCGCGTTTTACGCGCGTTTTTGGATCCGCGTTTTTGCAACTATGAAACGCGCATCATACGCGCGATTCAGTGATTCACCACTATTTGAGCATGGCCCATAGGCGCGTTAAAACGCCCCAAAGAAGCTCATGCTGAAGCGACAGCGTTGGGCGTTTTTCAGCGCATTCAAACGCGCTGTAAAACGCCCAAATGTGAACCATGCCCATAGGGAAGCATGGCTTTTCACATGTTGTGCGTTTTACAGCGCGTTTGAACGCGCTGTAAAACGCTTAGGTGTGTACCTAGGGTTATCGTCCGCACTTTCATCCAATAAGCGCCAAACTGCAGAACTCCTACCCCTTAGCAAGGGAGATTTCCGCAAGGGGGTGCTCCAGGGAACAGTTGCAGGCCCGCCTTCTTCCTTTTGCCACCCCACTGCCTCTTCCAGCCTGTTGCGGTGCTGTGGATGCCTCCCCCTCTGTACTGCTGTCCTCGCTAGGCTTGCCACCTTCCCAGGTTTGGTCAGTTATTTCATCGTCCACAACCTCCTCTTCCACTTCCGCACTCTGGTCATCCTCCTGACCTGTTGACCTAACAACAAGCTCACTTATTGACAACTGTGTCTCATCCTCATCATCAACCTCTTGAGGCACTAACTGTCTCCTCATCATCATCCACCTCGTAAAACACTAATTTCCATTCCCCACCGCCTTCTGACTATGAATGCTCAAGAGTTTAGTAATCAGGGCACAAGATCTCCTCATGTCCCTCTTCAAGTAAGCTAGGCAAGAGGCCCAAATTAAGGAATGGCGATGAAAAGAGCTCCTCGTAATATCTGAATGTGGGATCACTTGTTTGCAAAGACTCTCCATGGTGGGAGGAAGGAGGATCAGGGTGAGGATTCCCTTGACCAGACTCTTAGCTACTGAGACTGGACTTTGTGGAAGATAGGGGGATGCTTAACTGACTTGAAGCATAATCTGCTGCAATCTAACCGACCTCCTGCTCGCACTGGTCTGACTTCGAGAGTGGTGTCCTGTCTCTCCCTGCAAACTGGGACATGAAGCTAGGTATTGTGGATGAGTGTGTTTCCAGCAGGCACAGTTTCACCGCACCCAGGGCCACGGATTCTGCGTGCACCATCAGCAGCACGACCACTTCCCCGTCCCTTACTGTTTGCCTTCATCATATTAAATGGTATATATTCTTGCAAGTATGTCACACGTACAGTAGCGCAAATAAATTACAGTCAATGTCACAGATATTTGGGATGTGTAAACGTTATATAGGAGATATAGCACAGATAATGGCGCTGCTATCACCAGCGGCTAAGAAAAAATTACAGTCAATGTCTCAAATATTTGGGATGCGGAAACGTTATACAGAAGAGGTACAACAGGTAAAGACGCTGATGTCAACAGTGGCTAAGAAAAAATTACAGTCAATGTCACAGATATTTGGGATGCGGAAACGTTATACAGGAGAGGTACTAGAGGTAATGGCGCTGCTGTAACTAGCAGCTAAAAAATAATTTCAATGTCAATGTCACAAATATTTGGGATCCTGAAACGTTTTACAGGCATTGTAGAGCAGGTAATGTCACTGTCCACTGCATCTACGGATTAAGTACACTGGATGTCACAGATATTTTTAGTATGCACACACGTTAAACAGGAGATGTTGCGCAGATAATGTCGCTGACGGCAGCGTCTACGAAAAAAGTCAACTGGATGTCACAGATATTTTTAATATGCACACACGATAAACAGGAGATGTAGCGAACATTATGTCACTGTCCGCAGCATCTACGACAAAATTACACCGGAAGTTACAGATATTTTTAGTATGCGCACACGTTATACAGGAGATGTAGCACAGGTAATGTCCCTGTCCGAAGCGGACACTGGCTACGGAAGAAGTGCACTGGATATCAAAGATATTTTTAGTATGCGCACATGTTAAACAGGAGATGTAGAGCAGATAATGTCGCTGACCCCAGCGTCTACGGAAAAAGTACACTGGAAGTCACAGATATTTTTAGGATGCGCAAACGTTATTCAGGAGATGTAGCGCAGGTAATGTAACTGTCCACAGCGGACACCCCTACGGAAAAAGTACACTGGATGTAATAGATATTTTTAGGCTGCGCACACGTTACACAGGAGATATAGCGCAGATAATGTCGCTGTCGTCAGCGGCCTAACAATTGCACACTATTTAGAGCAGGTTGTGCTAAAAATATATATTGCTGCCAGATACAACAATAGTCCTTAAAAGGACTTTTGGGTCTCTAACAATTGCACTCAATTTGGCACAGGTTCTGCTACAAATATATATTGCTGTCAGACACAACAATAGTCCTTAAAAGGACTTTTGGGTCTCTAACAGCAACCGTGCCTAACAAAAAAATAAAATTGAATTCCCTAAATTATCTGTCCCTTCTACAGTACAGCTTTCCCTGACTAAGACTGAGCTGAACCATGTGTCTTCGGGGGCTTTATAGCACCCGATGATGCGTTACGGCCAGCCAATAACTGTAATGCCAGTAACCAACATGGCTTTGGCATTACAGTGAGTGGCAGGACTTACCTGCACATTTATTGGCTGCATAGCAGCCAACAGACATGCAGGGAGGAGACTCGAGCATCGCGCTTCAGCACACGCGGTATTCAGCTGAACACCGCAATGTGCCGAGCATCACGCTGCTCGAGCCTTACTGGTGTTCGGCCGAGCATGCTCGCTCAACATTAATCTGCACCTTTTCTGTATTTTGTAACTGACCAAACAAGTGAAGTGTGAAGTATACTGTATGTGACCTGCTTGTCATACCGACGCACAGTAACAGAAAGGACTAGCTATGATGAATACCTAGTGATGAATACAGAGATATGCTCTCCCTGCAGGCCAGGATATAATTGATTTAAAGTGCTTTGTGATGAACGAAATTTTCAGAAAATTCGGTGACGCATCCAAATCAATCTTTTTTTTAAAAATTAGGAGGAGAGATCAACGGCAGTCTCCAGAAGGCATGGGCACTTGCATCAATGGGGAACGCTCCTGGGCACTTTTAAGTCATTAGCATATATCATCAGACTTTGTTTTTCAACATCAGATACACAGAAAACAGAAAGAAATATACAATCTGGATAGGGTTTATATCACATACAGGGCAATTATGACAGTTTAATATGTGTAAATTAGGTGACAGACTCCCTTTATCTTTATCTTGTTATGTGAGCTACTACCAGGCTCTTTCCAATTGCTTATCAGCCTGGACTATATAAGCAATGCTATTTGCTCTACTTCTTGTCTGAACAATAGGTCTCTATATTACAAGATCTTTCTAGCTTTCTAGAAACTGTAAAAGAGCAATACCCATTTGTTTGCCTGTGTACCAGCCTCTGCATGATTCCTGGATTCTGATAATCTGCTGCCTGAAATGACCAGTGCTTGTTCATCGTACTGATCCTGTGTGACCTGCCCTGACCTTTGGATTGTTTCATGGACTTGCACGAACTCTGCCAGCCATGATCTCTGCCTGTTTCCTAATTATGTGTATTGCCTGATCCTTCGTTCTTGGTACTGGTGTCTACCAAGAGGTAGCAACATGATGGCCCTCCTGCAGTGAAGCTTATATCCCTGTATAGGGTTAAAAGATGAAAACTAGCCCAAGATTAAAACTAGCCCAAACTAGCCCAAAGTATTGTCAAAATGTTTATACTGCTCTAATAAACAGTTTTCTATCCATGAAAACAAGCAAGGATCTATAATGAAGGAGATTCCCAAATTATTCCCACAGATCAAAAATTATTATGAGTTTGTTGATTGCACTGAGTTAAAGACAAGAGAGAAACAATTGTATACAAAATATACATTTTCATTTATAAACAATTTCAGTGCAAAATAATAAAATATAAAATTGGTGATAAACAAATGATAATGATCAATTAGGTTCATTCAACTGAAAAAATAGTTAACTTGTAAGATATATAAATACGACCAACAAAGTAACTTTTTTAATGAAATGGATATCTTATCTCAATAACTCACAGAATAAGGAAATAACAGCCTCAAAATTGACACGTGACTTCTCCCAGCAGCAGATGTTCATAACTCAAAAGTTTAACAGCACATGGCAGAATTGTCTCCTCATGTACAAGTTTGGCTATAAGCCAATATTAATGTTAAACTTCCACCACTTTCAGGTGATATATATATATATATATATATATATGTATATATATATCCAAAGAAAAATGGCGGCACTGAAGTAAAGTCCGTGAAAACCACCAACCGCGAGTGCTACGTCTAAGGGCATAAGCTTCTTACCCAATACGCATCAGGAAAAAGAAGGAGAGCACTCCAATGTAGTAAAAAACAGTGAATTTAATTTTCAAGGCTTGAAAAAGGCTCTATTGCTGAGCCGAAAAGTCGCGTTTTTTGTACCACATGGGTGATTAAATTGACTGTTTTTTACTGCATTGGAGTGCTGTCCTTCTTAGTCCTGACGTATATATATATATATATATATATATATATATATATATATATTTATATATATATATATATATATAGCTAATCAATTTGCCTAATATGAACATATACATTTATACGATACATACCAGCAATTTAGAATTTAGTTCAGAAGTCAGCGGTCACGGTTCAGAAATGAGGGATGGTCAGGTTCTGTCTTCCTACATGTAATTCCTTCCTCTCCTGTTGTTTTTCCTCTCCCTCATCTTTGATCTTACACATTGAATCCTCCTTGCTGTCTCCTGCTATATTTTATTCCCCCCCCCCATAAGGTGGGCTTGGTCTGTTCTTCCATGTGACTAATGATACCACCATGCAGCTACTGCCAAGGCCAATAAGACATTGGGTTGCATCAAAAGGGGCATAGATGCCCGTGATGAGAACATAGTACTACCACTTTACAAATCACTAGTCAGACCACACATGGAGTACTGTGTACAGTTCTGGGCTCCTGTGAACAAGGAAGACAGGCAGGGTTCAGAGGAGGGCAACTAAAGTAATAACTGGAATTGGGCAACTACAGTACCCTGAAAGGTTATCAAAACTAGGGTTATTCACCTTAGAAAAAAGACGACTCAAGGGAGATCTAATATCTATGTATAAATATATCAGGGGTCAGTACAGGACTGTGACAAGGGGACATCCTCTGCGTCTGGAGTAAAGAAGGTTTGTACACAAACATAGAAGAGGATTCTTTACGGTAAGAGCAGTGAGACTATGGAACTCTCTGCCTGAGGAGGTGGTGATGGTGAGTACAATAAAGCAATTCAAGAGGGGCCTGGATGTATTTCGGGAGTGTAATAAAATCACAGACTATAGCTACTAGAGATGGGTCGTTGATCCAGGGAGTTATTCTGATTGCCTATTTGGAGTCGGGAAGGAATTTTTTCCCCTTAAGTGGGGAAAATTGGCTTCTGCTTCACAGGGTTTTTTTGCCTTCCTCTGGATCAACTTGTAGGAAACAGGCCAAACTGGATGGACAAATGTCTTTTTTCGGTCTTATATACTATGTTACTATGTTACTATGTTACTATGCCACTTATTTCTTACTCAACACCACCACCAGGGGACACTAGTGTTCTATATAAAAGTTTGTGTAACTTTTAATTCTAATATTTTCCCCAAAAACTAGCAGAAAGATAGCCTTTGACTTAGGCTCTGGACAAAGCCCTAAGGGAGAAGAGACATTAATGTATACCAACTGTCAGAAATCTACAGTCGTGGACAAAAGTTTTGAGAATTACATAAATATTAGAATTTGGAAAAGTTGCTGCTTAAGTTTTTATAATAGCAATTTGCATATACTCCAGAATGTTATGACGAGTGATCAGATGAATTGCATAGTCCTTCTTTGCCATGAAAATTAACTTAATCCCAAAAAAACCTTTCCACTGCATTTCATTGCTATCATTAAAGGACCTGCTGAGATCATTACAGTCATCGTCTTGTTAACTCAGGTGAGAATGTTGACGAGCACAAGGCTGGAGATCATTATGTCAAGCAGATTGGGTTAAAATGGCAGACTTGACATGTTAAAAGGAGGGGAATGCTTGAAATCGTTGTTCTTCCATTGTTAACCATGGTGACCTGCAAAGAAACGCGTGCAGCCATCATTGCGTTGCATAAAAATGGCTTCACAGGCAAGGATATTGTGGCTACTAAGATTGCACCTCAATCCACAATTTATAGGATCATCAAGAACTTCAAGTAAAGAGGTTCAACTCTTGTTAAGAAGGCTTCAGGGGATCCAAGAAAGTCCAGCAAGCACCAGGATCGTCTCCTAAAGAGGATTCAGGATTCAGTTCGGGATTGGAGTGCCACCAGTGCAGAGCTTGCTCAGGAATGGCAGCCGGCAGGTTTGAGCGCATCTGCACGCACAGTTCGGCAAAGACTTTTGGAAGATGGCCTGGTGTCAAGAAGGGCAGCAAAGAAGCCACTTCTCTCCAAAAAAAACACATCAGGGACAGATTAATCTTCTGCAGAAAGTATGGTGAATGGACTGCTGAGGTCTGGGGCAAAGTCATATTCTCTGATGAAGCCTCTTTCCGATTGTTTGGGGCATCTGGAAAAAGGCTTGTCCAGAGAAGAAAAGGTGAGCGCTACCATCAGTCCTGTGTCATGCCAACAGTAAAGCATCCTGAGACCATTTATGTGTGGGGTTGCTCGTCATCCAAGGGAGTGGGCTCACTCACAATTTTGCCCAAAAACACAGCCATGAATAAAGAATGGTACCAAAACACCCTCCAACAGCAACTTCTTCCAACAATCCAACAACAGTTTGGTGAAGAACAATGCATTTTCCAGCACGATGGAGCACCGTGCCATAAGGCAAAAATGATAACTAAGTGGCTCGGGGACCAAAACGTTTACATTTTGGGTCCATGGCCTGGAAACTCCCCAGATCTTAATCCCATTGAGAACTTGTGGTCAATCCTCAAGAGGCGGGTGGACAAACAAAAACCCACTAATTCTGACAAACTCCAAAAAGTGATTATGAAAGAATGGGTTGCTATCAGTCAGGAATTGGCCCAGAAGTTGATTGAGAGCATGCCCAGTCGAATTGCAGAGGTCCTGAAAAATAAGGGCCAACACTGCAAATACTGACTCTTTGCATAAATGTCATGTAATTGTCGATAAAAGCCTTTGAAACGTATGAAGTGCGTGTAATTATATTTCAGTACATCACAGAAACAACTGAAACAAAGATCTAAAAGCAGTTTTGCAGCAAACTTTGTGAAAACTAATATTTGTGTCATTCTCAAAACTTTTGGCCACGACTGTAGTCTACGTAAAGATATACTTCTTTAAGACTATCTTACCAAAACACTAAATCTTCTTTCTCCACATACTTTGAAAATGAAGTAATGAGTTTCACACATAACAAAAATTACATTAGTATATCCCACCTAATTCCATTTATTTCAAAAATATAAAACCCCCTAGGTAAAAATACATACTAATATGTTTCAATGAAATAAGCATATACACGTTGATTATAATATCATAATTCAATAAAAAGCCCCTTTTCCAGTCATTGAGGAAAAAAAATATTTAGAACACTCCGTCTCTTGTCTATTGTCCTTTGTAGAAGGCAAGAAGTGTCTTTTATGGTACCTGTCTGAATCCCCCACAGTTTACGACATGAGAATGTTTATGTTAAGATTCTTGACTCTCCTCTGTAAGTCTTTGTCCAAAAGAACAAACTCACATTGATCTTCTATCAAGTAGACAAAATGGTTTCCATGATGTCCATATACAAATCTGTACTGCAAGATGTATAAGCCAATTGTAGTGTTTATTGGGAAAGACTTTAACAAAAAGGAGGCTCTAGTTCTCTACTTGTGCTGCCTCTTGCCTGAACACAAGATAAGATATGGTTGGGCATGGAGGCATACAGGTTTCATATGGTATTCTGCAATATATTTTCCCAGAGATGTTGCTGGACCACACACTCATAGGTTTCAGAAGCCAGTTCCAACTGGTCCCACAAATGCTTGATTGCCAATAAATCTGGCAACAAGACAGTCCAAGGAAGTGTTGCAATCTGGCAGAGGCATTCATGGGAACTCTTTGTTATGTGGGAGAAAACAGTATCCTGCTTTAAGATGGCAGTTGGGAGCCCTGCTATGAGAGGAAACATATGTGGCTGCAGGATGTCCTGCACATATTGATGAGTTGTCCCTAGTATCACTACTAGGGATGACCGATTGTCATATGCGATGGCTCACCAGATCATCACACCAGCAGTTGGTGCAGTGTGTCACTCCTCATCATTGGCAGGATTAAAGCGTTCACCACAAGGCTTCCATACTCAAACCTGACCATCATTGAAACCCAATAAGATCCTGGATTTGTCAGTAAAGATGATACGGTTCCAGTACATGGCAGTCCAGGTTTCTTATTTATGACACCACTGTAAATGAAGATGATCGTAGCTGGCTGTCAATTGCAGGATACTAATGGGCACTATAACACCAAAGTTCCTTCTGCTAATTGCCTGGAAATTGTACAGACAGAGACAGAGGTGTGTAACAGGGGTTTTACATGAAACTGTGGGAGCTGCTTGTGGTTTTAGGCAGGTCAACTGATCCTCTCTAATGGTGGTCTCTCTGGGCCTTCCGAACCATGTTGTCGTCTGTCTATACTCTCACATACATAATTAACTAGAACTGCCATTTTATTTACTGTCAGATATTTTTATAGCTGAAGAAATGTGTTTTTTTTGGCTGCTGGAGCCACGTGCCCTCTTCTGGCCAATCACATCTATACAAGTTTTGTTTATTTAAAGAATATGGCATATTCATCCAATGATATGAAAGTTTCCACGGTCAGGTGAACCAATCACCTTTAACTTCCCACGCTATTAAGGTCAATTGGTTATGACAGGTCGTCAAAACTGCCGGTATAGACCAGTCTCTTACTAATTAATAATTTTAGCCCCACTACACTAGATACTTTCCTACCACATCTACTGTAGCATTTTCCATCATGACATGAGCCATGAGTGACAGAACAGAACTGTAAATAACCGACCTCACCACTTCATCCCCTGAGCAAATAAATGAATGCTAGTAGAAAGGGGATGAAAAGGTTAATGGACAGGAGGCAAGTGGAGCGCTGATCAACACCTAATGCCATTGTATTTAATTAATATAATAAGTGGCAGCATCTCTGTATCCTAATAATAGAGATGGCCCGAACTATCCGCCGGCGAACAGTTCCCGGCGAACATAGCTTGTTCGAGTTCGCCGCAGTGGGCGAACACATGCGATGTTCGGTCCGCCCCCTATACATCATCATTGAGCAAACTTTGACCCTGTACCTCACAGTCAGCAGACACATTCCAGCCAATCAGCAGCATACCCTTCCTCCCAGACCCTCCCATCTACTGAACAGCATCCATTTTAGATTCATTCGGAATTTGCAGTCTTAGTGAGAGGAGGGAGAGTGTAGTTGCTGCTGATTTAATAGGGAAATCGATAACTAGGCTAGTGAATTCAGTGTCTACTCCAGTCCTGAAAGACTCATCTGATCTCTGCTGTAAGGACAGCGTCCTGACAGCACCCCAAAAAGCACTTTTTAGGGCTGCAACATTAGTCTGCTTTTTTTTTCTCCATATACATATTGCAGTTGCCTAGCCTGCCTGTGTGTGAGGAGCTGCAGGCCCACAGACTGTAGTGTGCCCGCTGCCAGTGCCCACCCCTGTCATCCCGTGTGGCACAGGACTTTGCATCAAAAAAAGGCATTTCATTTTTACACTTTAGTGTAATTTCAGTTGCTTGCCTGCTAGTGTGTGTCAGGCCGACTTCCACTGACTGTACTGTGCCCACTGCCAGTGCCCACCCCTGTCATCCCGTGTGGCACAGGACTTTGCATCAAAAAAAGGCATTTAATTTTTACACTTTAGTGTAATTTCAGTTGCTTGCCTGCTGTCAGTGTGTGTCAGGCTCACTTCCACTGACTGTAGTGTGCCCACTGCCAGTGCCCACCCCTGTCATCCCGTGTGGCACAGGACTTTGCATCAAAAAAAGGCATTTCATTTTTACACTTTAGTGTCATTTCAGTTGCTTGCCTGCTGCTAGTGTGTGTCAGGCCGACTTCCACTGACTGTAGTGTGCCCACTGCCAGTGCCCACCCCTGTCATCCCGTGTGGCACAGGACTTTGCATCAAAAAAAGACATTTAATTTTTACACTTTAGTGTAATTTCAGTTGCTTGCCTGCTGCTAGTGTGTGTCAGGCCGACTTCCACTGACTGTAGTGTGCCCACTGCCAGTGCCCACCCCTGTCATTCCGTGTGGCACAGGACTTTGCATCAAAAAAAGGCATTTCATTTTTACACTTTAGTGTAATTTCAGCTGCTTGCCTGCTGCTAGTGTGTGTCAGGCCGACTTCCACTGACTGTACTGTGCCCACTGCCAGTGCCCACCCCTGTCATCCTGTGTGGCACAGGACTTTGCATCAAAAAAAGCATTTAATTTTTACACTTTAGTGTAATTTCAGTTGCTTGCCTGCTGCCAGTGTGTGTCAGGCCCACTTCCACTGAATGTAGTGTGCCCACTGCCAGTGCCAACCACTGATACCGGGTGGCACAGTAGCTTGCCGATAAATAAAGCATTTAATTTTTAGACAGTAGTCTAAATTCAGTTGCTTGCCTGCTGCCAGTGTGTGTCAGGCCCACTTCCACTGACTGTAGTGTGCCTACTGCCAGTGCCAACCACTGATACCGGGTGGCACAGTAGCTTGCCGATAAATAAGGCATTTGATTTTTAGACGGTAGTCTAAATTCAGTTGCTTGCCTGCTGCCAGTGTGTGTCAGGCCCACTTCCACTGACTGTAGTGTGCCCACTGCCAGTGCCAACCACTGATACCGGGTGGCACAGTAGCTTGCCGATAAATACGGCATTTAATTTTTACACTTTAGTGTAATTTCAGTTGCTTGCATGTTGCCAGTGTGTGTCAGGCCGACTTCCACTGACTGTAGTGTGCCCACTGCCAGTGCCAACCACTGATACCGGGTGGCACAGTAGCTTGCCGATAAATAAGGCATTTAATTTTTAGATAGTAGTCTAAATTCAGTTGCTTGCCTGCTGCCAGTGTCTGTCAGGCCCACTTCCACTGACTGTAGTGTGCCCACTGCCAGTGCTCACCCCTGTCATCCCGTGTGGCACAGGACTTTGCATCAAAAAAAGGCATTAAATTTTTACACTTTAGTGTAATTTCAGTTGCTTGCCTGCTAGTGTGTGTCAGGCCGACTTCCACTGACTGTAGTGTGCCCACTGCCAGTGCCCACCACTGATAACGGGTGGCACAGTACCTAGCACGCGTAGTACCACTTATCTAAAAAAAACTGACAGGCAGAGGCAGGCCACCCCACAGGGGCCGTCGTGGTCATGGTGCTGTGATTTCCACTGTCCCTGGAATAATGCCTAGTGTTCAGAGGCCACGTACCCTGAACCCGAAAAATTCTGAGGACATAGTTGACTGGCTTAGACAGGACACCCAATCTTCAACAGCTTCCGCTAAGAACCTTGACGCACCATTCTCCTCCAGCTCAGCTTCGGTCACCTGCTCTCAAGTTACCACGCACCCGCCCGCCGCCACCACCACCACTACCACCACAGCCACCACAGCCGCTTCACTTGATCCGTCAGAGGAGTTATTTACACATCAGTTGGATGCAAGTAGTGATGCGCAACCATTATTGCCAGATGATGTAGATTACAGGGATATGTCTCAGTCAGGCAGGATTACACACATGGACGTACAGTGTGATGATGACGATGATGATGTTGTACCCACTGCTGCTTCCTTTGCTGAGGTGTCAGATACAAGTGAAGCGTTTGATGATGACGATGTGTCCACGGATGCCACGTGGGTGCCTGCTCGAAGAGAAGAAGAGGGGGAAAGTTCAGAAGGGGAGACAGAGAGAATGAGGAGACGAGTTGCAAGCAGGGGGAGGTCGTCGCAAGGAGTTAGTGGCACAGTCAGACAGCATGTATCGGCACCTGGGGTCAGCCAGACATCACGCCAGTCAATGCATGCTGTTGCCACCACCAGAATGCCGTCATTGCAAAGCTCAGCAGTGTGGCATTTTTTTGTGTGTCTGCCTCTGATAACAGCAATGCCATTTGCAACCTGTGCCAAAAGAAACTGAGTCGTGGGAAGTCCAACACCCACCTTGGTACAACTGCTTTGCGAAGGCACATGATCTCACATCACAAACGCCTATGGGTTCAACACATGAGTACAAGCAGCACACAAACTCAAAGCCACCATGCTCCTCCTGGTCCAGCATCTTCAGCCACGTCAACCACTGCTGTCCTCCCTGCCCCCTCTCAACCAACCGCCACTCCTCCTCTCACCTTCAGCAGTTCCTGCTCATCTGCCCACAGTCAGGTGTCTGTCAAGGACATGTTTGAGCGTAAAAAGCCAATGTCACAGAATCACCCCCTTGCCCTGCGACTGACAGCTGGCTTGATGGAACTCTTAGCCCGCCAGCTTTTACTATACCAGCTGGTGGAGTCTGAGGCCTTCAAAAAATTTGTCGCTATTGGGACACCACAGTGGAAGGTACCCGGACGAAATTTTTTTTTCAAAAAAGGCAATCCCAAACCTCTACAATGTCATTGAAAAGGAAGTCATTGCATCTCTGGCATACAGTGTTGGGGCAAGGGTCCATCTGACCACTGATACCTGGTCTGCAAAGCACGGTCAGGGCAGGTATATCACGTACACTGCACATTGGGTCAACCTGCTGACGGCTGACAAGCATGGAATGCGTGGCTCCGCAGCGGAGTTGGTGACACCACCAGGACTTGCAGGCAGACCTACTGCCACCTCCTCTGCTCCATCCTCTTCGATATCCTCCTCGGCTGAGTCCTCTTCTGCTGCGGCGTCTGGCTGCACATCAACTGAATCCCCTCAGCTCCCCAGGGGTTATTCCACATCCCGGATACGACAGTGTGACACTGTCTTGGGGTTGACTTGCCTGAAGGCAGAGAGCCACACAGGACCAGCACTCCTGTCCGCCCTGAACGCACAGGTGGATCAGTGGCTGACTCCGCACCAACTGGAGATCGGCAAAGTGGTGTGTGACAATGGAACAAATTTGTTGTCGGCATTGAATTTGGGCAAGTTGTCACATGTGCCGTGCATGGCACATGTGTTGAATCTCATCGTGCAACGTTTTGTGTCTAAGTACCCAGGCTTACAGGACGTCCTCAAGCAGGCCAGGAAGGTGTGTGGCCATTTCAGGCATTCCTACACGGCCATGGCGCACTTTTCCGATATTCAGCGGTGAAACGACATGCCAATGAGGCGCTTGATATGCGACAGCCCGACACGTTGGAATTCAACACTCCTAATGTTCGACCGCCTGCTCCAACAAGAAAAAGTCATCAACGAGTATTTGTATGACCGGGGTGCTAGGACAGCCTCTGCGGAGCTGGGAATTTTTTTGCCACGTTACTGGACACTTATGCGCAATGCCTGTAGGCTCATGCGTCCTTTTGAGGAGGTGACAAACCTAGTCAGTTGCACCGAAGACACCATCAGCGACCTCATCCCATTTGTCTTCTTCCTGGAGCGTGCCCTGCGAAGAGTGCTGGATCAGGCTGTAGATGAGCATGAAGAGGAAGAGGAAGAGTTGTGCTCACCATCACCACCAGAAACAGCCTTGTCATCATCGCTTGCCGGACCTGCGGCAATGCTGGAAGAGGAGTATGAGGAGTCAGAGGAGGAATGTGGCGGCTTTGAGGAGTAGGAAGACCAACCACAGCAGGCACCCCAGGGTGCTCGTTGTTGTCACCTATCTGGGACCCATGGTGTTGTACGTGGCTGGGGTGAAGAACAGACCATCTGTCACGAGTAGGAGGTCCCGCGAAAGACATCCGCGTCGTTTCACAATAAACGAGATACAACGGTACGGTCTAAACAGTGTTTAATGTACAAATGGAAAACAATGGAGAAACATAAGCTCTACGTACTGTCAATGCAGTGGGAGGAACCCCCACTGTGCCACTGTCTAGTAATACTCCAGAGGGGCGTGACTAAGCAGCTCCTGGTGTTCACTAGGGCCCCAGATGGTAGGGATAGGCTTTGCCGCAGGAAGTTGCCAGGGTCCACTCTGGAGCGTGAACTAGACAGTGACCACAGGAGCGAGTGACAACTGGTACAAAAATGTACCGACGGTACAGAGCAACATGACATACACAGGGAACACGATCGGGAGTACATGCAAGGACACAGGAGTGGCAATGGACAGAGAAGGTCTTGCTCCACCAGAGGGAACTGCGTGGCCTTGCCCAAGCACTCTGCAGCAAGGAAGCTGCAAGAGCTTGCAGAACAGAGAACATGGACAGAGATGAATGCTCCCCCTCCGAGGAACGACAGACCCCCTTTCGGAGGAGACAGGAAACATAGCAAGGCAAGACATAACATAACAGGCAAACTAATAACTGACACAGGAGTACGAACCACACCAAGCAATGGAGGACAAGCAGAGCAACAACAAGCAGAGTACAACAACAATGAACAAGTAGGGGAACCTACAGAGAACAGACGGACACGGATCCCATGGGTCAGCAGCATGGGAGACAGTACACACCAGGAGCAGGACAGGACAAACACACACCAGGAGAGCTGACCCAGAACTGAGGAAACCTCAGCCTTATATACAGGTTCCATGGGTGTAGCTGAGAGGCCCCACCCATGGAGCTAACAGACACACATGGGAGTTAACCCATACAATACCACATACAAACACATTGGAACGAAGCTGCAGCGAGGAGCTGCAGCACACGAATGAACGGAAGATCACGGCTGGAAACTGCGGCCGTGACACCGTCAATGACATCAGTGAGGACGAGGAAGGGGAAATGAGTAGCTCTGCATCCAACCTTATTAAAATGGGGTCTTTCATGCTGTCATGTCTGTTGAGGGACCCACGTATAAAAAGGGTGAAGGAGAACGACCTGTACTGGGTGGCCACGCTACTAGACCCCTGGTATAAGCAGAAAGTGGCAGAAATGTTACCAAATTACCGAAAGACGGAAAGGATGCAGCAGTTCGAAACTAAACTAAAAAATATGCTTTACACAGCTTATAAGGGAGATGTCACAGCACAACGGGAATCTAACAGGGGAAGAGGTGAGTGTAATCCTCCTCCTACCACGGCGGCAAGGATTGGACGATTTACAGATTGTTGTTGTTGATGGAGGACATGCGGAGCTTTTTCAGTCCTACTCATCGCCACAGCCCTTCAGGATCCAGCCTTAAAGAACGACTCGACCGACAGGTAGCAGACTACCTCGCCTTAACAGCAGATATCGATACTCTGAGGAGCAATGAACCCCTTCACTACTGGGTGTGCAGGCTTGACCTGTGGCCTGAGCTATCCCAGTTTGCGATAGAACTTCTGGCCTGCCCTGCTTCAAGTGTCCTGTCAGAAAGGACCTTCAGTGCAGCAGGAGGCATTGTCACTGACAAGAGAAGTCGCCTCGGTCAAAAAAGTGTTGATTACCTCACCTTCATAAAGATGAATGAGGCATGGATCCCGAAGGGACTGACAGTGGGGGATACGTTTGACTAACAAAAGGCCTGATTACATGCCTTGGCCTCAAAATGGTCCCCACGCTGCTGTATTTAATTTCTGCATACCAGATGACTTTCGTGAATTCTTCACCACCAACTAGGGTTCAAGCTGCAATGTTTTAGTCACTTTTCTGCCTGGAAAACATCAATTTTTCTGGCCACTGCTACAATAGCGGCTGCAACAATGCCATTATTTTTCTGTCCTATGGTGCAGCACTGTGGCTGCAAAAACAAACCAAAAAAAAAAGGCACATACAAGTGTCAATTCCCCTTCGTGATCGTTACCTTGTTATGGTGAAGGGGCTTGCGTATCACAATGAAGCAATCATCACCTCTATGAGTGTGGGGGCAATGTTGCCACACCCCAGGCCGTTGCTTCATTATGGTCAGACCAAAAGCGATCGGACGGCTGAATAATATTTCATAGAAAAAACATTAATTTACCTTTTTTTTTATATGTGGTATGGGTTTTTAATACATAAAATAAAAAATCATAATCAAGTCTCTTAATAGTTTATTAGAAATGATGCAGACAATTAAAAAAATCCCCATCAATTCCAATACAAAACAAGTACAGAGCTCAGAACTAAATTATTTCATGATGTCGTAATCGTTTGCTAATTCGACAATGGTTAATCAATTCGACCGGATAGGGTCCGTAACAGGAATTAAACTGATAGGAATAGTACTAGTTAAGACACCACTCATATAGGGTGTCCCAGCACATTGCTCTGTGCACGCGCAGTGCCCCAATTTGGGAGTATGAGGACCGACCAAGCGGCCTTTTCCATCTCCCGGTTCCTGAAATCAATTCAGTTTGGTGTATGAGAGTTTGGTCTGTCACTGTGAAGGCAGTCGAAGGTACCCGGCCTAAATTTTTTTTCACAAAAGGCAATCCCTGATATGGGATGTAACAGGGATTAAACTGATGAGAATAGTACTACAGAAAATACCACTCATATCGGGTGTGACAGTAAATTGCACGGTGCAGACGCAGTCACCGTGGATTAAAACAGAGTGGTGGGAGCCAGCGTTTTTTTAACCATCTCCCTGTTCGAAAAATCTATTCAATAAATGGCCCCCAGATTGCGGACGTTAGAGGGATTAAACTGATGAGAATAGTACTACAGAAAATACCACTCATATCGGGTGTGACAGTAAATTGCACGGATCAGACGTAGTGACCGTGGATTAAAACAGAGTGGAGGGAGCCAGCGTTTTTTTAACCATCTCCCTGTTCGAAAAATCTATTCAATAAATGGCCCCCAGATTGGGGACGTTAGAGGGATTAAACTGATGAGAATAGTACTATAGAAAATACCACTCATATCGGGTGTGACAGTAAATTGCACGGCGCAGACGCAGTGACCGTGGATAAAAACAAAGGGGAGGGAGCCAGCGTTTTTTTAACCATCTCCCCGTTCGAAAAATCAATTCAATTCACCTTTCGGGGACCCTTGGTGTTGTAAGTGGCTGGGTGGGGGAAGAAACCTTCAATGACATCACCGGGACGTGGCTAGCCTGGTATCCAACCTTGTGCAAATGGGGAGTTTGCGGTTCTGCAAATGGACTGTTTGCGGTGCATTAAAAGGGGAGTTTGGTCTGTCAATATCTGTAAAGTGGGCGTAACCCTTACACTACCTGATCGATACAACATCATACCTGATCGTATACACACACTGGATGCTTTAAAGCATGTTATTCCAAACAATTTAGGAATGTTAGTTGATTTATGCCCTTTATGGATTAAAACCCGACTCTGCGTCCACTACGTAATTTTCAATGGGAGTTTTGCCACAGATCCCCCTCCGGCATGCCACAGTCCAGGTGTTAGACCCCTTGAAACAACTTTCCCATCACTATTGTGGCCAGAAAGAGTTCCTGTGGGTTTTAAAATTTGCCTGCCAATTGAAGTCTATGGCGGTTCGCCCGGTTCGCCCGTTCGCAAACATTTGCGGAAGTTCGCGTTCGCTGTTCGCGAACGGAAAATTTTATGTTCGCGACATCACTAGTGGAGGTTTGGGCAGCATGAGTAATCTACAAATCAGCACAGTGACAGAGTGTGGAAGTGGCAGCAGCATAAGGAGATCACAGAGTGGCAAGTTGACATAGTGGGAGATGGCAGCAGCAGGATACCACAGAGTGGCAAGGTGACATAGTGTATAAATGGCAGCAGCATAAGGAGAGAACTGAGCAGCACAATGAGTCTGGAGGTGGTGGAAATATGAGGAACCCACCGAGTGGCACAATTAATGAGTCTGAAGGGGGCAGCATGAGAAGACTACAGAGCAGCACAATGACAGAGTCTGGAGGTGGCAGCAGCAGGAGGAGACCAAAAAGAGGCACAATGACAGAATCTGGAGTTGGCGGCAGCATGAGAAGGCCACAGAGCTGCAAAATGACTGAGTTTGAGGTGTTGGCAGTATGAAGAGGCCACCGAGTGGCACAATGACAGAGTCTCGAGGTGGCAGCAGCATGAAGAAACCACAGAGAAGCACAATGACAGAGTCTGGGGGTGGTGGCATTATGATTAGGCCACTGAGTGGAACAATTAACGAGTCTGAAGGGGGCAGCATGAGGAGACCACAGAGTGGCAGAATGACAGAGTCTGGAGGTGGCAGCAGCATGAGGAGACCACAGAGAAGAACACCGACAGAATCTGGAGGTGGAGGCAGCATGAGGAGACCACAGAACGGAACAATGACAGAGTCTGGAGGTGGCGGCAGCATAAAGAGACCACAGAGCGGCACAATGACAGAGTCTGGAGGTGGCGGCAGTATGAGGAGTCCACTGTGTGGCACAGTGAATGAGTCTGCAGGTGGCAGCATGAGCAGACCACAGAGAGGCACAATGAAAGAATCTGGTAGTGGTAGCAGCATGAGGAGACCACAGTGTGGCAGAATGACAGAGTCTGGAGGTGGCAGCAGCATGAGAAGACCACAGAGAGGCACAATGACAGAATTTGGAGGTGAAGGCAGCATGAGGAGACCACAGAACGTAACAATGACAGAGTATGGAGTTGGCAGTAGTATGAGGAAACCACAGAGTGGCACATTGACCGAGTCTGTAGGTGGCGGCAGTATGAGTAGGCCACAGAGCGGCACAATGACAGAGTCTGGAGGTGGCAGCAGCATGAGGAGACCACAGAGAGGCACAATGACAGAATCTGGAGGTGGCGGCAGCATGAGTAGGCCACAGAGCGGCACAATGAGCGAGTCTGCAGGTAGAAGCATGAGGAGACCATAGAGTGGCACAATGACAGAGTATGTAGGTGGCAGCAGCATGAGGAGACCACAGAGCGGCACAATGACAGAATCTGGAGGTTTCAGCAGCATTAGTTGTCTACAAAGCCGCACAATGACAGAGTCTGGAAGTGGCAGCAGCATGAAGAGACCACAGAGCGGCACAATGAACAAGTCTGAAGGGGGCAGCATGAGGAGACCACAGAGTGGCAGAATGACAGAGTCTGGAGGTTGCAGCAGCATAAGGAAACCACAGAGCGGCACAATGACAGAGTCTGGAGGTGGCGGCAGTATGAGGAGGCCACCGTGTGGCACAATGGGCGAGTCTGCAGGTAGCAGCATGAGGAGACCATAGAGTGGCACAATCACAGAGTATGGAGGTGGCAGCAGCATGAGGAGACCACAGAGCGGCACAATGACAGAATCTGGAGGTTTTGGCAGCATTAGTAGTCTACAAAGCCGCATAATGACAGAGTCTGGAAGTGGCAGCAGCATGAAGAGACCACAGAGCGGCACAATAACAGAGTCTGGAGGTGGCAGCAGCATATTAAGACCACAGAGTGGCAAGGTGACATAGTTGAAGATGGCAGCCGCAATAAACCACAGAGTGGCAAGGTGACATAGTGTGGGGGTGGCAGTAGCATGAGGAGTGAACAGAGTGGCACAATGACGGAGTCTGGAGGTGGCGGCAGCATGAGGAGGCGACCGAGTGGCACAATTACCGATCCAGGAGGTGGCAGCAGCAGCAGGAGACCACAGAATGGCACAATGACAGAATCTGGAGGGTTCGGCAGCATAAGTAGTCCACAAAGCTGTACAATGACAGAGTCTGGAAGTGGCAGCAGCATGAAGAGACCACAGAGCGGCACAATGACAGAGTCTGGAGGTGGCAGCAGCATGAAGAGTACACAGAGAAGCACAATGACAGAGTCTGGGGGTGGTAGCATTATGATTAGGCCACAATGACAGAATTTGGTGGTGGCAGCAGTATGAGGAGGCCACCAAGTGGCACAATGAATAAGTCTAAAGGGGGCAGCTTGAGGAGACCACAGAGTGGCAGAATGAGAGAGTCTTGAGGTGGCAGCAGCATGAGGAGACCACAGAGAGGCACAATGAGAGAATCTGGAGGTGGCGGCAGCATAAGTAGGCCACAGAGTGGCACAATGACAGAGTGTGGAGGTGGCAGCAGCATATTAAGACAACAGAATTTCAAGATGACATAGAGGGAGATGGCAGCCGCAATATTCCACAGAGTGGAAGGTGACATAGTGTGGAGGTGGCAGTAGCATGAGGAGAGAACAGAGCTGCACAATGACAGAGTCTGGAGGTGGTGGCAGCATGAGGAGGCAACCGAGTGGCACAATTACCGATCCCGGAGGTGGCGGCAGCATAAGTAGTCCACAAAGCTGCACAATGACAGAGTCTGGAGGTGGCAGCAGCATAAGAAGACCACAGAGTGCCAAGGTGACATTGTGGGAGTTGGCAGCAGCAGGATACCACAGAGTGGCAAGGTGACATAGTGTGGAGGTGGCAGTAGCATGAGGAGAGAACTGAGCGGCACAATGACAGAGTCTGGAGGTGGCGGCAGTATGAGGAGGCCACTGAGTGGCACAATTACCCAGTCTGGAGGAGGTAACAGCATGAAGAAACCACAGAGTGGCAAGGTGACATAGTGTGGAGATGGCAGCAGGAGGATACCACAGAGTGGCAAAGTGACATAGTGTGGACGTGGCAGCAGCATGAGGAGACCACAGATAGTACTGAAATATGCCTCTATACACTTTCACCAGAAATAACTGCTACAGTGCAGTGGGTATATATTTTTCTTGTTGCACTGAAATACGCCCCTATATGCTTTCACCAGAAATAACGGTAACAGTGCAGTTTATACATATTTTTCTTGTTGCACTGAAAAACATCCCTATACGCTTTCCCCAGAAATAACTGCAACAGTGCAGTGGGTATATATTTTTCTTGTTTTACTGAAATACTCCCCTATACGCTTTCAACAGAAATAACTGCAGAAGTGAACTGAGAATATATTTTTCTTGTAGTACTGAATAAGATACTAAGATATACGCCACTAAAGGCTTTTCAACATAACACTTGCAGTCTAATAACAAAAAGCTTAAATGACAAAGCTGTCTAATGACTATTTGGTTCCCGAAATAATCTTTCCCTGCACTTGTAAATCACTTTCCTATAAATGTCCCTAGCACCTTCTGACGTCTCTCCCTGCACTAAGATGCTGTGAAATTATTCCTTCCTTTATTTTCCCTGCACTTATAAATCGTTTTTTCTGTAATTTTTTTCTACAATCGTTTTTCCACTTCGCTGTCTCTAGCACCTTCACACGTTTTTCCATGCACTCTGAACTTTGGAAAATGTCTGACTGTAAGATGGCCACCGTATTTATAGGTCTGTGGCATCACAGGGCTGGCTAGCTGCTGATTGGCTGCATGCAGGCATGTCAATCTGGGTTATCCCGCCTTCCCAGAGTTCCTTGCCCCATGTCCTCAGTCCCCACACGTGTAGCCACCTTTTTTGGAAAATTGCGATTCGTTACCACGAAGCGCAAGGAAATTTACATTAATTGCAAATCAAATTTTTCCTGAAATTCTAAACTAATTTCACTTTGTCAGCTTCAATTCGCTCATCTCTAATCTCTACTCACAGTATTAGCGTTTGAACAAGATTAACAAGGACGCACAAGATGTGCGGCCATCTTTATCTGCCGACAGAGGGAGCATCTTGAGCTGTGGGGATGCTCCTCAAAAAGTGTAAATTCTTTCAGATGAACTAAGATTTGTTATAGATCCCTATTCCCTAGCCTTCCCTATCCCCAGTAGAGCAACCTACAGTAGAGCTTGAAAGTTTGTGAACCTTTCAGAATTTTCCAAATTTCTGCCTAAATTTGACCTAAAACTAGAAATCTGATTTTCAAACAAGTACTAAAATAGATATAGATAACCAAATCAATCAAAAATATTAGACTTAATAATTTATTTATTGAGGAAAACTAGTTACTATTAAATTTAAAGCTGTATAAAAATGGTCAGCAAGAAGTTTGTTGTTTCATGATCAAAGCAAATTCTATATGTATGAACTGCATCTAAATTCAATGGAAAAATGATTTCACAGATTATGATCAAAACAGTTAATGAAGTCAATATGAGATCAATATACTTGCTCAGTTGTTGTGCTTTATTGATCACCACATAGTCAATATTTTTTGATGAGACCAGTGTGAAGACATTAAATTCTTTGCTACACTCTCATTGTATAACTAAATGAAGGGGGCATAATTTAAAATTAGTTGGCGGGGGGGGGGGGGGGATCAGAACCAATGTCAGAAAATATTTTTACACCAGATGAGTAGTTCACTTTTGGAACAAACTACCAGCAGATGTGTTTGGGAAATCTACAGTAAATGAATTTAAGCATATCTGGGATAAACACATATCTATCATAGGATAAGTTACAAGGACTTGTGGTCTTTTTCTGCTGTTAATCTTCTAATCCCTATGTTTAATTACTTTATGCCACTACTAAACAGCTATGAAGTCACAGGTCTGATCAGGGCTGGCGCCACCTATAGGTGAGGTAGTTGCTGGCCTAGGGTGCACAGATGGAGGGGGCACATACCTGTCATGTCTGCGCTGCTACGTACGGCACTTCAAAGTGTGCCGCGGCGCAGGAGCCAGGATGCATGCGGCACTGAAGAGAGAGCAGGGCAGGGTCGGCTTTGCGGCTGTGCAGCCACCAATAATATTAACTATTGCTGCGCCCAGTTTGCAAGCTTGCAAATCGGGCACAACATATTACGGTCTGTGCCATCCAGCTCCTCCATCTTGCAAGAAGGAGCTGGAACTTAGGGGGGGGGGGGTGGGTCATGGAATTGAGGGGGGTGGGTCATGACACTCACGCTCACATCTATTAGAATGGAAGGAGGACGAGATGAGGAGTAACTGGGGGATGTGCTGGCACCTTCCTGCCTTGTTAATTATCCAGCCCCAGCCAAATCCTGGGTAGTCCCATTAGGAGAGGGATCAGGAATCTTGGCTGGGTGGATCAACAACAGGTACTGAATCTTTTTTTTTTTTTTTAAACATTATACAGGCCACATGCTAGGGGACAGCATTAAATGTATTTAGAGGGGGGTAGCAATTAGCATAAACTTTTTTTCAAAATAAAGTTTATGCTGTTTATGCTGTCTGAGTTTGTCCCCCATCCTCCAACCTCTAAATCAAGTTGATGCTGTCCATTCTGTGAAACCTCGTATCTGAAAGTGTTTTTTTTATTTAGTTTACCATTTAATATGCTGTTTTATATAATTTTATTTATATTGCATTTTTGATTGGATATTTGAGACTCTTGCTGCCAGTTGATACATGTGCAATGCTGCTATGTTGGGTATTACATATGAGTAAGTTTCATAATTATAATCTAATATTTAATATATAATAACGTTTTTGAATTATTTGGGCTGGGTGATGGGGTGGAGTCAAGGGCAGAGTTGTGGGAGGGGCCAAGGGGGCAGCAAAATAAGGCTTTGCCTAGGGTGGCAAAAATCCTTGCACCAGCCCTGGGTCTGATTTATGGGGTCATCAGAAATCTCGGTGTACCACTGGTGTCACTAAATCAAAAAAGTCATAGAGTACCTTCAACAGTATAAGACGTAACTGTTTATGCTATATATGCGACTTTATTAAAAAAATGTCTCGGGCAGAATCCCGTTGGATCTTCAACTTGAATACACTCATACGGGGGGATTGAACTCTGAAATTGAGCTATTTGCATTTGAATAAAGCACAGTAAGGGTTAATGGTAGGAGGGAGAATGAATCTATTTATAGGAGGAAGGTAGGAGGTCTGGATAACATCCCTGAGGAAGAATACCGAAGTATTCGAAACGGGTTGGAAGGAAGTGTGTACCTCCACAGACTCCGTAGCTCAGATTGTGACGTCACAAGCGCTCCGTGAGAGCGAGAGCCAAGCTACAAATCTCCAACTTGTAACTGCAGCTCGCCACCGGCCGGGGCAGCGTAGTTAGAGTAAAGAAGAAACAGGGAAAAGCCTCCTTTGAATCTCCCTCCTTGGAATGTGCGCTGAAGTTGGATGAAAGAGGACATACGGAAACAGCGTGCGCCGTAGATCAGGTACGCACAATTAGCCGTATAGAATTACATCACAATAGAGTGAGCTCACATAGGAGGGGGACAATAGGGAGAGCATCGCGCGGCACCTACAATCACTACAGTATAAGACGTAACGTTTATTACTGTCCTACTCTAAGTTAGTGAATAAAAAACTCATATTGCAGGGAGTCAGATGAGAGTTATCTATGAGAACCCTGGTAGTCTGAGAATGAAAAATTACTTATTGCTGCCCCTACCGCCAGTTGCCCCCCCCTATAAAGTGGAATGGCCATCCCGATAGGGGCAATTCCATGTCAGGAACCTCCTATATATCCTCTACCTCCTGTTGCCACGTCTTGCCTGGAAGGAGTCTTCACCTCTATCTCACATCAAATGTCATATTGCTGAGAGGAAAGGGCAGGCTCTTTACTCATTTGAGGCCTGTATATTTTTTGGGGGAGAAAAGAACAGGCTCTGAATGTAATGAGACCTGTCTCTTTCCCTAAAGTAAAATTATATGGGCCCCATTGTGGCAGTTCAGCAGATGACAATAGCAGATGGTGACAGGTGTGAGTGAGACCCTTTTTGCATCTTTTTATGCTTGTTTCCAGACAGCACTATCAATGGTACCGCCCTGTTCTACAGTAGTTTAAATCGGTTGTCCAGCTTTTTACTAGTGATAGCCTATTCTCAGGCTAGGCCATGACTATCTGATCTGTGGGAGTCCGACACCCTGCACCTCTGCCAATTATATGTTATGCAGCAGTTAGTCAGTGGCAAAAATACATACACAAGTACATCCAACTTGGATGGAGCTGGCTATTGTAGCGCTGTGTAGTTTCAGCAGCAGCTTCTGGTGCCAAAACTACTGTGAAAAAGCTGATTGGAAGGGTGCAGGGTGTCGGATTACTGTCAATTAGATAGTGACAGCCTGTCCTGAAGAGTATGTACTGTATGTATACAGGTGTACTATATTGAAACAATTTGATTCTAATTAGTTTATATGACCCCACTGTGGCTGGTATGGCTACATTGTACTTGGTTTGGATGCTGCCCCTACCGCCAGTTGGCCGTCCCTAAAAAACGGAATAGCCATCCCGATAGGGGCGATTCCATGTCAGGAACATCCTACATATCCTCTACCTGCATCCAAACCATGGCACAGCTGCATTTTGAGGCCATATGCTAAGTCCTCCATCCAGGTTTGCAAAACTGCCCAACAGTTTATTAGGTAAATTAAGTGTTTGTAAATGGACAGTAAGTTGATAAATGATGGATGAGGAACCATCCACTTTCCAACTTTTGATGTTCACACAGACCAGGCCAAGGTTTTAGACTTGACAAATGCTAAGCTTTGGTCACTGCCATCCATGATCAAGTTTAGTACATTTGTAACCAAGATAAAAAAAATGTCACTGCCTTGGCCAATTTAACCACTTCAGCCCCCCTAGCTTAAACACCCTTAATGACCAGGCCACTTTTTACAATTCTCCACTACACTAATTTACCCGTTTATTGCTCCGTCATGCAACTTACCACCCAAATGAATTTTACCTCCTTTTCTTCTCACGAATAGAGCTTTCATTTGATGGTATTTCATTGTTGCTGACATTTTTACTTTTTTTGCTATTAATAAAAATGTAACGACATTTTTGCAAAAAAAATGACATTTTTCTCTTTCTGTTGTAAAATTTTTCAAAAAAAACTACACTTCTATATAAATTTTTCTCAAAATTTATTGTTCTACATGTCTTTGATAAAAAAAAATCCAATAAGTGTATATTTATTGGTTTGGGTAAGAGTTATAGTGTTTACAAACTATGGTGCAAAAAAGTAAATTTCGGCATTTTGAAGCAGCTCTGACTTTCTGAGCACCTGTCATATTTCTTCAGGTGCTAGAATGCCAGGATAGTATAAATACCCCCCGAATGACACCATTTTAGAAAGAAGACACCCCAAAGTATTCGCGGAGGGGCATGGTGAGTTCATGTATCATTTCATTTTTTTTCACAAGTTAGCGGAAAAGGACACTTTCTGAGGAAAAAAAATAAATAAAGTTTCCATTTCTGCTAACTTCTGGCAAAAAAAAAAGAAAATCTCAGACGGACTCACTATGACCCTCAGTGAATACCTTGGGGTCTACTTTCCTAAATGGGGTCATTTGTGGGGTGTGTTTACTGTTCTGGCATTTTGGGCGGGGCTAAATTGTGAGCAGCCATGTAAAAGCTAAAGGTATTCGTTGGAATTTGGGCCCCTTTGCGCACCCAGGCTGCAAAAAAGTGTCACTTATGTGGTATCACCATACTCAGAAGAAGTAGGGCAATGTGTTTTGGGGTGTATTTTTACATATACCCATGTTGGGTGAGAGAAATATCTCTGTAAACTGACAACTTTGTATAAAAAAATTAAAAAAATTTGTCATTTACAGAGATATTTTTCATACAAAGTATGGGTATATATAAAAATACACCTCAAAACACATTGCCCTACTTCTCCTGAGTACGGTGATACCACATGTGTGACACTTTTTTGCAGCCTGGGTGCGCAAAGGGGCCCTAATTCCCATGAGTACCTTTAGGATTTTACAGGGCATTTTTACGCATTTGGATTCCAGACTTCTTCTCACGATTTAGGGGCCCCTAAAATGCCAGGGCAGTATAAATTCCCCAACATGTGACCCCGTTTTAGAAAGAAGACACCCCAAGGTATTCCGTGAGGGGTATGGTGAGTTCATGTAAAATTTTATTTTTTGTCACAAGTTTTTGTAAAAAACAAAATAAAAAAAAAAAAAATATCAATTTCCGCAAACTTGTGCCAAAAAAAAAAATTCTGTGAACTCGACATGCCCCTCGCGGAAAACCTTGGGGTGTCTTCTTTCCAAAATGGGGTGTGGTAAGGTGCAGGGTGCCGTCCTAGATGGCAGGTACGTCTCACCGAGGTTCATAGCCTCGGTGAGGTAAAAGCCGTTTGTTGGTGTCAGTAGCAGGTAGTGCTACTGACACATTTGCTAGATAGCATGGCTGCAAAGCCGATCCGGGCCGGCTCTTACCGGGAGCAGCTAAAGTGTAGGGTGGGTGGCTGCTCCCCACGACCCAGTCCTGGTTTTGGGCTGGGTTTAAAAACTCAGCCAGCACTAGCAGCTGGGAGAGTGATTGTCTTGGAAGCTGCTGCTAGTGTTGTGGAGCTTTCTGGGCTGGAAGGACGTGCCCAGCAAGGAGGCGTGCAGCCGTCCTGGAACCCTGAAGGAGGATTGTCCTGCGGCTGGGCTGAGAGTCAGGTGCGAACCCGCACATCAAACCTGCCAGGTGAATGGAACCTGTGTTTGGACTTTTGTTTTCCCCTTCATTTGCTGATGGGTGTGACTTAACACCAATTGACTTTCTGCTGTTATTTTGATGCAAGTGTGAATTAAACACTGTTTGCTGCACCTTCTGGACTCCTTGTTTTGCCTCAGTACTGCACCCGCACCGCTGTCTACCAGAGCGACTCCCACATTTGGTGTCGGATGCGGGCATGCGCAGTGAGGCTGGCGTGAACGCCGAAGTTTTTTTGCTAAGCACGAGTGCATGGAATATATTAAGCCAGCAAAGTTGCAAGCAGGAATTTCTGGCAACATGGAGGCTGCTGTGAAGGCTCTCATAGAGGCTAACGTGCAGCAGCGGGAGACCAACCAGCTACTGCTACAACATGTGATGGCGTTACAGGCGGCAGGAGCGTCCCACCACGTCCATGATGCCCGAAAGCGGTCCGTGCGGCGATCCCAAAATGACCCCCGCAGACGACGTTGAGACATACCTGGCGGTCTTTGAGAAGGTCGCCGTGAGGGAAAAGTTACCCCGTGACCAGTGGGCCGAGGTGGTTGCTCCGCTCCTGGCATCCGGACCCCAGCAAGTTTTTTTGATTTAGCAGATGACCAGGCTGCTGACTATCCCACGGTGAAGGGGGAGATCCTGGCCAGACTGGGGGTAAACGTGTTGGTCCGGGCTCAGCGGGTCCACCAGTGGGACTTTAAAGCGGCTGAACCCGCCAGGCCGCAGTACTATGAGTTGCTGCACAGGTTGCAAAAATGGCTGCAGCCTGACATTCTAAGTCCGACTGCTATTCTGGACCGTCTGCTGGCTGACATGTTCTGGAGGGCCTTGCTTTACCCCCTTCAGCACTGGATCGGCCAGGTATCACCCACCAATGCTCTAGAAATGGTCGACCTGGTGGAGCGCTATGAGGCCACCCAAAACTTGAAGGGGGGTGTTGTTGGGAGGGGGCCGGTCAAACCCCGGAGGACTCCCATCCAGTCCCGACGACTGGTACCCGAGAAACCTGTCACGACCCTGGCCACATAAGGGCCGACTGTCCACACTGGGGAGAACCCATGGAGGTTAATTATGGGTACCGGGCTTCCATGTATGCCCGGAGACTGTGTGCGACCGGCACCCCCGAGACGATAGACAATCATCATCTGTGCCAGGTGCAAGTCGGGGATAACCTGGCCGTGGCGCTGTTGGACTCAGGGAGCCTAGTAACCCTGGTAAGTGCTGCCCTGGTACAGCCCACCCAGTATACAGGCCGGAAAGTTGGTGTGGTCTGCATACACGGAGACTTAAAGGACTATCCCACTGCGGTAATGTCTCTGTCCACGGCGGCCGGCACCTGGACTTGTGAAGTGGCGATCTCCTCAACGCTACCCTATGAACTAATAATTGGGAGAGACTTCCCTGGTTTTCCGTCACTATGGCCTGAGGTGAAAGTGGCTAATAGCCCTGAGACAGGGGTAACCCTAGCAGAGTGGCCTGATACCACTGGAAGGCCAGAGCCCTGGGAGCCCGAGTCTGAAGGGCCGGCGGTAGGGGTGACCACTGCTCCAGCGGTAGAGGGGGAGACAACCCCACTGAGTGTAATGGTGGGAGACACGGAGGACTTGCCACCGGGACCTGAGTTGGCAGACCTCAATGTCTCCGGGGAAAATTTTGGGACCGCACAACACCGGGACCAAACCCTAACCAGAGCCTGGGAAAGTGCCATAATAATTGATGGTAAACCCCAGAAACCTGGGGCTGAATTAATGTTTCCGCGATTCATTGTCCTTCAGGATATGTTGTATCGGGTGAACCAAATCCGGGTGAACCTGTTGAACAGTTGGTGGTGCCCACAGCGTATCGCAGGCTTGTCATGGAGCTTGCCCACCAACATGTTCTTGGGGGACACCTGGGGTGGCAGAAAACCCAGGACCGCATACTGCAGCGGTTTTATTGGCCCAGTGTGTTCAAGGAGGTAGAGAATTATTGTAAGTCCTGTCCCACCTGTCAGATAAATAGCCCCCAGCCACATTTCCGTAGTCCTCTGGTACCGCTTCCAATTATTGAGGTCCCGCTTGAGCGAATCGCTATGGATCTAATTGGGCCTGTACCAAAGTCTGCCAGGGGCCACCAACACATTCTGGTAGTTCTCGACTATGCCACTCGGTATCCGGAGGCGGTGCCTCTGCGACATACCTCAGCTAAACTCATTGCCAAAGAGTTAATGGAAATGTTTTCCCGTGTGGGCCTGCCAAAAGAGGTTCTGACAGACCAAGGGACCCCTTTTATGTCCAAAGTTATGAGGGAACTGTGTAAATTATTGCGTATAAAGCAATTATGGACGTCCGTTTACTCATCCACAAACGGACGGTCTTGTCGAGAGGTTTAACCAAACTTTAAAAAATATGTTAAAAAGGGTGGTGTCTAGAGATGGGAAGGACTGGGACCTGCTTCTGCCCTATCTCATGTTCGCAGTGCGAGAGGTACCCCAGGCCTCTACTGGGTTCTCGCCCTTCGAACTGCTTTATGGCAGACACCCTCGGGGCCTGTTGGATATCGCCAAGGAAGCGTGGGAACAACAGCCTGTCCCCCACAAAAGTGTCATTGAGTATGTCACCCAGATGCAGGAACGGATGGAAAAGTTGTTGCCGCTGGTCCGGGAGCATATGGAGGCAGCGCAACAAGCCCAGAGTAGGGTGTACAATCGTCAGGTTCGGGTACGGGGCTTCAAGCCGGGAGATCGGGTGTTGGTTCTGGTACCCACCCTTGACAGCAAATTCCTAGCTAGGTGGCAGGGCCCCTATGAGGTGATCGAGAAGGTAGGGGAAGTAAATTACAAAGTACACCAGCCAGGGCGGTGCAAGCCGGAGCAGGTGTACCACGTGAATTTACTAAAGCCGTGGAAAGATAGGGACACGGCCGACGACCACAGCCCCCGGCCAGGGCTTCTAGGTGAACAGGGTCCAGCCCCACCGTTCGAGGCCTGTGAAGCCGTAACCACGGTAAGAATTGCAGACAGCCTGTCTTCCAAACAAGTTCAGGAAGTCAGGGAGTTCCTCAGTCGGAACACGGATGTGTTCTCGGACCTCCCTGGCCGCACGTCTCTCATCCGACATCGTCACTGAGCCTCAGGCCAAGATCCGGTTAAAACCATACCGGGTACCCGAGGCTCGGCGACGAGCCATCGCGGAGGAAGTGAAATTAATGTTGAAGCTCGATGTCATTGAGGAGTCGAAAAGTGAGTGGGCCAGTCCCATAGTCCTAATACCCAAGCCGGATGGGACGTTGCGGTTCTGCAACGACTTTCGCAAGTTAAATGAAGTGTCCAAGTTTGACGCGTATCCCATGCCCCGGGTAGACGAGCTTGTGGAGAATTTAGGACAAGCCCGTTATTTTTCTGTGCTGGACCTCACTAAAGGGTACTGGCAGGTACCCTTAACGGAGTCGGCTAAGGAAAAACCGCATTTGTTACCCCGCAGGGCCTGTATCACTACAAGGTGTTACCCTTTGGCCTGCATGGTGCTCCCGCCACCTTCCAAAGGTTAATGGACATAGTGCTGCGACCACATCGTCGGTACGCCTCGGCCTACTTAGATGATGTGATCGTCCACAGCACCGACTGGGAAAGCCATTTACCCAAAGTGCAGGCGGTAGTGGATGCCCTGAGGAAAGCCGGTCTAACCGCCAATCCAAAGAAGTGTGCGATTGGGTTGGAAGAGACCAAATACCTGGGATATGTCATTGGGCGGGGAGTCATCAAACCTCAGGTAAATAAGGTAGAGGCAATACTGAATTGGCCCCGACCGGTCACCACCAGGCAGGTAAAGTCGTTCCTGGGGATTGTGGGGTATTACATGAGGTTTGTGCCCCACTTTGCTACTATCGCTCGCCATTGACAGAGTTGTTAAAGGGGCGTAAGACAGGGATGGTCCGCTGGAATGAGCAGGCGGAAAAGGCTTTCTCCGCCTTGAAATCGGCCCTGTGTGGGTCCCCGGTTTTGGTGACACCCGATTTCAGGAAAGAATTCATAGTCCAGACCGACGCCTCTGAGGTTGGCCTTGGTGCGGTACTATCGCAGGAAGTCAACGGGGAGGAGCATCCCGTTGTCTTCCTCAGCCGCAAGCTCACCCCAGCCGAGACTAGGTACAGCATAGTCGAGAGAGAGTGCCTGGCCATCAAGTGGGCACTCGAGGCCCTCCGTTATTACCTGTTGGGCAGAAGCTTTCGCCTGGTGACCGACCACTCCCCACTCAAGTGGATGTCCCAAGCCAAAGAGAGGAATGCCCGGGTCACCAGGTGGTTTCTGTCCCTACAGAATTTTAAATTCACGGTGGAACACAGAGCGGGCCGGTTGTTAAAAACGCAGACGCGCTCTCCCGGGTACACTGTTTGTCGTGTGTCCACCCCTCAGGGTTGAACAAAGGGGGGTATGTGGTAAGGTGCAGGGTGCCGTCCTAGATGGCAGGTACGTGTCACCGAGGTTCATAGCCTCGGTGAGGTAAAAGCCGTTTGTTGGTGTCAGTAGCAGGTAGTGCTACTGACACATTTGCTAGATAGCATGGCTGCAAAGCCGATCCGGGCCGGCTCTTACCGGGAGCAGCTAAAGTGTAGGGTGGGTGGCTGCTCCCCACGACCCAGTCCTGGTTTTGGGCTGGGTTTAAAAACTCAGCCAGCACTAGCAGCTGGGAGAGTGATTGTCTTGGAAGCTGCTGCTAGTGTTGTGGAGCTTTCTGGGCTGGAAGGACGTGCCCAGCAAGGAGGCGTGCAGCCGTCCTGGAACCCTGAAGGAGGATTGTCCTGCGGCTGGGCTGAGAGTCAGGTGCGAACCCGCACATCAAACCTGCCAGGTGAATGGAACCTGTGTTTGGACTTTTTGTTTTCCCCTTCATTTGCTGATGGGTGTGACTTAACACCAATTGACTTTCTGCTGTTATTTTGATGCAAGTGTGAATTAAACACTGTTTGCTGCACCTTCTGGACTCCTTGTTTTGCCTCAGTACTGCACCCGCACCGCTGTCTACCAGAGCGACTCCCCACAGGGGTCACATGTGGGGTATTTATACTGCCCTGGCATTTTAGGTAACCTATAGCGTGAGAATCCAAATGCGTAAAAATGCCCTGTGAAATCCTAAAGGTACTCATTGGTTTGAGGGCCCCTTTGCGCATCTTGGCTGCAAAAAAGTGTCACTCATGTGGTATCGCCGTACTCATCAGAAGTAGGGCAATGTGTTTTGGGGTGTATTTTTATATAAACCCATACTGTATGTGAGAAATATCGCTGTAAATGACAACTTTTTAAATTTATTTATACAAAGTTGTCAGTTTACAGAGATATTTCTCTCACCCAACATGGGTATATGTAAAAATACACCCCAAAACACATTGCCCTACTTCTCCTGAGTACGGCAATACCACATGTGTGCCACTTTTTTGCAGCCAAGATGCGCAAAGGGGCCCAAATTCCAATGAGCACCTTTTAGGAGTGCATTTTTACGCATTTTTCTTCTCACGCTTTAGGGCCCCTAAAATGCCAGGGCAGTATAAATACCCCACATGAAAGAAGACAGCCCAAGGTTTTCCATGAGGGGCATGGCGAGTTCATAGAAGAAATTTTTTTTTGGCACAAGTTAGTGGAAATTGATTTTTTATTGTTTTTTTCTCACAAAGTCTCCCTTTCCGCTAACTTTTGACAAAAAGTTTAATTTTTCATGGACTCACTATGCCCCTCAGCGAATACCTTGGAGTGTCTTCTTTCCAAAATGGGGTCACATGTGGGGTATTTATACTGCCCTGGCATTTTAGGGGCCCTAAAGCGTGAGAAGAAAAATGCGTAAAATGCCGTCCCAAAAGGTACTCATTGGAATTTGGGCCCCTTTGGCATCTTGGCTGCAAAAGTGGCATACATGTGGTATCACCGTACTCAGGAGAAGTAGGGCAATGTGTTTTGGGGTGTATTTTTACATATACCCATGCTGGGTGAGAGAAATATCTCTGTAAATTGACAACTTTGAATAAAAAAATTTAAAAAGTTGTCATTTACAGAGATATTTCTCAAACCCAGCAGGGGTATATATAAAAATACACCCCAAAACACATTGCCCTACTTCTCCTGAGTTCGGCGATACCACATGTGTGACACTTTTTTGCAGCCAAGATGCGCAAAGGGGCCCTAATTCCAATGAGTACCTTTAGGATTTCACAGGGCATTTTTACGCATTTGGATTCTCACGCTTTAGGACCCCTAAAATGCCAGGGCAGTATAAATTCTCCACTTGTGACCCTATTTTGGAAAGAAGACACCCCAAGGTAGTACTCTGAGAGGGGCATGGCGAGTTCACAGAATAAAAAAAAATTGGAACAAGTTAGCGGAAATTGTTTTTTTTTTTTTTTTTTTTTTACAAAGTCTCATATTCCACTAACTTGTGACAAAAAATAAAATTTTACATGAACTCACCATACCTTTCACGGAATACCTTGGGGTGTCTTCTTTCTAAAATGGGGTCACTTGTGAGGTTTTTGTACTGCCCTGGCATTTTAGGGGTCTCCGCAATCATTACACGTATGGCCAGCATTAGGAGTTTCTGCCATTCTCCTTATATTGAGCATACGGGTAATGAGATTTTTTTTTTCCGTTCAGCCTCTGGGCTGAAAAAAAAAGAAAATGAACGGCACAGATTTCTTTATTCTGACTAATGGTGGTGTGGTGCGTGACTGTGGTGCGGTGGGCTGGGCGCTAGCTACCTAACAAGTAGCTAACTAACTGGCGGTGATAAGGGACCCTAATGCCCCATTCACACGTCCGCAATTCTGTTTGCGGAACGGAATTGCGGATCCATTCATTTTTTGGGGACAGACTTTGTCCCGCTCGGATCCGGAATTACGGATCCGTGCTTCCGGGTCTGCACTTCCGTTCCGCAAAAATATAGAAAAATATAGAACATTTTCTATATAGTTCTGGCAATGTGCGGATCTGCAAAATGCGGAAAGCACATTGCCGGTGTCCGTGTTTTGAGGATCTGCAGATCCGCGGATCCGCGGATCAGATCCGCGGATCCGTGAATCCACGGAACCGCAAAACACATATGGACGTCTGAATGGAGCCTTACAAGGGGTGTGATCAATGACAGGGGGGTGATCAGGGGGTCTAGATGGGGTGATCAACGGGTTTACAAGGGGTTAATAGGTGAGGGGGTGGGGGTTAGTGTAGTGTTTGGTGCAACTTTACATAGCTACCTGGTCCTCTGGTGGTCGATCCCAGCAAATAGGACCACCAGAGGACCAGGTAGCAGGTATATCAGACGCTGTTAACAAAACAGCGTCTGATATACATGTTTGATGCTTTTTATTTAGCATCTACAGCCTGCCAGCGATGGATCATCGCTGGCAGGCTGCAGTATAACTGCCGAGAAGCGCGCCACTGTGAACGCGCGAGCGTTCACAGCAAATCTCGCGTCTTGCGAGATGCCGCGCGGATGCGTCCAGGAGGAACAAACTTGCCGCCGCCTGGACGCATCCGTGCGTTAGGCGGTCGGCAAGCGGTTAATGTCCCCAAGATACCATAATGTTATCGTCAGTTACATACAGCTTTATAATGTACCTCTTTTATTTGTACATTTCTCTTGTATAGCACCAACATATCCCACAGAGCTTTAAAGGCCTTGTAATCTCATTAATATGCCTTTAGGGTTTGAAAGGAAACTTTAGTACCCAGAGGAAACCCCCACTAACAAGTGGAGAACATATAAACTCCATGCAGATGTTGTCCTTGGTCAGATCCAAATCCAGACTCCCACTGCTGCAAGGCAATAGTGCTAACTACTCTACTACTACACCATGCTAGCCACTGCATTACACCCACTATATACAGGGTCAGCTCACCTTCAGGCCCTCGCATATAATGTTTTATAATGTTTTATAGGGTCAGCTCACCTGCAGACCCTCGCATATAATGTTTTACAGGGTCAGCTACCTGCAGGCCCACACCTACAATCTTTTACAGGGTAAGCTCACCACCAGACCCTCACCTACAAAATTTTACAGGGTCAGCTCACCTAGAGGCCCTTGCATATAATGTTTTGCAGGGTCAGCTCACCTACAGGCCATCGCATATAATGTTTTACAGGGTCAGCTCACCTGCAGGCCCTCGCCTACAACCTTTTAAAGGGTCAGCTCACCTGCAGGCCCTCACATATAATGTTTTACAGGGTCAGCTACCTGCAGGCCCTCACCTATAATCTTTTACAAGGTAGCTCACCACCAGGCCCTCACCTACAAAATTTTACAGGGTCAGCTCACCTAGAGGCCCTTGCATATAATGTTTTGCAGGGTCAGCTCACCTACAGGCCCTCGCATATAATGTTTTACAGGGTCAGCTCACCTGCAGGCCCCCACCTACAACCTTTTAGAGGGTCAGCTCACCTGCAGGCCCTCGCATATAATGTTTTACAGGGTCAGCTCACCTGCAGGCCCTCACATATAATGTTTTATAGGGTCAGCTACCTGCAGGCCCTCACCTATAATCTTTTACAAGGTAGCTCACCACCAGGCCCTCACCTACAATCTTTTACACGGTCAGATCACCTACAGGCCCTTGCATATAATCTTTTGCAGGGTCAGCTCACCTACAGGCCCTCACATATAATGTCTTACAGGGTCAGCTCACCAGCTGGCCCTCAACTACAATCTTTTACAGGGTCAGCTCACCTGCAGGCCCTTGCATATAATGTTTTACAGGGTCAGCTCACCACCAGGCCCTCGCCTACTATCTTTTACAGGGTCAGCTCACCTGCAGGACCTCGCATATAATGTTTTACAGGTTCAGCTCACCTGCAGGACCTCGCATATAATGTTTTACAGGGTCAGCTCACCTTCAGGCCCTCACATTTAATGTTTTATAATGTTTTATAGGGTCAGCTCACCTGCAGGCCCTCGCATATAATGTTTTACAGGGTCAGATACCTGCAGGCCCTTATCTACAATCTTTTACAGGGTAAGCTTACCACCTGGCCCTCACCTACAATCTTTTACAGGGTCAGTCACCTAGAGGCCCTTGCATATTCTGTTTTGCAGGGTCAGCTCACCTACAGGCCCTCGCATATAATGTTTTAAAAGGGTCAGCTCACCTGCAGGACCTCACCTGCAACCTTTTACAGGGTCAGCTCACCTGCAGGCGCTTGCATATAATGTTTTACAGGGTCAGCTCACCTACAGGCCCTCATATATAATGTTTTACAGGGTCAGCTCACCTACAGGCCCTCGCATATAATTTTTTACAGGGTCAGCTCACCTACAGGCCCTCACCTAAAATCTTTTACAGGGTTCATCTCACCTGCAAGTGCTTGCATATAATGTTTTACAGGGTCAGCTCACCTACAGGCCCTCATATATAATGTTTTACAGGGTCAGCTCACCTACAGGCCCTCGCATATAATGTTTTACAGGGTCAGCTCACCTACAGGCCCTCACCTACAATCTTTTACAGGGTTCATCTCATCTGCAGTCACTCGCATATAATGTTTTACAGGGTCAGCTCACCTACAGGCCCTCGCATATAATGTTTGACAGGGTCAGCTCACCTGCAGACCCTCACATATAATGTTTTACAGGGTCAGCTCACCTGCAAGCCCTCACTTACAACCTTTTAGAGGGTCAGCTCACCAACAGGCCCTCACCTACAATCTTTTACAGGGTCAGCTCACCTGCAGGCACTCACATAGAATGTTTTACACGGTCAGCTTACCTACAAGCCCTCACCTACAACCTTTTAGAGGGTCAGCTCACCAGCAGGCCCTCATCTACAATTTTTTACAGGGTAAGCCCATCTGCAGGCCCTCACATATACATTTTTAGAGAGTCAGCTCAGCAGCAGCCCCTCAACTATAATTTTTTCAATGGTCAGCTCAGGAGCAGAGCCTCACCCCTAATGTTTTAGTGGGTCAGCTCAGCAGCAGGCCCTTGTCCCTAATGTTTTAGATAGTCAGATCAGCAGGTCCTTGCTCCAAATGTTTTTGAGAGTCACCATTAGGCCATCAATCCTAATTTTCAAGGATGTGTATGATGCTCTCCTTTATGTGTAATAAAGGGTGTATTGGAGTGCCAGTTCCTTGTAATTTTTGGCAGCCTTTTCACTTAGTGTATAGGCGTTATGAGTGTAGAAGTCCCACTACATGAACAATTGTACCAGAATGTGAATGAGGTCCTCCTTTATGTGATATACAGGTTGTATCAGAGTGCCTCTTGCTTGTAATTTTTGGCAGCACTTGCACTTTATATACAAGTAAATATACAGGAGAGAATGTTTCCTAACAATTTTTCTTTTAAAATCGATTTTATCTTTAGAGATAGGGGGTGCCTGGTTTAATGCTCGGGTTCTCCCATTGACTTCCATTATACTTGGGTGCTCTGTAGAGACCCGAGCATCCCGATGTGCTCTGCCCGAGCACCAGAGCACCCAAGCACTTTGGTGCTCGATCAATACTAGTAATCATTTGCAGACATCTGCAAACCTCCCACCAGTGTTATGTAGTCTCTTAGCCTGAGCAGCCATTATTCCTCTCGGCATTTATACTCTTAACTTACAGAGGCAGTGATCGCAAATTAGGATGAGGAACTCACTCACCTAGCCCTAGTGAGCTTGTGTGTAACCAGTGTAAACCAGTTTCACCTCTTGCTGCAAGTACACTAGCCGACTCCTTTGCAATTCCCCTACCCTTTAGGCCTAATTCACACGTCCGCAAAATGGATCCGCATCCCATCCGCAATTTTGCGGAAGGGTTGCAGACCCATTCATTTCATAGGGGCAGCAGTGGATGTGGACAGCACACTATGTGATGTCCGCATCCGTGTTTCCGCATCCGTGTTTCCGTTTCCGCAAAAAAATAGAACATGTCCTATTCTTGTCCGCAATTACGGACAAAAAAAGGCATTCTCTATATAGTGCCAGCAATGTGCGGTCCGCAAAATGCGGAATGCACATTGCAGCCGTCCGTGTTTTGCGGATCCGTGTTTCCGTTTTTTGCGGATCCGTGTTTCCGTGTTTCCGCAAAACACACTACGGACGTGTGAATAAGGCCTTATACTTGTTTTATACCATATTTAAATTAAAGATTTTTTTCCCCCTGGCAGTGATCCCTTTTAATTGAGAAAACCTTATCTTTTTGCAGTCAAAGTGTCTTGCAGGGACACACAGCATTATAAATCATTATAGTGCCATGCTAGTCATAGGAACAGAGGTCAGAATGGGAAATCACACTTACACACGCAGCTTGTTTCTCGCATTGAACTCATGCATCTGGCCTAAGTCTGTCACTTCTGTCTTGAGCTGTTACTCCACTTTCATGCCATTCTTTTATTGGAGTAAGATAGCATCAATTTTTGGAACTGTTTAAAAAGTCACAGTGGATAAACATAGATTAAATCAGCTGGATGGGCAATTTTAAAAAAACTGGTCTAGTATAAAAATTATAAATGCTGCAAACTTTTTGTGCAAATAAGCCTAAGAAGTCATAAAGCCCTATGTTGTAAATTTTTTAAGCCAGAATTCTGGAATGAAGGACTTGATAAACTCTTCCCATACTGCTCTGTCTGTTTTGCAGTAGATCTGTCTATAACATATTGAGAAACTACAACCTCAAAAGGTCAAAATCTTAATAAAATTTAATTAATTTAGAGGATAAAATGTCATAAAATAAATAACATTTTATGCACAATATTCTAAAAGCATTGCAATTACCAGCATTGCCATAAAACTATAAAAACACAGTAACCTATATAACAAAACATATTACTTAATTGCAGTTTTATCATGGCTATTATATTTATACTTCAATTTGTGTTTGTAATTGAAATATAGACATTCTAAACCTCTCTGGATACTATAAAAGTATTGTACTGCTGCAGTTTCCAATCTGACAAAACATAACACTATAATTGATGCACTGCACTAGGGACTGGCCTAGAAATGCATGAAATGTTTAGAAGTTTATGTTCTAATATTGAGACAATTCAAGAAAAAAGCGCTGCTTCTCTGGACTTCAGAAGAACAACATTGATTGACAAAAATAATGAAACAAATATCTAATTACCAATTCAATTTGGTTTATTTGAATACTGGAATGAAAAGGGTTTAAATCAAATTGTGAATTCATTCCCTGTGGCAACTTGGTCTGCATTTTAAATACTTTCTAGTGTATTTCCTAATATAAATGTAAGCATGTTACAGCTCTTGAGCTACTGAATTAGTTACTAAATAACAACATATTGGCGTTCAAAACTATGATATTTTATAGCTAGAGCTAATATTTCCTAAACCTGATAAATAAATATAGCTTATTACACAAGTACCATAAACAGTGGCATTAGCAAGAAACTAGCAAGGGTTAAATTACTGCATGCTCTGTTTTCATGCTGCAGAGTTTTTGAAGAAATGTTTAAAACTCTCCTTATTCATCTGAATGGGGTTTGCAAAAAATCATGCAACTGCTGCTCAAACAGTCCCATTTGAATGAGCAAAATGGATTTTTCATAGCAGAAACTTCCCTTGGGGAGATTTGCTAAGATTGGCAGTTTATACTGCAGTTTAAAACTATATTTCAGTGAGCTGAAATACATGGCAGTCCAAAAGTATGTAGAGACCTGAATAAATGGAAACCAGTAGTTAGGAAGGCCATCCTGTGTATGGCACGTTGCTATAGGGAAGGGGGCAAATCTGTGAGGGGCACTGTCCAGCACGGCAGACTTTTTAAAAAACGCTGTCTTGGAACCAACTTGATATTTTTAATGGGAAGGGCTGCATGTCACATATGTATCTGGGAAGAAAGGGATGCAAATGAGCTCTTTACAAGCTCTGCCTCTAATGTCACTACATGTAAGGCAGCTATCCGATAACTCAATGTTCGACTGGTTAAATAGGCCTTGAGACATGACTTGGATATTAAATAAGCCAGCACCTCATCTGCAGACAGCTGTTTCAGGGGGATTTCCCCTCATCAGTGCAGAGCAGAGATTTCTAGCTTTATTGGGTGAGAGGCCAAGTCAGGATTTGGGGGTACTATCCCTTTTTGGGGAAAGAGCACCTTAGTTGACATGAAGAGATTTATAGGCCATACATGCTTCTCTGGAATTCTAGGAAGAAACTGAGGCAAATGAGCTCTTAACAAGCTCTTCCTCTAATGCCACCACATGTAAGGCAGCCATCCTATAAGTTAATGATCAACCCTTTAATTTGGCCTTGAGACATGATTTGGATATTAAGTAAGCCAGCACCTCATCTGCAGACAGCTGTTTTGGGGTGATTGCCCCTCATCAGTATAGAGCAGAGAGTACTGGCTTAACTGAGTGAGAGGCCTAAGTCAGGATTTGGGGGGTACTATCTCTCCTTGGGGAGAAAGCGCCTTAGTCGGCAGAAGGAGATTTATAGGCCATTCATGCTCCTCTGGATAATACCTCGCCAAAATCCTGACTTAAGCCTCTCATCCAGTTAAGCCAGTGCTCTCTGCCCTCTAATGAGGGGTAATCATCTGTCTGAAGATGAGGTGCTGGCTTTTTTAATATCCGACTCATGGCTGAAGGCCTATTTAAAGGTTCGAACATTGAATTATGGGATAGTTGCCTTACGTCTGGTGGCATTAGTGTCAGAAATTAAGAGCTCATTAGCTAACTTCCCGTCCTTCCAAGAATTCTAGAGGAGCATGTATGGCCTATAAGCCTCCTCACGCCGACTAAGGTGCTCTCTCCCCAAGCAGACACGGCACCCCTAAAAAACATATGTATCTGATACATAATAAGGAATCAAAATCTGTGCTTAAATGTGACGAACCAAAGTTAACAATTTTTCTGTGACATGGAGCACAACAACTATCCACAACAGGATATGCTCAATGTGCTCCCCAATGTTTCAAATCATCAAGGTGATCCTCTACTCACATTCATGATGCACTGAGAGAAAAACCTCAGTGAAAATGCCTGCACAGCACCCCACAGGTAGAAGTCCGAAGGGTGAGATCTGGTGAGTGTGGGGGCCACTCCACTGGGCCATGATGTCCAATCCACTTCCTGGAAATTGCTGATGCAAAGACTCGTGGACATCACATACATATTGTGGGGGCACCATCCTGCTGGAATAAAAATGAGAAGGGGTCATCTTTGTTGCACAGTGACAGAAACACCTCATCACTTAACAATTGCAGATACTTCGCAGCAGAAAGGTTACCATTGATGAAGAATGTGCCCGCAGTCTTTATATCCCACACACTACATCAACCCATGACTTTATGTGTGCCAACCAACTTGGAGAGATCTGTCCAGTGCAGATTTTTGTCAGACCAGTATCGAAGGTTTTGTTTCTTTACCTTCTATTCACGTAGACATTTGCTTCATCACTGAACAATAACGTCTCTGTGAAATGCAATTGTTGTGACACCAATTCCACCAATTCAACATTGCGATCATGATCGTCCTCATTGAGATGATGCAGCAACTGGATTTGCAAGGGTGACATTTGTGTGTAGCCAGTATCCGCCCAATGGTGGTTCGACTAACCCTGCTCTCCTGTGACAGACGCAAGGTGCTACGATATGGGCTCTTGCTGAAGGATGCCAGGGTGGCTATTTTTGTTACTTCATCTGTTGCAGTTTTATAATGTCCACTGTTTGGCAGGTCCAACACAGAACTTGTTTGGCGAAATTTGGCAACCAATTTGCTAACTGTGCCATGGCAGATGGATGGTCTGTTAGGGTGCTGAGCACTGAAACCTGTTGCAATGACTTGGTTACTATGCTCCCCAGAGATCAGCACATTCTCTGTCCTTTCCTCGAGTGTTAATCTTGAAGTCATTTCTGTGTCTGTAACATAGAGAAAATTGTTAATAATAACTTTGCAAGTAATAAAGGTACACCACATTTGGATTTGGAATCCCTAATCGAATTATTAGATACATACAGTTGTGTTCAAAATTATTCAACCCCCAATGCTGTAAAGGGTTTTAGGGAATTTAGTGTACATTTGTAATTGTGTTCAGAATGAAATCTTACAAGGACTTTTTAAAGAACCAAATGCAACTAAAATGACATCAATTGTTTTTGTAATACAGTATTAAATGTTTTTTTTTTTTTTGTGATTTCTTCATTGGCACAATTATTCAACCCCTTAAAGACTACCACTCTTAAAGAGGACCTTTCACTGGTCCACAGTTTATCAGTTAAAGCTATGTACATTGAGAGCGGCACCCAGGAATGTCCCTGCACTTACTTGTATCCCTGGGTGCCGCTCCGTTCGTCCTCTGTAGCCCCCGGTACCGGCGCTCCTGCTGCTGTAATTTTGCCTGGGGCGGAGACTTCTTCTTCTGCCCTGGGCGTCTTCTTCTCCCAGGGCTGGAGCTGGCAAATCGCAGCGCTCAGCTCATATCCTGAATATGAGCAGAGCGCTGCGATTGGCCAGCGCTCCAGCCCTGGGAGAAGGAGACGCCCAGGGCAGAAGAAGAAGTCTCCGCCCCAGGCAAAATTACAGCAGCAGGAGCGCCGGTACCGGGGGCTACAGAGGACGAACGGAGCGGCACCCAGGGATACAAGTAAGTGCAGGGACATCCCTGGATGCCGCTCTCAATGTACATAGCTTTAACTGATAAACTGTGGACCAGTGAAAGGTCCTCTTTAAGAACAGAGGTTCATTCAAGTGTTTTCGATCAGGTAATAAAAACACCTGTGGATGTCAAGGAGCAGCAATCAAGCATAATAAGCACCAATTAGGCAGATTTAAAATGACTGTGATGCTCAGCTCCTTCTAGACATTTACTGGTGTGTTTACAAACATGGTGAAGTCAAGAGAATGGTCCAGGAAGACAAGAGAAGAGGTGATTTCTCTTCACAGGAAGGGAAATGGCTATAAGATTGCAAATATGTTAAACATACCAAGAGACACCATAGGAAGCATCATTCACAAATTCAAGGCAAAGGGCACTGTTGAAACGCTATCTGGTCGTGGCAGAAAGAAGATGCTGACTTCGACTGCTGTGCGCTACCTGAAGCGCAAAGTGGAGAAAAGTCCCCGTGTGACTGCTGAGGAACTGAAAAAAAGATTTTTCAGATGCGGGTACTGAAGTTTCAGCTCACACAATAAGGCGCACACTGCGTAATGAAGGCCTCCATGCCAGAACTCCCAGGCGCACCCCCTTGCTGTCTCCAAAGAATAAGAAGAGTCGACTGCAGTATGCCAAAAGTCATGTGGACAAACCACAAAAGTTTTGGGATAGTGTTCTGTGGACTGATGAAACAAAATTAGATGGGCCCATGGATCAACTCTATGTTTGGAGGAGGCAGAACAAGGCCTATGAAGAAAAGAACACCTTGCCTACTGTGAAGCATGGCGGGGGGTCAATCGTGCTTTGGGGCTGTTTTGCTTCTACAGGTACAGGGAAGCTTCAGCGTGTGCAAGGTACCATGAATTCTCTTCAATACCAGGAGATATTGGATCAAAATGTGATGCAGTCCGTCACAAACCTTAGGCTTGGGAGACATTGGACCTTTCAACAGGACAATGATCCCAAGCATACCTCCAAGTCCACTAGAGCATGGTTGCAGATTAAAGGCTGGAACATTTTGAAGTGGCCATCGCAGTCACCAGACTTAAATCCGATTGAGATCCTCTGGTGGGACTTAAAGAAAGCAGTTGCAGCGCGCAAGCCTAAGAATGTGACTGAACTGGAGGCTTTTGCCCATTAAGAATGTGCGAATATACCCGTAGATCGCTGCAAGACACTTGTGTCAAGCTATGCTTCACGTTTAAAAGCTGTTATAAATGGAAAAAGATGTTGTACTAAGTACTAAGATTGAATGTCACTTGGGGGTTGAATAAAACTGATAATGATGTGAGCACATAAAAGACATTTGTGGTTATTTCATTATAAATGTTATGTTATATTTGTCTGACTTACAAGTGCCTCTTTGATTTAATTGTAAACAAGATGACTGAAATGATCAAAATCAATGTCAAACTGGCCAAAACACTCAATTTCAGTGGGGGTTGAATAATTTTGAACACAACTGTATGTCACATGTACCCATTCCCATTTAAAAATATTGATTTGGTTCCAAGATGTTGGCTTTCAAAATGGCCACCATGCTGGAAATGCCCTTTACAGATTTACACTTTCCCCTTAGCAACATGCTACACATCATTTTCCATTTCTTTAGGTGTCTCCATACTTTTGGACCACCCTGTACAATGTGCTTTTTGGCACATCTTTTGGCTGTCTTTATGCAAAAAAAAAAAACTATGAGTGTTAATTTTTTTTTTAAATCTCATTCTGCTGGAGGCTACTCCCACACTAAACTTCCACTTTACCACACTTTCCCAGCCACTTTTCAAAAGGGCTGAGGGATGTACAAAACAGCAAAATATCACATATTTTAGCATAAATATAGTAGGCACCAAAATGTTGACTTATTTTTGCCAGAAAACTGGCAAAAATTTGTTAGCATAAAGCTTTACAAGTAGACTTTGGAGGGTTGTATAATATGTTTGGCATCCAGTTGTAAAGGCGACACATGCATCGATCATGTCACTGTGTTGTTCACTGTGACACGGGTTGCCTTGTTTGCTAACATTGGTTGCTCTGGCATACTGGCTATGGTGGATGCTGTGTAGGCTGGTTAGAGAGTAGTTTGAAAGTACCTATAGGGAGGGCGGCCTCCAGTAGGAACTTCCCAAAAAAAAATTTGTATTAAACGCCAATACTCTATATAGTGAAAATATATTTGGAAAACATGAACCCAAAGTTATGAAAGTAGTATCCTTTGAGGTATAGCAAATAGGTGACCCCAATAAGTGCTTTGGAGTATATAAGATTGAATATAATAATTTGTATACTTCCCAGCACTTATTGGTGTTACCTATTTCATATACCCCAAAGGATACTACTTTCATAACTTTGGGGTCACATTTCCCAAATATATTTTCACCATATAGAGTATTGGCGTTTAATACGAAAAAGAAAATGGGGGAGTTCCTACTGGAAGCCTCTCTGTAGGTACTTTTAACCTACTTTCTATTGCAGAGATCAGCAACCTTCGGCACCCCAGCTGTTGTAAAACTACAATTCCCATACACGCTCCATTCATTTCTGTGAGAGTTCTGAGAAAAGAAGAGCAAGTATAGATGCTGGGAGTTGTAGTTTCACAACAGCTGGAGTGCCAGAGGTTGCCTACCCCTGCTCTTTTGTAATGCATGGATTGCTTTTCCATGGTATACAGCTGCCTACCTCTATTTAATAGATAATATCACCTGCAAAATATATGCACAATAATACTTTTATCATCCTTTTACATCTCCTCTCTGGCACCTATATTCTATCCACTTTTTGGGGGAACCAGTTTCCCAGAATTTTTCAATGTAACACTCTATTTTTTATTTTCTCAATTGTGTAGGCTGGTTGCTATAGGTAGTGTCACAGTATGGTTCACTGGGACATGGGTTGCTGTGTTTGCTCACATTGGTTGCTCTGGCATACTGGCTATGGGGGATGCCGTGTAGGCTGGTTGCCATAGGCAACAGGTACTTACAGCAGCCTGTGTGTTTACTGTTCTCCTTCTATGTGCTTGCTCCACTCCCTGTTTGTCTGGTTCTTGTGGGGTTAATGGTCTGGTCTGGGTGTGTCTCCTAGGTGTCAGAATACTTTGTTATCCTGCTCTATATTATCCTGTTAACTGTGGGTTTGGTGGTGCAGTATGTCTCCAGCTTTGCTGGGTGCAGGATATAGGCACCTGACCTGGGGTTTTACCATCTGCCCTGTCTACAAGGTCACCTTGTCCACTTCTGTCAAGACATCTGTCTTGTTTTCTAGTTCCTGTTATGTCCTGTGTGAACAGTTTCCTGAGTTTGTTTGGGTTCCTGACCGTGTGCTTGGGTTACAGTCTGTCTCTTGTTAGTCTGGACTGGAGGGGGTCCATCAGTCACTGCAGGTAAGTGGCCAAGTGCACCAGGACCATCCTGGAGGTGCGACCGGTTTAAGTTCATGTGAAGAAAGAGGCTCACTGAATCTTACCCTCCGGGTTGTGTGCCTGAGAGATGTCCTAGGGGTCTGTACAACCCCGTTTGAACATGACAGTTCACGTCAATTTTGATGACAGTTTTTTACCTTAACTAATGGGCCATATATTATGAAAAACTTATTGCAAATCAGACACCTACTGTATACCATTAACACAGGAGAATGATAAAAGCTAAGTTAAGGCGAGATTTTCTTTCTGATCAACATGATAGGTTTCAAGAAATATGAGATCAATGTACCTAAGGGTATGGGGATTGTCAATAAACTTTCAACATTCTAAGGGTCTCTATAAACATGAATTTGACAATGATGTCTTTTACCACTGAAAGGGGGGCATTTATCAAAACTGCTGTAACATAGAACTGGCTTAGTTGCCTATAGAAACCAATCAGATACTACCTTTTCATTTTGGAAAGCTCTTTTGGAAAATGAAAGGAGGAATCTGATTGGTTGCTTTGGGCAACTAAACCAGTTCTACTTTACACTAGTTTAATAAATGACCCCCAAAGGCTTTAAAATCCGCTTATGGGATTTTTGGCACTGGTAGGTTTTGCCATGTTTTTTGTGCCTTTTCTTGCAAACAGAGTGGTTGACCAGTAGTGTTTTCCCTATAGAGAAAGTGATGTCAAGATGCCTAAAAAACACCAAGAGCTCCAGCATGCTGGGTTTTTGAGAAGATGACAGAAAGGCAAAAAATACACAAAAAGACAAAAACACTAGTAACAAAATACACTTGTCTTCTGGATATTCTTTGTCATTACTTGAATCGTGTATCAGACAAGTGATTACGATTTTCTAACCCAGACAGTCCAAGCTTGACAGGGATGTAGTAGCAGATATGAAAGGCAATGAACTTGTGTCTAAAGGATTATTCTGCATCACATGAATTCAATGTTAACATATAGGATTTTGTTGGCGCCTTGTTAAAGACAAGGAATGTCCAGAAGACAACTTGCATGATAGTGATTAGACATGAGCTAAGTTACTAAAACTTTGATTCGGCTGCTTTGCCAAATTTCACAAAAAAATTTGATTTGTGACTGCAATCAAGATGGTCATGATGGCCTCTGCGTTCAAATAGACCAGGTGAGTATGTTACCACAAAGCGCAAGGTAATTCGGCTTTGCAGCTAATCAAATTTTTCCTGAAATTTGAATTGAAGTCAGTTTGTTTGGCTTCAATTCATTCAAACACTAATAGTGATAAATGCCAATGAAAGAAAAAAGTAAAAAAAAAAACTACAGTATGTGTGTAATTTTTCCTAGTAGAATAATCATGAAAAGAGTGCAGTTTTTGTAATCACGCTTGAGTTAAATTTGATGTATTATTAGTGTAAGATCAAAATCAACATCAATAAAGGTTCTCATTCATGGGGGCGTGGCTTGGCCGCCGACTGCAATGGCTGCTTGAGCAAGGAGCTCCCGCTCACTAGCGACCTGGACACAGCATTGCTCGCTTTGGAAACCCGGTATTCAGCGCACTATAGGTCCCCCAAGCATATCCTCAAGCATGGGGAAAGCGAAGAAGGCGCTAATTAAAATCGGAGGCGACAGCTTGGAGAAATACTTTGAGAGGGGCAAGAGTCAAGATGGCGCCCAGAGCCCGGACGGAGCGACACCTACTCCCCCGGAGTAAGCGACACAGCGGGATCCACAGACCGGAGAAAAATCGCCGTCCCCTCCTCCCTTCTCGATGGCATTTCTTAGCCAGGAAGAGCCGTCCTTACCGCCGACCCCGGAGGAGAACAGGCTATACACTGCCAACGGACGGCACATCCAAGATGGCGACATGCTGCAGCAGTCTACAACAGACCGACCTCGTGCAGACTTGGGAGCTCGACCGCAAACTGCCAGCTCCATATTCCGCGGTACGCCTCTATGCCGAACTCTCAGCTGCCACGTTACGCCAGAGGCGCACGCTCCTACTAGTTACTCTTGCACTGTGACAGAACAACATCCCCTACAAGTGGGGGTACCCATTAAAATTGCTGGTCCGCAAAGACGGGCAGAATTATGTGATCCACACCTTGGAAGATGGAAAACGTCTGCTTCAAGATTGGCGGATTCCACCTGGAGATCCTGAGCAAAGCAGTCGACCACCGGGTGGAAGTAGTCTGAGACGGTCTTAACATTGTGGGGCCACTTGATATGCTTAAGCACTCTGTACACCTGGGTGTGCTGCGGGCTTCCAACTTTTGCCTTTTTTAGTGGGCGTCCAGTCCTCAGCGGCCTTACTGGGACTAAGGTTGCTAACCTTTTCTTGTCGGCCACGTGCTGGACATTCCGCCCTTGACACATAGTAGGAAACCCTCCTACTTTTGGTTCAAAGTTACACATCTTTGCAATATGATCGCAAACTTACGGTTTTATTTTTGGTTATGTTTGTTTTTTGATTTTCAGGAGCAGGGAGGGGGCCCTTTGGAGCACTTGTGTACCCAGCATTTATGTACCCAGCATCTTTATCCCCCCTCATGGGGCTGAAGATTCTATCCCTAAATGTCAAGGGTCTCAATAGTCCCCAAAAAACATACCTTCCTCTGGAAGGAGGTAAAGCTGAATAAGGCGGATATTCTATGTGTACAAGAGTCACACATTTTGGAAAAAGACGCCTTTCGCTTAAGTCACCGCTCATATTCAACTATCATACACTCCCATTATGCACGGAAATCTAGGGGTGTATTTATTGCCTTTAATAATGATGTTTGTCTATCTATTCTGTCCAAAAGGCCGACGTGCGGGGTAGGTACGTTGTTCTGGTCTGCAGAGTGAACAAAATCCTATATACCCTGGTGAACATTTACGCGCCCAACGAACGACAACTCTCCTTCCTTAATAAAGTCATGAGACATGTGAAGAAAATGAAGCAGGGTAAGTTGGTGATGTGCGGAGATTGCGGACTCCACTAATCCCTCCAGACGTATTTCTTCCAATCTGTCAGCTTTTCTGAATTCAGAGGGACTGATTGACGTCTGGAGGGCTCAGCATAGCCAAGAGCGGGACTACACCTACTTTTCCCCTATACATGCCTCATACTCACGGATAGATATGTACTTAGTGGATAACACTGTACTCTTTCATACCATTAAATCCGCGATCGGACTAATCACGTGGTCCGACCATGTCCCCATCACTCTCCACTTGATGGAGGAATATCAGGCGACTCTTCCCTCAATTTGGAGAAATAACCCTTGCATTCTCTCCCATCCAAAACATGTAGCTGAATTATCGGAAGCAGTGAAGGAATTCTTTCACTTGAATGCTGGATCTGTACAGAACCCGCTTGTTGTCTGGCAAACGCACAAAGCCTTTGTCAGGGGACTCCTCATTAAACTCAACATTATGGATAGGAGAAAGAGAGAGGAGGAAATCACAAATACACTTGCAACTATAGCCCAATTAGAAAGGACTAATAAGGTACACCCTTCGGCTGAGGGATCAGACAGACTAAGGAGTGAGAGAGACAAGTTGCTACATCTCCTTAATAGAGATTTTACCAAATCTTTAACCTATTTGAAGGCTAAGGCATATGCACAAGGCAACAAGGCAGGCAAACTCCTTGCCAACAAACTCAAGCACCAAAGGGTCAAATCTAAGATCCCTTATGTCAAACATTCTGCGTCCGGGGCTAAACTGTATGACCCGAGAGACATTGCTGAACAGTTCAGACAATTTTACCATGACCTTTATAATTTAAATGACACAGTACCTTTGCCAGACAACTACGAGAAACTTCTCGTTGACTTTCTGGATAAAGCCCAGTTGCCCATGTTGACTCAGACGCAGCTATCTTCTCTAAACGCACCTATTACTCAGGGCGAATTACAGAAAATAGTTGCCTCTCTTCCAGCAGGGAAATCACCCGGACCGGATGGACTATCAAATGAGTATTACAAGAAACTCCACACTCCACTGCTCCCCTATATGTTAGAAATTTTCAATAGGGTGATGGATGGCACACCATTCTTGCCGTAAATGCTTCAGGCAGTAATAGTGGCGCTACCTAAGCCGGGCAAAACCCCAGACGCTCCTCAAAATTTTCGGCCTATCTCTCTGTTGAATTCCGACATAAAGATATTTGCCAAGTTGGTAGCTAGTAGATTGTCAGTGGCCCTAACATCCTTAATTGCCGACGACCAGTCGGGCTTTGTAAAGGGTAGACAGGCATCAGACAACACTAGGAGACTTTTTGACATTCTGAACGCAGCCGAGTTAAAGAAAATTTCAATGGTGGCGGTGACGCTGGACGCAGAGAAGGCGTTCGACCGCCTTCGCTGGTCGTACACCTTTTCAGTACTCTCCAGAATGGGCTTTATAGGTCCCATTATCAATGCTATTAAAGGATTATACGCTAATCCATCAGCGAAAATTTTAATTAATGGCATTCTATCTGATAGCTTCGGAATTACCAACGGCTCCCGCCAGGGATGTCCCCTGTCCCCCTTGATATTCATCCTTGCGCTTGAGCCTTTGGCCCAACATATACGATTGTCACCAGCAGTGGAGGGGGTTCGGATTGGGGATAAGTCCCATGTAATCTCACTTTACGCGGATGACATAATCCTGACACTTACAAAGCCTAGCCACTCTTTAGAACAGGCGTTTTCTATCATCTCCCATTTTGGCTTACTATCCTATTACAAACTCAATAGCTCCAAATCGCAAGCCCTTCCCATTAACATAGAATTGTCTGAATTATTGGCATTAAAAAGAAAATTCGTGCTTGATTGGCAACCCACTACCTTACAATATCTGGGTATTTCGCTCACCCATCCTTGCTCGTTTGCAGGCCAGAGCAACTACACCCCCCTGCTGTCGACAATGACGAAAGACTTCGCCAGCTTTGGGATGAAGGACGTATCTTGGACAGGACACGTAGCAGCGTTCCAAATGATGGTCCTCCCAAAACTGATTTATGTGTTTAGAGCATTGCCTATTCCAGTTCCCAACACGTTCTTTGTTGCAGCCCAGAAAATCCTGAATACCTATATCTGGGGCCCTTCCAGGCCTAGGATAGCGCATCTCATAATGACCAAGAGGAAAAAGGTAGGCGGAGTTGGTCTCCCTTCCATCAAGGACTATTTTACCTCTATCGGTCTTTCTTTCCTTCGGGAGTGGTGGTCTGTGAACTCGGAGAAGCCCTGGGTGACAATAGAAAGTCACTTTACCTCCGGAGGCTCCCTACGAGATTTGCTATGTCAATGCTTATGGAAACTACCTCAGCAGAAGGCTATGCTTTTAACTGTTAGTCACGCCTGCTCTCTTTGGTCGCAGTTCCACCGCTCCCAGGGGTCGAGGAACACACCGAAGCCTAGCCTAATATCAATGTTAGCCCTGGAGGGACTCATTGGAGATATCAACCTCTCTAATTGGAGGTTACATGGAATCATTTCACTTGATCAACTATACGTTGACTCGGTTTTCACTACATTTGAGCACATACATGTCAAATACGACCTCCCCAACTCTGAATTTCTGTCTTACCTACGTATCAGGAATTGTCTAGAAAAGCTTCGTAAAGCAGATATAAGAATTCACGATGGTATTCTCACTCTGTTCTGCTCCCAGAAACGATTAACAGCTAATTACACTAGGCAGATATACGATCTTATAAGGGGAAAAGATAAGTTTGTTAAACTGCAGCCTATGGTACGTTGGGAGCGGGAGCTGGGACAAGAATTCTCATCTGCTGAGTGGGCTACTGCAACGAAATTCGCAGCCTCTGCCTTTAAATGTGTGACAGACTCAGAAGCGGCTGTTAAAACGTTACTCCGCTGGTACTACACTCCTGACAGACTATGCCACATGTATCCTGGCACCTCAGCGTGTTGTTGGAGGAAGTGTGGTACCACGGGTACCCTTTATCATATTCTATGGTCCTGCCCAAAATTGCTGAGTTACTGGAAACACGTATTTGAAATAATATCACGAGTTTTACATATCCAAATCTCACCTTCTCCAGGATTAGCCTTACTGTTTGTGGGTATTGATGCTTTCCCCTACGCTGCTGGGAGATTGATGGGCACGATTCTCATCCATTCCAAACTGGTCGTTACCAGACATTGGAAGTCTCTCAACCCTCCAGTCAGCGAGGAGGCCATTACGGCATTAAATGTGACATATCGGTACGAGCGCCGTTTACCGGCCGCCCTTATTAATGTTTCACTTAGAGACAAAGTATGGGACCCTTGGCTAAAAAGCTCTTACTATGCTTCATAGATTGGGCGTCACCTGCTGCTCCAAACCCATGCCCTTCTTGCTTGGGGCACACCCCCCCTGCTCCTGCTCCAGTCATGTCATGTTCTGGTTACTGTTGATTTGTTCTATTACTTCACATCTTTATCCAACAGAGCTTATTGAGATACCATCATCCTGCCGAATGCGAATGTTGCCATCCACTCACTGACCAATACTGAAGTGGTGGAGGCAAATACGATTCATACTGGCGGTGTCAGGTTGGCAGCATCCGAGCGGATGCCCTGGTACTGCCTTTACCCTATAGATGCTTTTGTGCAGGTTACCCTCTGCTACTTACCAATGGAGATTGTGCCTTCGTAGCTTCTCCGAATCGCACCTTCAGGCGCCTAAACGCGGATCCCTCCATAGGTTATATGTATGTTATGTTCAGACGTTCTAGGGAGCGAAGAATGTGGTGAAGTGTCTGAAGAATGTGAAACGTTGTAAGTCCCCATTTCATGCTGTTCCTCGATTCGATATGTGCTAATGTACTGCAACTTCATATAATGGTGGCTGCGTCCGCACAATCCTATGTGCTTGTACTTTTATATGCCTTGCAAAAATCTTAATAAAAACTGATTATACTTTAAAGGTTCTCATTCATTGGGTAATCATGTATTTTATCTGAAATCAGAACCAGGGATCACTGTCCCTATAAAGCAGAGGGGACTGCTACATGATCAGGCAATATCTGATTGGTTGAGATACAGCTCTTTGTACAGACTTATCACAAAAATAGGGATCCCTGAGTCCAAATTAATTGACTGACAGTCATGCATGGATACTGCCACTTCTTTTAGTTTTACAGGACTACAAAAAAAAAAACAAGTGCAGTGCTTCGATTTCTCCAAAAGTCATTGGCGTACACACTATCCATGGGGCCCCGGTGCCAAACTGATTCATGGGGCCCCCTCCCCGTTGCCCCCCCCCCCATTTCTGAGAGCGCTGCTAAGGGCCATTTCAGCCCCAGTTTACTACTAAAATTAAAAGTTTTGGCTCAAAAAAGTATATTACAAAAATGTTACCTATCACTTGCCCTACACTTAATCAAAAAAAAATAATAATAATTTATATGGCAGTTACACTTTGGGCTACTAAGGGCTCTTTCAGTGCATCTAATCCGCTGTGTGAATGAGTGCCAAACCCCATTCCAGACAGCAGAGACTCGGAGCAGTAACATGATTAACTGTGATCTTTTAACTACAAAATCACGGGGGCAACTTTATCTCACTTTGATTTTACAATAGAAAGGTCACAGAGCAGCACAGAGCATTATCTATCATGTCACTGCTCCATGTCTCTGCTGTCCAGAACGGGGCTTGGCTCTCTTTCACGCAGCAGATTGCCTACACAGGATCCGCTCATGTTAAAGAGCCACAAGCCCAATGGCTACACTCACCCCGTCCTAATAAAATCTGGTCCTACCTCATCCAGGGTGTCGCTGGCGTCGGCGTGATGTCCGCTGGATCCAGAACAAGGTCCCTGTGGGGAGAAAAAAAGAATAATCACATCAGGAAGGGATGGTGACTGCCCCTGTGAAATCACCACCACCAGTTGTGCTGGCCTGTAAGACTGAGCCATGCCAACATATAGCAGAGTAATCTAGTGCTACCACACAGTATTAATGCCCACCTTTGTTCCTGTAACAGTAGTTATACTCAGATATGTGCCCCCCTCACAGTAGTTATGCCAAATATGTGCCCCCGTAGAGTAGTTATGCCCAGTTATGTGCCCCCTGACAGTAGTAATGACAGATTATGTGCCCCCTCACAGTAGTTATACTCAGATATGTGCCCCCTCACAGTAGTTATACTCAGATATGTGCCCCCTCACAGTAGTAATGCCAAATATGTGTCCCCTCACAGTAGTAATGCCAAATATGTGCCCCCTCACAGTAGTTATGACCAGAATATGTGCCCAATGTGGGGAGTCGCTCTGGTAGATAGCGGTGCGGGTGCAGTACCGAGGCAAAACAAGGAGTCCAGAATTGTGCAACAAACAGTGTTTTATTCACACTGACACAAAAATAAACAGAAACAGTCTCTTGGTGGTAATTCACACAGGCCAGACACAAGGAGGCAAAGCAAAACAGGCCAACACAGGTTCAGTCACCTGGGAGGTGTAGGTGCAGGTTCGCACCACGCTGTCGGCCCCGCCGCAGGAGAATCCAGCTTCAGGTAGCCAGGAACAAAACACCTCCTTGCTGAGCTCTTTCCTCCAGGACAGAGAACTCCTCAGCCCTGTTAGCAGCTCCAGGATAATCACCTCCTTGCTGTTAAGGAGGCTGCCTTTAAAGGGGCCGGATAAAGTCCGGCCTGGACCGTGGGAGTAGGCACCCACCCTACACTTTACCTACTCCCAGTAAGAGCCGGCCCGGATTAGCTTTGCAGCCAAACTAAGTCACAGAGTCTAGCAGCACTAGCTGCTGCAGACAAAAACCCGGCTCTCACCTCACCGAGGCCAGCAACCTCGGTGACACGTACCTGCCATCGCATATGATACCTTGCACCCTCTTACACACCCCCTTTGTTCAACCCTGAGGGGTGAACACACGTGAGGCAGTGGACGCGGGACAGGGCATCTGCGTTGCCCTGCAAGCGGCCTGCCCTGTGTTCCACGGAGAATTTGAAATTTTGAAGGGATAGGAACCACCTGGTGACCCGAGCATTCCTCTCCTTGGCCTGACTCATCCACTTGAGGGGGAATGGTCGGTCACCAGACGGAACCTCCTCCCTAACAGGTAGTAGCGGAGAGATTCGAGTGCCCACTTGATAGCCAGGCACTCCCTCTCCACTATACTATATCTGGACTCAGCGGGACTGAGCTTACGGCTCAGGAAGACAACGGGATGTTCTTCCCGTTGACCTTCTGCGACAGTACCGCACCGAGGCCTACCTCCGAGGCGTCGGTCTGTACGACAAACTCCTTGTTGAAGTCGGGTGTCACCAAAACCGGGGACCCACACAGGGCCGACTTCAACGCGGAGAAAGCCTCCTCCGCCTTCTCACTCCAGCTAACCCTCCCAGACTTTCGCCCCTTCAACAGGTCTGTCAATGGCGCTGCTATTGTGGCAAAGTGGGGCACAAACCTCATGTAGTATCCTACAATCCCCAGGAACGACTTTACCTGCCTGGTGGTGACCGGTCGGGGCCAGTTGCGAATGGCCTCTACCTTAGTTACCTGAGGTTTGATGACTCCCGCCCAATTACATATCCCAGATATTTGGTCTCTTCCAACCCAATCGCACACTTTTTTGGATTGGCGGTTAGTCCAGCTTTCCTCAGGGCATCCACTACCGCCTGCACCTTGGGTAAATGGCTTTCCCAGTCGGTGCTGTGGATGACTACATCATCTAAGTAGGCCGAGGCGTACCGACGATGTGGTCGCAGCACTATGTCCATTAACCTTTGGAAAGTGGCGGGGGCGCCATGCAGGCCAAAGGGTAACACCTTGTAGTGATATAGGCCCTGCTGGGTAACAAACGCGTTTTTCCTTAGCCGTCTCCGTTAAGGTTACCTGCCAGTACCCTTTAGTGAGGTCCAGCACAGAAAAATAACGGGCTTGTCCTAAATTTTCAACAAGCTCGTCTACTCGGGGCATGGGATACGCGTCAAACTTGGATACTTCATTTAACTTGCGAAAGTCGTTGCAGAACCGCAACGTCCCATCCGGCTTAGGTATTAGGACTATGGGACTGGCCCACTCACTTTTCGACTCCTCAATGACATCGAGCTTCAACATTAACTGCACTTCCTCCGCGATGGCCCGCCGCCGAGCCTCGGGTACCCGGTATGGTTTTAACCGGACCTTGGCCTGAGGCTCAGTGACGATGTCATGTCGGATGAGAGACGTGCGGCCAGGGAGGTCCGAGAACACATCCGTGTTCCGACTGAGGAACTCCCTGACTTCCTGAACTTGTGTGGAAGACAGGCTGTCTGCAATTTTACCGTGGTTACGGCTTCACAGGCCTCGAACTGTGGGGCTGGACCCTTTTCACCTAGAAGCCCTGGTCGGGGGCTGTGGTCGTCGGCCGCGTCCCTATCTTTCCACGGCTTAAGTAAATTCACGTGGTACACCTGCTCCGGCTTGCGCCGCCCTGGCTGGTGTACCTTGTAATTTACTTCCCTACCTTCTCGATCACCTCATAGGGGCCCTGCCACCTAGCTAGGAATTTGCTGTCAAGGGTGGGTACCAGAACCAAAACCCGATCTCCCGGATTGAAGTCCCGTACCCGAGCCTGACGATTGTACACCCTACTCTGGGCTTGTTGTGCTGCCTCCATATGCTCCCGGACCAAGGGCAACACCCTTTCCATCCGTTCCTGCATCTGGGCGACATACTCAATGACACTTTTGTGGGGGACAGGCTGTTGTTCCCATGCTTCCTTGGCGATATCCAACAGGCCCCGAGGGTGTCTGCCATAAAGCAGTTCGAAGAGCGAGAACCCAGTAGAGGCCTGGGGCACCTCTCGCACTGCGAACATGGGATAGGGCAGAAGCAGGTCCCAGTCCTTCCCATCTCTAGACACCACCCTTTTTAACATATTTTTTAGAGTTTGATTAAACCTCTCAACAAGACCGTCTGTTTGCGGATGGTAAACGGACGTCCGTAACTGCTTTATACGCAACAATTTACACAGTTCCTTCATTACTTTGGACATAAAAGGGGTCCCTTGGTCTGTCAGAACCTCTTTTGGCAGGCCCACACAGGAAAACATCTCCATTAACTCTTTGGCAATGAGCCTAGCTGAGGTATGTCGCAGAGGCACCGCCTCCGGATACCGAGTGGCATAGTCGAGAACTACCAGAATGTGTTGGTGGCCCCTAGCAGACTTTGGTACAGGCCCAATTAAATCCATAGCGATTCGCTCAAAAGGTACTTCAATAATTGGCAGAGGTACCAGAGGACTACGGAAATGTGGCTGGGGGCTAGTTACCTGACAGGTTGGACAGGACTTACAATAATTTTCTACCTCCTTGAACACACTGGGCCAATAAAACCGCTGCAGTATGCGGTCCTGGGTTTTCTGCCACCCCAGGTGTCCCCCAAGAACATGTTGGTGGGCAAGCTCCATCACAAGCTTGTGATACGCTGTGGGCACCACCAACTGTTCAACAGGTTCACCTCGGATTTGGTTCACCCGATACAACATATCCTGCAGAACAATAAATCGTGGGAACATTAATTCAGCCCCTGGTTTCTGGGGTTTACCATCAATTTCCAGCACATTCTCCCAGGCCCTGGTTAGGGTTTGGTCCCGGTGTTGGGCGGTCCCAAAATTTTCCCTGGAGACATTGAGGTCTGCCAACGCAGGTCCCGGTGGCAAGTCCTCCGTGTCTCCCACCATTACACTCAGTGGGGTTGTCTCCCCACTACCGCTGCAGCAGTGGTCACCCCTACCGCTGGCCCTTCAGACTCGGGCTCCCAGGGTTCTGGCCTTCCAGTGGTATCAGGCCACTCTGCTAGGGTTACCCCTGTCTCAGGGCTATTAGACACCTTCAGCTCAGGCCACAGTGATGGAAAACCAGGGAAGTCTCTCCCAATTATCAGTTCATAGGGTAGCTTTGTGGAGATCGCCACCTCACAAGTCCAGGTGCCGGCCGCCGTGGACAGAGACATTACAGCAGTGGGATAGTCCTTTAAGTCTCCGTGAATGCACACCACACCCACTTTCCGGCCCGTATACTGGGTGGGCTGTACCAGGGCAGCACTTACCAGGGTTACCAGGCTCCCTGAGTCCAACAGCGCCACTGCCAGGTTATCCCCGACTTGCACCTGGCACAGATGACGATTGTCTATTGTCTCGGGGGTGCCGGTCGCACACAGTCTCCGGGCATACATGGAAGCCCGGTACCCATAATTAGTCTCCATGGGTTCCCCCACTGTGGACAGTTGGCCCTTATGTGTCCAGGCTCCCGACACTGCCAGCAGACCACTGGGGACGGATCTGCAAGAGGTACATCCCGGGCGGGTTTGGCCGGCCGCCGGGACTGGGGTGGAGACTTCCGGGTTTGACTGGCCCCCTCCCAAAAGAACCCCTTGCAGGTTTCTGGTGGCCTCATATCGCTCCACCAGGTCGACCATCTCAAGGGCATTGGTGGGGATACCTGGCCGATCCAGTGTTGAAGGGGGTAAGGCAAGGCCCTCCAGAACATGTCAGCCAGCAGACGGTCCAGCATAGCAGTCGGACTTAGAATGTCAGGCTGCAGCCATTTTTGCAACCGTTGCAGCAACTCATAGTACTGCGGCCTGGCGGGTTCAGCCGCTTTAAAGTCCCACTGGTGGACCCGCTGAGCCCGGACCAACACGTTTACCCCCAGTCTGGCCAGGATCTCCCCTTCACCGTGGAATAGTCAGCAGCCTGGTCATCTGCCAAATCAAAAAAAACTTGCTGGGGTCCGGATGCCAGGAACGGAGCAACCACCTCGGCCCACTGGTCACGGGGTAACTTTTCCCTCACGGCGACCTTCTCAAAGACCGCCAGGTAGGTCTCCACGTCGTCTGCGGGGGTCATCTTTGGGATCGCCGCACGGACCGCTTTCCGGGCATCATGGACGTGGTGGGACGCTCCTGCCGCCTGTAACGCCATCACCTGTTGTAGCAGTAGCTGGTTGGTCTCCCGCTGCTGCACGTTAGCCTCTATGAGAGCCTTCACAGCAGCCTCCATGTTGCCAGAAATTCCTGCTTGCAACTTTGCTGGCTTAATATATATCATGCACTTTAGCAAAAAAAACTTCGGCGTTCACGCCAGCCTCACTGCGCATGCCCGCATCCTCCACCAAATGTGGGGAGTCGCTCTGGTAGATAGCGGTGCGGGTGCAGTACCGAGGCAAAACAAGGAGTCCAGAATTGTGCAACAAACAGTGTTTTATTCACACTGACACAAAAATAAACAGAAACAGTCTCTTGGTGGTAATTCACACAGGCCAGACACAAGGAGGCAAAGCAAAACAGGCCAACACAGGTTCAGTCACCTGGGAGGTGTAGGTGCAGGTTCGCACCACGCTGTCGGCCCCGCCGCAGGAGAATCCAGCTTCAGGTAGCCAGGAACAAAACACCTCCTTGCTGAGCTCTTTCCTCCAGGACAGAGAACTCCTCAGCCCTGTTAGCAGCTCCAGGATAATCACCTCCTTGCTGTTAAGGAGGCTGCCTTTTAAAGGGGCCGGATAAAGTCCGGCCTGGACCGTGGGGAGTAGGCACCCACCCTACACTTTACCTACTCCCAGTAAGAGCCGGCCCGGATTAGCTTTGCAGCCAAACTAAGTCACAGAGTCTAGCAGCACTAGCTGCTGCAGACAAAAAACCCGGCTCTCACCTCACCGAGGCCAGCAACCTCGGTGACACGTACCTGCCATCGCATATGATACCTTGCACCCTCTTACACCCCTCACAGTAGTAATGCCAAATATATGCCCCCTCACAGTAGTTATGACCAGAATATGTGTCCCCTCAAATTAGTAATGCCAGATTATGTGCCCCCTCACAGTAGTTATGCCAGATTATGTGTCCCCTTGCAGTAATATTCCCAGATATGTGTCCCTTCACAGTAGTTATGCCAAATTATGTGTCCATTCACAGTATTTATGCCCAGTTATATGCCCCCTCAAAGTAGATATGCCCAGATATGTGCCCCTTCAAAATATTTATGCCCAGTTATGTACCCCCTCACAGTAGTTATGCCCAGATATGTGCCCCCTCACAGTAGTTATGCCACATTATGTGTCCCTCACATTAGATATGCCCACATATGTGCCCCTCACAGTGGTTATGCCCAGATTACCTTCCCCCTCACAGTATTTATGCCAGCTTAGGTGCCCCCTCAAATTAGTTATGGCCCCCCTCCTGCCCTTTGCCCCCAGTCTGCAGCCTTAGAAAAAAAAACATACTTACCTTCTTCCCTGATGACAGGCTTCCACCATCACATCACGCTGCTGGCTGTGCTGAAGGCAGATTCCCGTGTTTTCAGCTCTCCTCCCACAGCCAGCAGCGCCATGTGGGGCCAGCAGGGGGAGCTCCTGAGCTTTGAAGATCAGTGACGCAGGGATGAGAGAGGTTTCCCTGCTTCACTATAGAAGCAAAATGCCGACCAGCCGGGTGTGAGTGAGTGCGCGCCCCCCCTCCCCCTCCCCCACATTATACATGTAATGGAGCACTCTGATTGGGCCCGAAATTGCCACTGTACTTCATGCTGGGCCCCTTCAGAGTGCTTCATTACATGTGAGTACAGCGGTATTTAACAGGCTTTAGGGTGGCCTGCCGGCCTGGGGGGTGGGTCCACAGGCGGCCGGGCCCCCTGGAGTGCCGGGCCCGGTCGCAAGTGCGACCCCTGCGACCCCTATATGTACGCCACTGCCAGAAGTCTATTAGAAATGAGTAGAGTGGCAGTGCGCATTTGTAACTGTCAGTCCATTCAGTTAATGACTCCTATTCTCATGATCTGTGGAAATCTCCAGATACTTATCACCTATCCTGTGGGAAAGCAAAGTGGAGGAGCTAAGGTGTACAGAGTGGGTACAGTGCTCTTTCAGTTCCCTGTTAGCTCAGTCCAGTGGGGCTGAGCAGGACCCTATGTATTTATCAGGGTAGCAGCAGGCGGCACAGTGCCATAAGCTTTAATGGCTGACTGCACCAGCGAGCCTGTGAGCTGACTGCATGATCTAATCCTCCTCCTCCTTTGGAAACACGTTGAGGTAGGGCAAGCATAGCAGGTGCTTTTGGTTATATTGTCTGGGAATGTATAACAATGTAACAGTTGATGTACACCACCTATTCTACATAAGTCTATACACTCTATTACTAACTAAAACAATTAGATCAAATAGTGTTGGTTTAAGTGCCTATTATATATGGTTTCAAAACTCTCTCCCTCATAATTCCCTACAAGCCTGATCTGTACAAACATTATATGGGACCTTGTGCCCAAATATTTTTTAACCTGTATTGAATACCCTAGCAGGCATTATGTCTGGTTTGATAGGGTTGATATTGCTAACAGATTCCCTTTAGAAAGCTACAGAAGTAAGTAGGAGTTGTTCTTTGGTGTGCAGACAAGTAGATATTAAACGGAAACCTTTATTGCAGCTAAAGCTTTCAAATCCTTTGCTGGCTTAATTTACATTTTTTACCTTATATTAATTGAACTTCCCATTATGTGATGAAGTTGTTAAAGTGTGATTTAAATCTATTTCAATTAGACTTCTAAATATGCTAATTGATTCATGCATAGTAATATTTGAGATTAAGATAGAACTTAATTTCTAATCAGTTTAGTATATTTGATAACTGATTACTGTTATCCAAATACTGTATGATTCAAAGTCACCCTGAAGCAGGTAGAATATAAATGATCTACCACAGAGGTAGTGATAATGCATTTACCAGATAAACTTTGTGTGGGCCACATATAAAGCTATACCACAGTCCTTATTTATTATAGAGTGTGTGCCATGAAAATTATGAATAAGTTTAATGAATCTATTAGCATAGATTAGATTTTTTATCCAAACAGTTAACAATTGCAGCCCCGGTAGCTACATGATGTACTGTGATATGGTCATAGAAACAAAATCTGATCAATGAAAAACAGGGTGAATTGCTGGTAGTTAGGTCCATTCATATTAAATCCCTTTATCACAAGAAGGATCAGATCTGAACACAACAGACAAAGGAAATAGAGATGAGTGAACATTTTGAGATGGTTCGGTTTTAATTTGTTGATATATAACATCATCTAGTCTCCAAGGACCCTATGTTATCTCTTTTCAGAAATATTTTATGAATTTTTGCTTTTTCTCTCCCACCCTCCCCTCTCCCCAAGCTCTTGAACGTAATGACAGCAATAGTAAATGTGTCAGAGTGATACTTACATACATAGTGTAAGAGGGCGCAAGGTGCCGTCATGGACGGACGATACGTGTCACCGAGGTTCCTGGCCTCGGTGAGGTGAGAGCCGGGTTTTTATGTGTCAGCAGCAGCTAGTGCTGCTTGACATTGTTAGTTAGTTTGGCTGCAAAGCCAATCCGGGCCGGCTCTTACTGGGAGTAGGCAAAGAGTTGGGTGGGTGCCTACTCCCCACGGTCCAGGCCAGACTTTATCCGGGCCTTTAAAAGGCAGCCTCCTCAGCAGCTGAGGGTGTGATTGTCCTGGAGCTGCAGATGGTGCTGTGGAGCTCTCTGGGCTGGAAGCAGGAGCCCAGCAAGGAGGAGTGCAGACGGCCTGGAAGCCTGAGGTGGATTATCTTGCGGCTGGGCCGACAGCCAGGTGCGAACCCGCACCTAAAACCTCCCAGGTGATTAGAACCTGTGTTTGGACATTTTGTTTTACCTCACGTTTTCTGATGTGTGTGATTTAACACCAAGTGACTGTTCGCTGTTTATTTTTGATGCAAGTGTGAATAAAACACTGTTTGCTGCACCTTCTGGACTCCCTTTTGCCTCTATACTGAACCCGCACCGCTGTCTACCAGAGCGACTCCCCACAATAGCTATAGGTAAATGCATGTTTTTTTGATGGTGTTACCGAACAGTGTGTTTAAAAAGACACTGTACCTGAACATGTGTTATGATTTTTCACATTCAAAAGCTTTCAAAAATTGTCCCTTATCGGGGGCAGATGGTGTTGAAACACACATTTTGTTATGGGATTTAAAAAACAAAACAAAAACAGTAGCTTGTTGAGGGGCCAAACATCCAAAAATTATGGCTTGACAGGGTCAGAATACCTACCCATTCAACACGCACAACTACTTGTCAGAAGAAAAAGAGGCTGGTTCGGAATGATATTAGAAAAATTGGAAGCAGCAGCAGTACAGTGTGGATGTGGAAAAGGTAAAGTATTAGAAGCACTTGCCTGCAATAGTAGTGGCAGCAGAAGTAGCATGGCGTGGAATATAGAAGGCAGTAGATCACTTGTCTATGGGTAGTGGTATTGATAATAGTGGTAGAAGTAGTGGTAGTAGTAGTAGCAGTTGTGTAGGGGATTACCACCATACAGAACATGACATGCTGACAACATGATGGTAGGCAGGAAGGCAAGCAGAGAGCAAAAGTGGCACGTTGAGGCACCAACTGCTGCATTGGAGTGTGAAAATCCTCCTGAATCCATGCCTGGTTCATTTTGGCAAAAGTGATGTTTTAGACACTGGTGGAGGACAACTTGGTCCATTTGGGTGTCACCACTCCTCCTGCAGTGCTGAAAACCCTCTCCGAGATGACACTGGAGGCTGGGAAAGAAAGAAGACAGAGAGCATATTATGCCAGTTTGGCCAGTGTCCTAGTCTGCCTGCCCAGAAATCCATGGTGTCAGGGAACGGGTATGTGCTGGAGACGGGACATGGTGTAGGTAGACCTCAAGTTGGGCTTTGAGGCGAGAGGTCTCCGCTTGCTGATGTGTCTCAGCCTGCCGCGGCTCATGAGGATACTGCTCCATCATATGGGGGAGACTGAACTGGCTGCTGCAGCTTCTACTGCTTGCTTGTGGTGGAAGGAGGTGGGGGCAGAGAGGGGCCTCCCTTTTAGATATGCTGGTGGCGTTAGTAGTTGGAGATGTGTCCCTGAACTATCTGCCACTGCATTGGATAGTGTCAGGCTGTGCAGAGGAATACCTCTAACCAGTGTCAGACTGGGGTACCTAGGGCCCGCTAGTGTGACTGATTCTGGGGGCTCCTGCACACAAACTTATTTTTTTTCCGTGTCCATACCATTTTCTTTTTGTGGCCTGTATGTGAAACCATTCACTTCAATGGGGCCGGAAAAAAAACGGAAATGACTCCATGTGCATTCCGTGTCTGTATGTACGCATGTCCGTTACGCAAATTTATAGAACATGTCCTATTATTGTCGGCATTACAAACAAGGATAGGGCTGTTCTATTAGAGGCCAGCTGTTCTGTTCCGCATAATGTGGAATGCACATACCAAGTATCCACGTTTTGCAGATCTGCAATTTGCGGACTGCAAAACATCCAACAAACATATTCATGAGTCCTTACAGTGATAACAGAAATATTAAAGATGAAGCATGTGGTAGACACTCACAGCAAAATGCACAAACATACATGTGGCAGAATTTAGGCCACTTTCACACTTGCAGTAGAAGAGTCTGGCAGGATGTTCAGGCGGGGGAACAGCCTGCCGCATCCGTACTAACACTAGCCAACCATACCGCCGGAAGTCCGCTGTTTTTGTCTGGCCACCTCTCGGCATGTTTGCTGTGCTGCACGGTGGGCTAGTGTAAGCACGGATCTGGCAGGCTGTTCCCCCATTGGAATTGCCGGCCGGACCCTGCTACTACAAGTGTGAAAGTAGCCTTACACATATATGGATATCCTGCTCTTAAGTCAGAAACAAGACACAAGCAGTTCCCATCACACAGAACACACTTAAAGGGGCTGCCTCATTTCAACAAATGGCATTTATTATGAAGAGAACGTTAATACAATTGTATTCTTATTCTCCATATTGGCTATTTTCCATCACAATATACACTGCTCATATCCATGGTTTTGACCACTCTGCAATCCAGCAGTGGTGGCCGTGTTTGCACACTATAGGTAAAGGTGTTGGCTTATGCGTACTTCCAGCCTTTCCCTATAGTGTGTAAGCTCGGCCACCGCTGCTGGATTGCAAGGTGGTTGTAACCACAGATATGTGCTGTGTATAATGTGATGGAAATGAGGCAATATGGATGACAATAATATATTAGTAAGTGCCTTGTATTAACTTTCTCTACATGATAAATGCCATTTACTGAAGTGAGACAACCCCTTGTAATTTCAGCGTGGTTAATGTGCCTTAACCGTTAATTCTTTCTTTTTACAGGTACCACCAGCAAGGACCGTTGGATCCAGCCACCAATTAGGAGCCAGGAGCTGTCACCCGCCAGAACTGCCGTTGACCACAAGCTCCAGCCTGTTACCTGGTAAGTAAATCACTGCATTAACCATTACCATGCCAGTGTTATACAATGGACCGAACCAGGACACCATGTGTCCCCTCCATTGTATAACACAATGGGGATGGGGCCTGTCATGGTGTCCTAGGACAATAATACAACCTAACACTAGTGCAAATGCATAAACATTTTATTGAATAAAATCCACTTAAACGGATAAAAACATGGCTTAAATAATAAACTGGTGTGGAAAATAAGGGCCGCGATGTCCTATTATTATACCAGCAGCTTAAATAACATAACACAACTGTCCGCTCGAGACCGAGCGACTTACCCATGCGCCATGCACTACCTACGCGAGCCCTTTTCAATCATGTTTTGAACACCAACAATTACTATATCAAAACCGATATCAGAGAGAATAGAAGACTGTCTGTCCAAATACAAACCCTCCACAAACCCTTCCATTTCTATGTGTCTATAAGCAACATGACCCGTGGAGTTGATGTATCTTTGAAGATATTTATTAATCTTTTTCCTTATTTTCTCTAGAAAAGAAAGATTCTTATCACCCCAGAAGAGTCTGGGAATCATCTCAGAAAAACATAGGTATGTTCAAGGAAATAACGTTGAAATCCTAACCCAAATTCTTTTAAACTCAGTTATAAAATAAAAAGAGCTCATTCTACCTATGTCATTTTCTCCCACATGAATAATGAGAATATCAGGAGAAGGCAAATTGTCAGACATTTTAAAAAGATGAAAATAAATGTCCTTAAGTTTTAGTCCTGGGATTCCATTCCAGCAAATCACAATGTCTTCCGTAAGACCGATCTTATCAACAAATCGTCTGTCCAAAGCTCTGGATTGCGCTCCCGAAACAATCTCATTCCCTAGAATCCAGATTACATGTGGCCTGGAACCTGTGAATTAAACTAAGATACTATTAGGTCCGGGCGTAAATAAATTTTGTACCTATTTGACTTCCATCTTCCAATTTGTTTAATACAATTCTCACAAAGTCCCAGCTGATCCGCAAGGGTAGCTGCCCCTATTCTAAAAGAGTGTGCGGAAAATTTAAGGTGAGACAATCCTGAAAAACGAAGACACTCTGATAGGATGAAATTAAATTGGTATCTAGTTAATGGGGAGCTGTCATGATGTGAGAATAACGGTGAGTTAACATCCTTAATTTTTTAAATCGAACCAGTTGACTAGGGCAGCAACAGGGCATAGGAAGCAGTCATTAAAAGAATTAAGAGTTAAAATATGGCCCAACTGCTTTTGATCAGTTTTAGATTTTCTAATGTTAATTTGAACTTTAGATTGCAGGAAAACAAAGTCTGAGGCCAAAATAGGAGGTAAATCACTTTTGTTTCTTGCAGTAATTTCTCCAATGCGAAGAGCCGCAAAGAAAGATATTATGAAGGCAGTTTTAAAAAGGGACACCTCCAAAGCAGAGGAGCAAACTGACAGTAAGACTGAAATGATTTGACTAAGGTTATTTAAAGTAAAAGGTCTAGTCTGGGGCATGGGAGGTTGAATCCTTTTTAAACCCTTTAGAACCATTTTTATCAAGAAAATTAAATTAATTGGTGGTTGACCAAAAAGTTTAAAGAAGAAGGGCAAACCTGCAAAAATTTTGTCAATACTGGCAGCAGAGAGATTCCTGCCGACTAAATTGGAAACAAAAAGGCAAAGATTGTTTGGAGAACAATCAAATCCATTGGAAGCACAAAAAGACTTCCAGGAATTCCAAGAACTCTCATAAGAATTCCAAGTAGACTTAGCTACCGAATTTTTAATGAGATTTAATGTGTGATCCAGATGTCACAAAGGAAAGGGGGGCAAGGTAAGTTTACCTGAGCAGCCGAGGGATGCAATTCTCGAAATTTCTGCCAATCCTGTCTGGATAAAGCATCCGCAATTAGGTTGCATTTTCCCTGAATGTATTTCGCCTTAAGCCAGATGTTACATAATAAGCACTGCACAACAATTTCTCTGAGCAGAGAGGTTACATGTTCAGATCTTGATGACAGACAATTTATGGCGAAAACGATGCCTTGGTTATCTGTAATCAATAAGATACGTTAGAAAGTTGGGATTTCCAGATGGTCAGCGCCACAAGAACTGGAAACAACTCTATCAAAATTGAATTCCTGGTGAAGCCAGAATCAATTCATCCTTGTGACCAAGACATAGCCGACCATTCATCACGGAAAATGACACTGTATCCAATTGACCCTGCTGCGTCAGAGAAAAGGCTCAAAGCATCAGTGTCAACGAACTCCGATTGCCAAATCGTGTGTCCGTTAAAACACGTTAAAAAGTTTCGCCATATGGCCAAATCCTCTCTCATCGGTCTAGTTAAGCAGATATGGGCATATGGCGATTTAACACCCCTGGTTGCAGCATAAAGCCATTTAGAAAAGACCCCACACATTGGGATCACCCTGCTGAAAAAATTTAGAGATCCCAGAAGTGACTGAAGCTTCTTAAGAGTGGTTTTCTTTTTAATCAATAAAAAAGAAATTTGCTGTGAACAAAACGTAATATTCTCGAGAGGCACACGGAATTCCATGTTTTTAGTGTCTAATTCTACGCCCAAAAAAGATAGTGTAGTAGTGGGGTAAACCGTTTTTTCAGTAGCAAGAGGAATACCAATTTTTTTTTACATAGAATTTTTTTTATTAAGCATGAACATGCAATCATCCATGTCAGCTCGACCGAAAAAAAGGAAGTCGTCTAGATAATGTATGGCCTCACCAAAGACAGGAGGAAGATACAACACCCAGTTCAGGAAAGTTGAAAAAGATTCAAAATAAAAACATGAAAGGGCAAAGCCCATGGGTAAGGCCTTATCAAAGAAGTAAGCTCCCTGGAATTGAAATCCCAGGGAGTTGAAACCAGATGGGTGTATAGGCAACAACCTGAAAGCGGATTTTACATCCGTTTTAGCAAATAATGCATTAGGACCCATTCTCTGTAGAATTTAAATTGCACTGTCGATCGAAGCGTAAGACACAGAAGCGAAATTCTTGTCAATTTCATCATTCACAGATAAATCTTTTGGGTAGGAAAGATGATGTATTAATCTGAAAGAACCTGGTTCTTTTTTCGTAACCAGACTAATGGGGGATAATCTGAAATTGGTGAAAGGCGGCGCTGAAAAGGGGCTAGCCACACGCCCTTCTTCAATTTCCTTAAAGATTTTTTCCAAAACAATTGACGGATTTAACTGAACAGACTTCAAATTATCGATGTGCGTGCAGCCAGACCCACGAAATTCAGGGACAAAAAATCCCTTACTGAAACCAAGAAAAAGTAATTTAGCTATCCATCGGTTTGGATAGCAGTTTAGCCATGGGATTAACTCTACTACTTTCACTGGTGTCCAAGCTTTTTCCATGACTATCTTTTGGAGGGTTACCATGTTTTTTGAAGCATCTAAACGCAGGGTGGTTGCCGGTACAGGATGAACATTCATGCTTATATTTACAGCTGTTGTTCCACCTGCATTGACTTTCGTTATAAGCGAAGCAGATGCCTCTTTTTTGTTGTGAACGAAAAAGCTGTTGCCGGTTTGGTATCATTAAATTGAGTCAGAGGCCTACATCTTTCGACCCCCACTCCATGCTTGGGACAACTTTTGACGATACATTTCGTCATATGAATTCCAAGCTGATCCGCCAAAGCTTCTGTATGCTTCCAAAATGGAATCCTGGTAAACAAAAAGTTTGCTACATAATTCCGAATGTTTTTCACCTAACACGGAAGAATAAAGCTGGAAAAAGAATAAAGCTAAAGATGGAAAAAGCTTGGACCCAGTTGAAAATGGACTTTACACGCTGGTACTTTTGGTCGTCCTCCACTTTATGATCTTTTTTATCAGACTTTAAATCTGATTTAGATGTCGGGAGCAGGGAATATAAATCAATGTATTCCCTATTCCAGATTTTTTCCTTTATGGCACCTTGAAGATGATATCCCAAGGGGGATACCTGACAAACTAAAGCTTCCTTATAAACAGATTCATTAACATTAACATTAGAGGATAAGATAGGCTGATCGATATTAATAACAGCCTCATTAGAATCCTGCCATACCCTCTTAACATTAATATCACCCTGCTTCTCCTTAGCTGAAATAAAATCTAAAAAGTCATTAAACAATTCCTTTTTGTCGAATTCATATACAGGAGGGATAGGCAAAGCACCACTCTCGATTCTCTCACCCTCAGAAGATCTGTGAGAAAATGTAGGGTGAGCAGCTGGAGAAGGTTCAGTGACGACAACAGGAGCAGGAGTCGGAGTGCAGCGGTCCCTGCCATGTGTCTTCTTTTGAGACTTCTTCCTGGGAGGAGAAGACTTGGACGACTTGTCCCGGGATCTGTGGGTGAACTGATTGGGTGAAAAAAATCACCCGATCTTTTCTGCGGCGTTTTGGATCCCATATGACAGAATCGTCATCGCGCGTGCGCGCGCAAGTGACGCAGGCCGCATCTCTAAGGTCCGTGTTCGCGATATCTACGCAGCATGGAGAAGTTGGTGAATTAGGAATCAGAGCTGAAGGCGGGGGAGGATGTTCAAGGCAACTCCGAAGTTAATCCTGACCCCCAAAGTCTTCAGCTTTAGAAATAAGTTGTTTTAAAAGGTCCTCCATGAAAAATAAGATGCAGAAAAAAGATGCAGGTCTGATACTTGTAATTTCAGCGCCGTCACTGCATTAACCATTACCATGCCAGTGTTATACAATGGACCGAACCAGGACACCATGTGTCCCCTCAATTGTATAACACAATGGGGATGGGGCCTGTCATTACCACCAATCTATGTACACTAGGGTCTTAAAGGGGTTGTTTCGCTTCTGTAAGTGGAATTAATTATGTAGACAAAGTTAATACAAGCAACTTACTAATATATTGTTATTATACATATTGCTTCCCTTGCTGGCAGGATTCATTTTTCCATCACATTATACACTGCTCATTTCCATTACAGACCTCCCTGCAATCCAACAGTGGTGGTCCTGCTTGCATACTATAAGCAAAAGCGTCAGCCTCTCTGGTGGCTGGGACCATGGGAGCACACATAGGCTAGTGCTTTATCCTATATTGTTCAAACAAGACCACCACTGATGGATTGCGGGGTGGTCGTAACCATGGAAACGAGCAGAGTATAATGTGATGGAAAAATCAATCCAGCCAGCCAAGGAAGCAATATGTATAATAATAATAATAATAATAATATGTTAGTAAGTGGCTTTTATTAACTTTATCTACATGATAAATCTGACTTACTGAAGTGAGACAACCCCTTTAGGACCACGTTCCCTTGATCATGGGGGTTCCAGCAGTCAGACCCCGTCCCCGACCAATCAGACACTTATCACCTGTTGTGTCATAAATGTTTCACCTTTTCACATTCCCTATCCTTAAAGGTTTTCTTTGTGTGTAAAAAAAAAAAAAAAATTTAAATCTGGCCAAAAATATGTGTCAAACTAAAATAGAAATGCTCGTCTATGCCTGTGTCTGTGTCCTGTGTCCACTTTTCCAGTTATCCTCTATTCACAGGATTGGGGATAACTAAGTGATCAGTGGGGGTCTGAACGCTGGAGCCCCCACTGATCCCTCTTCTTGACTAACTGGCAGGTCGAGCATCTGCCTCTCCATCCATTCTCCATGTGGTCACCGGAGATGGCGGAGTACTGCGCTGGCTAATTCCAGTGGTCCCAAAGAGACTGAATGGAGCAGCAGGGTGTATGTGTAGCCTGTCACACCTTAAAAAGGGGGAATAGGACCCATTCCTGGGATCAGTGGGGGTTTCAGAATCGGACCCCACTTTTCATATAGTTATGCCCTATGGTGTGGAGAAGATAACTTGAAAACCTGCACAACCCCTTTAAATCCTCCACCACTCCACCACCAGTATCTCTTTACATGGCAGCAGTGATGCCTGTAAATACAGAATATCATCACTGCCGCCATGTATACAATACGTGTCAATACTGGAGAATATGACATACTGTGCAGAATTTTTCGGGCATAAGTCCAACCCCATTTGCAGGTCACAACCTTTAACAAAACCCAAGCAAACGTGCTAGAGGAGGAACGTGAGCAAAGGGCACAAACGGAGGGTCATAACTGAAGCAGAGACATTAGGGTCACCTGAGGCAGGGTAATAGTGGGGATCCTGGAGCAGGGGTAACTGAAGAAGAGGCAATATTAGTGGTGCATTTAGAGTGGGGGCATCTGGAGCTGAGGCACTTATGACCGTGCACCTAAAGCAGAAAAATTAGGGTCACCGGAGGCAGGGTAATAGTGGGGATCCTGGAGCAGCTGCATGGGTATTTGGGGGGCAACTGGAGAAGATTAAATATTAGGGATGCTTTTAGAGTTGGGGCATGGGGGGGGCATCTGGAGCTGGGGAAATTATGGGGGTGCACCTAAAGCAGAGGCATTGAGGGGGACCTAGGGCAGAGTCCCCCCAATGCCACTCTGAACTCTGCAGAGAGCAGCACACATTTATAGATCTGTGTCTGCTATAAACAAATCCCCAATTTCCTCCTTACAGTCTCCTACAGCTCACTACTGTCACACACCTGAGAAATCAGCCCACCACCGCAGAGGAGTCCTTCTTTCCAGCAGCCTCAGTTTCCTGAAAGCAGGGAGGGCAGAGGGAGGCAGACACCTTCTCGCCTCCTTCACAGCCAGCAGCCCCAGAAGTCTAAAAGATACTGCGGGGCCTCCTGTACAATGTACACCAGTAGGAGGCTGCATCACTGTGCGATACTGCCACCTAGTGGTTACAATAATTATCTCTCCTGAGAAAGGAGAAATAATTACTAGTGATGAGCGAGCACCAAAGTATTCAGGTACTCGGTCCGAACACCTAGCGATATTTGTGCGCTCGGCCGAGCACCCGAGTATAATCGAAGTCAATGGGAGACAACCAGGCACCCCAGTCTAGGATGAGGGAAGGGTGCCTGGTCCATTGGAAAAGGCCAGAAGTGACAGAAACACCACCGAAATGGATCTGAAAAAGCCTGGGGACCATGTCTGGTTGCATCTTGGACTCCAATACAGTATGCTTCAGAACAATTGAATAGATCACCTCTAATATCGCTCTCGCCCTTCACTCTTATCTCCTGCTCCCCTGCTGGATTGGATTCTACCTGTATATGCGGGTACTTCTGTTATTTCTTCCTACCTTATTGCCCTTGCTTACAGTGTCCTCCTTCTTTCCTTGCTTCAGGTTTTGAAGCCGGGTTTTTTTTGGTGATGGGCATCTGTATTCCACAAGGAGCGTGCTCCGGCCAGTAGCACTGTGCTCCGAAGTCCCTGTGCTCGCGCTCCGTACAGGAGCGAGTGACGTCACTCTGCTAGATCTATGGGTTAGTGGTGGAGGCAAAACAGTTCCATGGGATGGAACTGTTTTGCCTCCACCACTAACCAGTAGCTCTAGCAGAGTCACGTCACTCGCCCCTTTTAATAATGTCTGCCCAACACACAGTTTTATAGGGGTGCATTGTATATCTCAGTATCAAGGAACACTGTAGTGAATAAGCCCATTTTTATAATGTCTGCCCAACACACTGCTTTATGATGGTGCAGTGTATATCTCAGTACCAAGGAACACTGTAGTGAATCAGCCCCTTTTGATAATATCTGCCCAACACACTGCTTAATGATGGCGTATTGTAGATGTCATTTCTGACACTAGAGGTAGGGGGGAGAGAATGACAAGAGGGGGGAAAGAATGACAGGGGGAGGGGAGTGAGGAATGACAAGAGGGGGGAGAGAATGACAAGGGGGGTGAAGAATGACAAGAGGGGGGAGAGAATGATAAGCTGGGGAAAGAGAATGACAAGAGGGGAAAGAGAATGACAAGAGGGGGAAAGAGAATGACAAGAGGGGGAAAGAGAATGACAAGAGGGGGAAAGAGAATGACAAGAGGGGGGAAGAGAATGACAAGAGGGGGAAAAAGAATGACAAGAGGGGGAAAGAGAATGACAAGAGGGGGAAAGAGAATGACAAGAGGGGAAAGAGAATGACAAGAGGGGAAAGAGAATGACAAGAGGGGAAAGAGAATGACAGGGGGGGGGGAGAGAACTGGCGTTAGTTAAAGGGGTACTGTGTGCTGTCCGCATCCGTTGCTCCGTTCCGTGCCCCCGCAAAAAAAATATAGCATGTCCTATTCTTGTCCGTTTTGCGGACAAGAATAGGCATTTCTATAATGGCCCGGATTCCGTTCCACAAATTGTGGAACGGAACGCGAATCAGCTTCCGTGTTTTGCGGATCCGCGATTTGCGGCCGAGTGCATGAGGCCTTAACAATGCTCCTAGGCTGCTAGTTCCTGCAAAGGTGTGCTGTATTCAGCTGTCTTCCCATTTCCTGCATATTCACCATCCGTTGTCTGACATGACTTCAGTACTGACCCTTCACTGATGGTCATGACCTCTGAATGTTTATTGTATTGTTCATATTCTGCCTGCCCTGACCTTGGTCTGTCCCTGACTACAGTTTTGTCTAATCCCTTGATGCTCTGAATCGGGGTCTCTTGGTTCCACCCCCCTCCCCCCCGGGTCAGCTGCCAAACATACAAGGACTACAGACTCTACCTCCATGCTTGCAATTGTAAACCAAGGCAATATCTTCCTTCTGATTATATAAAAATCTCCAAAATGTTAAATGAAAAAAAAAAAAAAAGTCTAACAGAAGGTGTGAATATGGGTTAAAAGCAGAGAAGATGGATATGGGTTGACAACCAATACTGTAGCATAATGATCGGTATTAACCAATAAGTTAACACTATATCAAAATCTCAGTGTACGAAACAAGGTCACCATTGCCTGCTTAACATGCAGATGTGCTGTGTACCAGAACTTTCCATTGTGATGGAAATATGGTCACTGTTTAAGTCATGGCAATTTTTAGCAGAGAAAGAAATTGTATTATCATCTTGAGAGAGAATATATTGAAAATGTGATACCACAATGAAGCAACTGGCATGAAAAAAATGTGCCTGTTCCTGTAAAGTGGCCTCAAATTCACAGGGATTTAGATTTTGTATTCATTGTATTATATTGCATTGCAAAAAACTGTTCAGAGACCTAAGTTACAAGTTTCCAAAGTTTGCTTTAAATTATATCTTTGTGTAGTATATGATGGACAGTATTTGAAAGCTAATGTTCAGGTTAGCTGAAAGTCTTTGCTATTTCAGTTGAGAATTGAATAAAGAACTAGACAGGAAACAGTCAACCTCTTTTTCCTCATCAACTGTTCTGACCAGCAGGATAAGAGAATCATTACAGATCCCATCTGCCTCAGTCTTGGCATTTCTGAAGTGTTTAGTGTAGTTATAGCACCATCTAACGGTGTTAACTTGTATTACACTTTGTTTTTCCTGTAACAATACTACTGCATTATGGGTGATGCGCTGCATTCTGGGAGAGCAAAGCATTCTGCAGAGCTATCCTATGCATGTCTCCTTCTCAAACTTGACGATTCTTGTAAAAGCATATCTGGTGAGAGATCTGCCTTTGTTTCATAGAAACATAGAATGTGTCGGCAGATAAGAACCATTTGGCCCATCTAGTCTACCAAATATACTGAATACTATGAATAGCCCCTCGCCCTATCTTATATGAAGGATGGCCTTATGCCTATTCCATGCATGCTTAAACTCCTTCACTGTATTTGTAGTTACAACTTCTGCAGGAAGGCTATTCCATGCGTCCACTACTCTCTCAGTAAAGTAATACTCCCTGATATTACTTTTAAACCTTGTCCCCTCTAATTTAAAACTATGTCCTCTTGTAGCAGTTTTTCTTCTTTTAAATATTTTCTCCTCTTTTACCGTGTTGATTCCCTTTATGTATTTAAAAGTTTCTATCTTATCCTCTCTGTCTCTTCTTACTTTCAAGCTATTCCTGTTAAGGTCCTTTAACCTTTCCTGGTAAGTTTTGTCCTGAAATCCAGAGCACCTCCCTGTTTCTATTGTTAATGCCTCTCCCTATACACCCAAGTATTCTGCTGGCATTACCTGCTGCTCTATGACATTGTCTGCCCACCTTTAGGTCGTCTGATATAATGACCTCGAAATCCCTTTCCTCAGATACTGAGGTTAGTGCTGTATCACTGATTTTACATTCTGCTCTTGGGTTTTTACACCCCAGGTGCATTATTTTGCACTTATCGACATTAAATTTTAGTTGCCAGATTTTTGACCATTCCTCTAGTTTTCCAAAATCTTTTTCCATTTGGTGTATCCCTCCAGGAACATCAACCCTGTTACAAATCTTTGTGTCATCAGCAAAAAGACACACCTTACCATTGAGGCCTTCTGCAATTTCGCTGATAAAGATTTCAAGGATATTGTGTGTTGCAGAGCTGTTCAGCTAGTTGTAATTGTTACTTAGGGAGTTGTTTTTACTGTCAGCTAGCCATGCAATCTTATGTACAGGCAGTAGAGATGAGCGAACATTAAAAAAAAGTCCGTTGTTCGGCGTTCGGGTGGTGGTAAGTCGCACATCCCGTTATGGATTCCACTATAGCGGCATATGGAATCCATAAGGGGCGGCTGCCACCAACCCGAACTGTTGAACAGCCGAAGGACCTGGGGTGACGTCACTGTCATGTGATCAGTGCAGGGGGCGTGGCTCATCACTGGATTTGATCCCGTGCTGAGCCACGCCCCCTGCACTGATCACATGACGGTGACGTCACCCCAGGTCCTTCGGCTGTGCAAAAGTTCGGGTTGGTGGCAGCCGCCCCTTATGGATTCCATATGCCGCTATAGTGGAATCCATAACGGGATGCGCGACTTACTACCACCCGAACGCCGAACAACGGACTTTTTTTTAATGTTCGCTCATCTCTAACAGGCAGCCATTTTAACATGTGCTTCAGTGTTAATGTAATGTTATAGTTAGAGATGAGCGAATCGAAGTTGACAAAGTGGAATTTGATACGAATTTCAGGAAAAATTTGATTCGCACCAAATCCAAATTTCCTCACACTTCGTGGTAACAAATCACATTTTTTATAATGGCTGCTGCATGTGTTAGGACATAAAGCAAGAAACTCTGCGAAAGAGGGATCACCCACAATGCCATGCATGCAGCCAATCAGTAGCCAGCCAGCCAGCCCTGGGATGCCACAGCCCTATAAATAGCCTCAGCCATCTTGGAATCAGCCATTTTCCAGTGCACTTAGTGCAAAGAGAGATGTCAGCAGGCGCTAGGGACAGTGCTAGGAAAGGCTTGAAAACTTTTGAAAAATTTTGCTTGAAAAATTTTGCTCAATAGAAGTTCAGGGAAAGAGCATTAGAAGTGTAGGGAAAGGATAGGGAATAGTGTTGAGCGAACAGTTCGAGCATCGTTCGGGTTCGTACCGAATTTTGGGGTGTCCGGAACCCGGACCCGAACCCGGACATTTTCAAAAAAGTTTGGGTTCGGGTTCGGTGTTCGTCAATTACTTTCCGCTTTCTGAAGGGTTGCACAGCAGCGAATCAGCTAGCGTTTTACTTCTTGCCCTAAGAGCCCATCACAGCCATGCCTACTAATGGCATGGCTGTGATTGGCCAAGTGCAGCATGTGACCCAGCCTCTATTTAAGCTGGAGTCACGTAGCGCCGCACGTCACACTGCTCTTACTAGTGTAGGGAGAGGACGCAGCTTCTGTCAGGGCGAGATTAGGCAGGTTAAAGTCAGCAACAGCACCTAATGAACGGATCGATCTACAGCTGAGAATCATTGAACTTCTGCTAGTTACTTGCTCACTGGTTTTTTGGCTGCACAGACCGTTTTTCTGTCACTTATTTTCTGGGTTGATCGGCGGCCATTTTGTGACTTGTGGGGTCCCAGCTTTGGCTAGACAAGTATAATACTGTCTGCTGTCTGGCAAAGGATAGATTATTTTCTGGGGTGAAATTAACCTGCCAATATAGCAATACCCTGGATCTGGTGTCCCAGCAGTTGCAGGACCGATTTCATAGTGTCCGCTTACACATATATTTTGTTCTGGGGTTAAGTTAACCTGCAATATAGCAATACCCTGGATCTGGTGTCCAAACAGTTTCAGGCCAGATTTCATAGTGTCCGCTTACATATATATTTTGTTCTGGGGTGAAATTAACCTGCCAATATAGCAATACCCTGGATCTGGTGTCCAAACAGTTGCAGGCCAGATTTCATAGTGTCCGCTTACACATATATTTTTTTCTGGGGTGAAATTAGCCTGCCAATATAGCAATACCCTGGATCTGGTGTCCCAGCAGTTGCAGGAACAATTTCATAGTGTCCGCTTACACATACATTTTGTTCTGGGGTTAAATTAACCTGCCAATATAGCAATACCCTGGATCTGGTGTCCAAACAGTTTCAGGCCAGATTTCATAGTGTCCGCTTACACATATATTTTTTTCTGGGGTTAAATTAACCTGCCAATATAGCAATACCCTGGATCTGGTGTCCCAGCAGTTGCAGGACCGATTTGATAGTGTCCGCTTACACATACATTTTGTTCTGGGGTTAAATTAACCTGCCAATATAGCAATACCCTGGATCTGGTGTCCAAACAGTTTCAGGCCAGATTTCATAGTGTCCGCTTACACATATATTTTTTTCTGGGGTTAAATTAACCTGCCAATATAGCAATACCCTGGATCTGGTGTCCCAGCAGTTGCAGGACCGATTTGATAGTGTCCGCTTACACATATGTTTTGTTCTGGGGTTAAATTAACCTGCCAATATAGCAATACCCTGGATCTGGTGTTCAAACAGTTTCAGGCCAGATTTCATAGTGTCTGCTTACACATATATTTTTTTCTGGGGTGAAATTAACCTGCCAATATAGCAATACCCTGGATCTGGTGTCCAAACAGTTTCAGGCCAGATTTCATAGTGTCTGCTTACACATATATTTTGTTCTGGGGTTAAATTAACCTGCCAATATAGCAATACCCTGGATCTGGTGTCCAAACAGTTTCAGGCCAGATTTCATAGTGTCCGCTTACACATATATTTTGTTCTGGGGTGAAATTAACCTGCCAATATAGCAATACCCTGGATCTGGTGTCCGAGCAGTTGCAGGACCGATTTCATAGTGTCCGCTACACATATATTTTTTTCTGGGGTGAAATTAACCTGCCAATATAGCAATACCCTGGATCTGGTGTCCAAACAGTTTCAGGCCAGATTTCATAGTGTCCGCTTACACATATATTTTTTTCTGGGGTGAAATTAACCTGCCAATATAGCAATACCCTGGATCTGGTGTCCGAGCAGTTGCAGGACCGATTTCATAGTGTCCGCTTACACATATATTTTTTTCTGGGGTGAAATTAACCTGCCAATATAGCAATACCCTGGATCTGGTGTCCAAACAGTTTCAGGCCAGATTTCATAGTGTCTGCTTACACATATATTTTTTTCTGGGGTTAAATTAACCTGCCAATATAGCAATACCCTGTATCTGTTGTCCAAACAGTTTCAGGCCAGATATCATAGTGTCCGCTTACACATATATTTTTTTCTGGGGTGAAATTAACCTGCCAATATAGCAATACCCTGGATCTGGTGTCCCAGCAGTTGCAGGACCGATTTCATAGTGTCCGCTGTGGGGAGTCGCTCTGGTAGATAGCGGTGCGGGTGCAGTACAGAGGCAAAAGGGAGTCCAGGAAGTGCAGCAAAACAGTGTTTAATTCACACTTGCATATAATAAAGTCCAAACAGTCACTTTGTGTTAATTTCACACACAACAGAAAACGTACGGCAAAACAAAAAGTCCAATATCGGTTCCAGTCACCTGGGAAGTGTAGGTGCGTGTTCGCACCTGGCTGTTAGCCCAGCCGCAGGACAATCACACTCAGGCTTTCAGGCCGACTGCACGCCTCTTTTCTGTGCTCTAGCTTCCAGGTCAGAGAGCTCCACAGCACTGTTAGCAGCTCCAGGTCAATCACACCCTCAGCTGCTGAGGAGGCTGCCTTTTAAAGGCCCGGATAAAGTCCGGCCTGGACCGTGGGGAGTAGACACCCACCCAACTCTTTGCCTACTCCCAGTAAGAGCCGGCCCGGATTGGCTTTGCAGCCAAACTAACTAACAAATGTCAAGCAGCACTAGCTGCTGCTGACACATAAAAACCCGGCTCTCACCTCACCGAGGCCAGGAACCTCGGTGACACGTATCGTCCGTCCATGACGGCACCTTGCGCCCTTTTACACCGCTTACACATATATTTTGTTCTGGGGTTAAATTAACCTGCCAATATAGCAATACCCTGGATCTGGTGTCCAAACAGTTTCAGGCCAGATTTCATAGTGTCCGCTTACACATATATTTTTTTCTGGGGTGAAATTAACCTGCCAATATAGCAATACCCTGGATCTGGTGTCCAAACAGTTTCAGGCCAGATTTCATAGTGTCCGCTTACACATATATTTTTTTCTGGGGTGAAATTAACCTGCCAATATAGCAATACCCTGGATCTGGTGTCCAAACAGTTTCAGGCCAGATTTCATAGTGTCCGCTTACACATATATTTTTTCTGGGGTGAAATTAACCTGCCAATATAGCAATACCCTGGATCTGGTGTCCCAGCAGTTGCAGGACCAGATTTCATAGTGTCCGCTACACATATATTTTGTTCTGGGGTTAAATTAACCTGCCAATATAGCAATACCCTGGATCTGGTGTCCAAACAGTTTCAGGCCAGATTTCATAGTGTCCGCTACACATATATTTTGTTCTGGGGTGAAATTAACCTGCCAATATAGCAATACCCTGGATCTGGTGTCCAAACAGTTTCAGGCCAGATTTCATAGTGTCCGCTACACATATATTTTGTTCTGGGGTGAAATTAACCTGCCAATATAGCAATACCCTGGATCTGGTGTCCAAACAGTTTCAGGCCAGATTTCATAGTGTCCGCTACACATATATTTTTTTCTGGGGTGAAATTAACCTGCCAATATAGCAATACCCTGGATCTGGTGTCCAAACAGTTTCAGGCCAGATTTCATAGTGTCCGCTACACATATATTTTTTCTGGGGTTAAATTAACCTGCCAATATAGCAATACCCTGGATCTGGTGTCCCAGCAGTTGCAGGACCAGATTTCATAGTGTCCGCTTACACATATATTTTGTTCTGGGGTTAAATTAACCTGCCAATATAGCAATACCCTGGATCTGGTGTCCAAACAGTTTCAGGCCAGATTTCATAGTGTCCGCTACACATATATTTTTTCTGGGGTGAAATTAACCTGCCAATATAGCAATACCCTGGATCTGGTGTCCAAACAGTTGCAGGCCAGATTTCATAGTGTCCGCTACACATATATTTTGTTCTGGGGTGAAATTAACCTGCCAATATAGCAATACCCTGGATCTGGTGTCCAAACAGTTGCAGGACCGATTTCATAGTGTCCGCTACACATATATTTTGTTCTGGGGTGAAATTAACCTGCCAATATAGCAATACCCTGAATCTGGTGTCCCAGCTGTTGCAGGCCAAGTGTAAATCTGTCCATAAAAGGATACCTTTCATCCAGGGCCTAAATACTAGCCCTAAAAGAGATATTCCCCTAAATCAGTGGTTACTGCTGTGCCTGGATTAGTGTAATACGCTACATAAAACAAATAGGCAGATAGTGTTAGGTGCCTGTAAAAAAGGCCTAAATTTGAAATCAATACATTGGGCCAAATATTTTATTCCTTATTGTGGTGCTTGGTGAACGGTAACAATGAGGAAAACATCTAGTAAGGGACGCGGACGCGGTCGTGGTGGTGTTAGTGTACCCTCTGGTGCTGGGAGAGGACGTGGCCATTCTGCCACAGCCACACGTCCTAGTGAACCAACTACCTCAGGTTCCAGTACCCGCCAGAATTTACAGCGATATTTGGTGGGGCCCAATGCCGTTCTAAGGATGGTAAGGCCTGAGCAGGTACAGGCGCTAGTCAATTGGGTGGCCGACAGTGGATCCAGCATGTTCACAACATTATCTCCCACCCAGTCTTCTGCAGAAAGCGCACAGGTGGCACCTGAAAACCAAGCCCATCAGTCTGTCACATCACCCCCATGCATATCAGGGAAACTGTCAGAGCCTCAAGTTATGCAGCAGTCTCTTATGCTGTTTGAAGACTCTGCTGGCATGGTTTCCCAAGGAAATCCACCTAGCCCTTCCCCAGTGGTGGAAGACATAGAATGCACTGATGCACAACCACTGATGTTTCCTGATGATGAGGACATGGGAATACCACCTCATCGGAGTCCGCACGCCTCTGATGATGACGAAACACAGGTGCCAACTGCTGCGTCTTTCTGCAGTGTGCAGACCGAACAGGAGGTCAGGGAGGAAGACTGTGTGGAAGACGATGCAGGGGACGATGAGGTCCTAGACCCCACATGGAATGAAGGTCGTGCCACTGACTTTCATAGTTCAGAGGAAGAGGCAGTGGTGAGACCGAGCCAACAGCGTAGCAAAAGAGGGAGCAGGGGGCAAAAGCAGAACAGCCGCCGCCAAGAGAGTTCGCCTGATACTGGCCACCGCCACCAGGGACCGAGCACCCCAAAGGCAGCTTCAAGGAGTTCCCTGGCATGGCACTTCTTTAAACAATGTGCTGACGACAAGACTCGAGTGGTTTGCACGCTGTGCCATCAGATCCTGAAGCGAGGCATTAACGTTCTGAACCTTAGCACAACCTGCATGACCAGGCATCTACATGCAAAGCATGAACTGCAGTGGAGTAAACACCTTAAAAGCAAGGAACTCACTCAGGCTCCCCTGCTCCCTCTTCTGCTGCTGCCTCGGCCTCTTCCTCCGCCTCGGGAGGAATGTTGGCACCTGCCGCCCACCAAACAGAGGATGTGCCACCGACACCACCACCTGCGCCACCAAGCATCTCCACCATGTCACACGGCAGCGCTCAGCTCTCCATCTCACAAACCTTGAGAGAAAGCGTAAATTCCCACCTAGCCACCCTCGAGTCTCTGGGCCTGAATGCCAGCATTTCTAAACTACTGGCCTTTGAAATGCTGTCATTCAGGCTGGTGGACACAGACAGCTTCAAACAGCTGATGTCCATGGCTGTTCCACAGTATGTTGTTCCCAGCCGCCACTACTTCTCCAAGACAGCCGTGCCTTCCTGCACAACCAAGTATCCGATAAAATCAAGTGTGCACTGCGCAACGCCATCTGTGGCAAGGTCCACCTAACCACAGATACGTGGACCAGTAAGCACGGCCAGGGACGCTATATCTCCCTAACTGCACACTGGGTAAATGTAGTGGCGGCTGGGCCCCAGGCGGAGAGTTCCTTGGCGCCCGTCCTTCCGCCGCCAAGGATCACAGGGCATCATTCTTGCCTCCTGTAGCCTCCTCCTCCTACTCGGCTTCCTCCTCCTCTGCTTCCACCAGCTCATCCAGTCAGCCACACACCTTCACCACCAACTTCAGCACAGCCCGGGTAAACGTCAGCAGGCCATTCTGAAACTCATATGTTTGGGGGACAGGCCCCACACCGCGCAGGAGTTGTGGCGGGGTATTGAACAACAGACCGACCAGTGGTTGCTGCCGGTGGGCCTCAAGCCCGGCCTGGTGGTGTGCGATAATGGGCGAAATCTCGTCGCAGCTCTGGGACTAGCCGGTTTGACGCACATCCCTTGCCTGACGCATGTGCTGAATTTGGTGGTGCAGAAGTTCATTCACAACTACCCCAACATGTCAGAGCTGCTGCATAAAGTGAGGGCCGTCTCTCTTCACATCCTGCCGCGGCTCGCCTGTCTGCGCTACAGCGTAACTTCGGCCTTCCCGCTCACCGCCTCATATGGGACGTGCCCACCAGGTGGAACTCCAACATGCGCATGCTGGAGAGACTGTGCGAGCAGCAGCAGGCCATAGTGGAGTTTCAGCTGCAGCACGCACGTGTCAGTCGCACTGCGGAACAGCACCACTTCACCACCAATGATTGGGCCTCCATGTGAGACCTGTGTGCCCTGTTGCGCTGTTTCGAGTACTCCACCAACATGGCCAGTGGCGATGACACCGTTATCAGCGTTACAATACCACTTCTATGTATCCTTGAGAAAACGCTTAGGGCGATGATGGAAGAGGAGGTGGCCCAGGAGGAGGAGGAGGAGGAGGAGGATGAGGGGTCATTTTTAGCACTTTCAGGCCAGTCTGTTAGAAGTGGCTCAGAGGGAGGTTTTTTGCAACAGCAGAGGCCAGAGGCAAGCGTTTTGTCTGAACGTGTATTCAGCACGGCAGGGGATGTCATTACTGACAAACGCAGCCGCCTGTCCACAGCCAACGTGGACAAGCTGACGTTCATAAAAATGAACCAGGCATGGATCCCACAGGACCTGTGCCTCCCTTGTGCAGAATAGACATTTATAACTGCCTCCCCCTCAACCATGTATTCTTGTACTCTGGGGCACTTCTTTATTGAATCCTCATTTTTTTAACTTTACCATGATCTTGCGGTGCAAACCAAAGTTGAATGAACCTCTCCTCTGTCTGGGTGGTGGGGCCGAAATAACTGAGAGTGGCCTTCTCCAGTGGTGGGTGATATGAAGCCTTATTCCTTGCTGTGGGACCTCTCTCCTCTGTCTGGGTGGTGGGTCGAAATAACTGAGAGTGGCCTTCTCCGTTGATGGTTGATATGACGCATGATTCCTTGCTGTGGGACCTCTCTCCTCTGTCTGGGTGCTGGGCCGAAATAACTGAGAGTGGCCTTCTCCGGTGGTGGTTGATATGACGCATGATTCCTTGCTGTGTGACCTCTCTCCTCTGTCTGGGTGGTGGGGCCGAAATAACTGAGAGTGGCCTTCTCCAGTGGTGGGTGATATGACGCATGATTCCTTGCTTCGGGACCTCTCTCCTCTTTCTGGGTGCTGGGCCGAAATAACTGATAGTGGCCTTCTCCGGTGGTGGTTGATATGACGCATGATTCCTTGCTGTGGGACCTCTCTCCTCTGTCTGGGTGCTGGGCCGAAATAACTGAGAGTGGCCTTCTCTGGTGTTGGTTGATATGACGCATGATTCCTTGCTGTGGGACCTCTCTCCTCTGTCTGGGTGCTGGGGCCAAAATAACTGAAAGTGGCCTTCTCCGGTGGTGGGTGATATGACGCATGATTCCTTGCTGTGGAACCTGTATCCTCGGTCTGGGTGCTGGGCCTAAATAACTGAAAGTGGCCTTCTCCAGTGGTGGTTGATATGACGCATGATTCCTTGCTGTGGGACCTCTCTACTCTATCTGGGTGCTGGTCCGAAATAAATGAGAGTGGCCTTCTCCGGTGGTGGTTGATATGACGCATGATTCCTTGATGTGGGACCTCTCTCCTGTGTCTGGGTGCTGGTCCAAAATAAATGAGAGTGGCCTTCTCCGGTGGTGGGTGATATGACGCATGATTCCTTGCTGTGGAACCTGTATCCTCGGTCTGGGTGCTGGTTCTAAATAACTGAAAGTGGCCTTCTCCAGTGATGGTTGATATGACGCATGATTTCTTGCTGTGGGACCTCTCTCCTCTGTCTGGGTGCTGGTCCGAAATAAATGAGAGTGGCCTTCTCCGGTAGTGGTTGATATGATGCATAATTCCTTGATGTGGGACCTCTCTCCTCTGTCTGGGTGCTGGTCCAAAATGAATGAGAGTGGCCTTCTCCGGTTGTGGTTGATATGACGCATGATTCCTTGATGTTGGACCTCTCTCCTCTGTCTGGGTGCTGGTCCGAACTAAATGAGAGTGGCCTTCTCCAGTGGTGGGTGATATGACGCATGATTCCTTGATGTGGGACCTCTCTCCAATTGATATTGGTTAATTTTTATTTATTTTATTTTATTTTAATTCATTTCCCTATCCACATTTGTTTGCAGGGGATTTACCTACATTTTGCTGCCTTTGGCAGCCCTCTAGCCCTTTCCTGGACTATTTTACAGCCTTTTTAGTGCCTAAAAGTTCGGGTCCCCATTGACTTCAATGGGGTTCGGGTTCGGGAAAAAGTTCGGCTCGAGTTCGAATCCCGAACCCGGACATTTTCGGGAAGTTCGGCCGAACTTCTCGAACTCGAACATCCAGGTGTTCGCTCATCTCTAATAGGGAAAATTATTACACAGTATTGAAGCAGAACAGGGTTCAGTAGGGGAGTTTACAGCCTGTGTAATAGGAACAATCCTATTTGACTTTGCTGCACTGACTGCGGATCTAAATTCCCATTATACAGCTCTATAATTCCAGCAAAAAGTTCTTGTTATTGGGGTGCAAGTGCTGTTTGATACAGCCATTAACAGGGTTTATTACAAGGGAATATTTCTATGTCTTTTTTGCCCTTGTGCGGTGCATTTATATGTTTTAAAACCCTTTTTGGTGTGTATTAGGGGCACAAAAAATATATATATTATTTGCCGTTCAGCGGTGTAGTTATATGTTCTAAAGCCTTTTGTGGCATGGATAAGTGGAAAAAAATAAGGGCCTATTTGCCGTTCAGCTGTGCAGTTATGTGTTCTAATGCCCTTTTTGGCGTGTATAAGTGGAAAAACAAAATATATTATTTGACGTTCAGCGGTGCAGTTATATGTTCTAAAGTCCTTTTTGGCATGTATTAGTTAAAGAAAAAAAAAGTATTTGACGTTGTGCGGTGAAGGGAGAAAATTACAGACCTTTTTGGCATGTATTAGTGGCAAAAAAATCTATATTTGCCGTTCAGCGGTGCAGTTATATGTTCTAAAGTCCTTTTTGGCATGTATTAGTGGGGGGAAAAATGGGCTTACTAGCTGTTGTGTGGTGAAGTGAGAAATTACAGACTTTTTGGGGTGTTTTAATTTCCTTTTTATTTATTTCTTTGATCTAACAGTAGACAGAGAAGTGCCAGACCATGCACAGAGGAGTGGCAGAGGCCTAAATGTTTCTGGCGCAGGCACAGGTCGCAGCAGAGTAAGGGGCCGTGGCAGCAGGATTTGCAGCGAGAGGCCTTAGCTCCCGGTGTAATCTAGACACCCCCAGCCAAGCGTCAGTGGGTTCGTCAGACACAACCCTTAGTTGGCATGGCCCAGGAGCAAACCCTGTACCTTCACCTGTCCTCAACATGCCTCAACTCTGTCCTTTTCTGTTCCCTATATGCTGTGAGTTCTGCTCCACTATACAAAGAGGATGAGCTACTAGAGGACAGTCAGCAGCTACTTGCAAGCCAAGATATGTAGGAGACATCCGCCGCTTCCTCCACTAGGCGGGCAAGTAGTGATGAGGAGAGTGAAGTGGGAACTGCTGTTGCGAGTGGTCAGGCTCCTAACCCAGAGACCGTTGAGGAGGACATCAGTGACGTGCAGACAGTACTCGATGATGATGATTTAGCTGATCGCACTTGGGAGCCAGGTGAATTAAGGGCTTCATCATCATCGGGAGAAGAAGGTGGCAGCTTGCCCGCGAGGCAGTGGAGGAGTCAGCAAGTCACTAACGTGGCCAGGAGTCAGCAGGGTGGCTGCAGAGGGAGGTCCGGAGCCAAACGTACCCGGAAAGTAGTGGTGCAGGTGTTCACTGAGGCAGCGTCGGTAGAAGTCAGTCAGTGCAGAGTGTTTTGGGTGTAAGATCAACTACTCGACGGTGTGGCAGTTTTTTGTTAGACCACCGGAGGAGGTGAACATGGCCATTTGCCGAATCTGTGGGCAGAAGGTGAAGTGTGGCCAGGGTGCCAATGTTGGCAAAACGGCCCTGCGTCAACATATGCAGCGTCACTATAAAGTAGCCTGGGAGAACCGTGGCTCCGATGTGGTGGTCCAGGCTGCCGCCGCAACCGCTGCATCAGCCAGTGGCACACAGCCAATTTAAGGCAATCAAGGCTCCACCACTTCAGCCAAAGGGATATGTCTGTCCTTCCCATCATCTGCTGTTCCTGATGCTCCTGCTCCTCGTTAGTCATTCCATCAGCAATCGATCACCGAAGCGATTGCCAAGAGACAACAGTATGCATGCACTCATCCAACAGCACAGAAGATGAATGTGCTCCTGTCCAAGTTCATGGTGCTGCAGTCCCTCCCTTTCCAAGTGGTGGACTTTGCACCTTTTAGAGAAATGATGGCTTGTGCCAAGCTGAGGTGGAGACTCCCAAGCCGTCATTTCTTTGCCAAAAAGGCAGTAACAGCCCTGCACACGTATGTAGAACAGAAAGTGGGCCAGTCCTTGAGCCTGTCGTGTCGGCCAAAGTGCACGGCACCGCTGACTTATGGAGCTTTAACTACGGTCCGGGACAATACATGTTCTTTACAGCCAACTGGGTTAATGTGGTTCCTGCACAGCCACACCAGCAACTAGGCCAGGTGATGCCACTTCCGCCTCTACGTTCTTACACCGTTGGTCCTGCAACAATGTCCGCCTCTGCCTCCTCATTCTCCACTGTGTCCTCAGCCTCCACTATAGACAATTCACAGTACCCCTCCAGCATACCACATGTGCAGGGCATGGCAGTGTCACACTGTTTTGCTCCTCGTTTGCCTGGGCAAACGGAGTCACACAGGGGAGGAACTGTTCCATGTCCTTCATCTAGAAATCAAATCCTGGCTTTCTCCGCGACAATTAAAAATTGGAACAACGGGAAGAACATGGTGTCAGCGCTGCATCAAGGACGAGAACAGTGGCTCCAAAGTGGTGGTCAAGCCTGCAGCAGCAACCGCTACATCACCCAGTGGCACGCACCCAGTTTCAGGCAATCAAGGCTCCACCACCTCAGCCGAAGGGAGCTGTCTGTCCTTCCCATCATCTACTGGTCCTGATGCTCCTGTTCCTCCTAATTCTCATTGTCACTCATCCAATGGTGCAGAAGCTGAACGTGCTCCTTTCCAAGTTGCTGGTGCTGCAGTCCCTCCATTTCCAAGTGGTGAATTCTGCACCTTTCAGAGAACTGATGGTTTGTGCCAAGCTGAGGTGTAGAGTCTCAAGCCGTAATTTCTTTGCCAAAAAGATAGTATCAGCGTTGCACACGTATGTAGAACATAAGGTGGCCAGTCCTTGAGCCTGTCGGTGTCTGCCAATGTGCACGGCACCGCTGACTTGTGAAGCTTTAACTACGGTCAGGGACAATACATGTTATTTACGGCCAACTGGGTGAATGTGGTTACTGCACACCACACAAGCAACTAGGCCAGGTAACGCCGCTTCCGCCTCTACGTTCTCACACCGTTGGTCCTGCGACAATGTCCGCCTCTACACTCTCACACTGTTGGTCCTGCAGCAATGTCCGCCTTTGCCTCCTCATTCTCCACCTTGTCCTCAGCCTCCACTGCAGGGACAATTCACAGTGCCCCTCCAGCACACCACATGTGCAGAGCGCGGCAGTTTCCCGAACGGAGTCACACATGAGAGGAACTGCTCATTGTCCTTGATCAAGAAATCAAATCCTGGCTTTCTCCGTGACAACTCAAAATCGGAACCATGGTGACCGACAACAGGAAGAACATGGTGTTGGTACTGTGTCAAGGAGGGCTGAGCCATGTGCCCTGCATGGCACACGTGTTCTATCTGGTTGTCAAGCGGTTCCTGAACTCTTCTACCCATCTGCAAGACATCCTAAAAATAGCCAGGAAACTGTGCATGCATTTCAGCCACTTGTACACCGCAAAGCACACCCTCCTTGATCTGCAGCGGCAGAACAGCATCCCCCAACATAGGCTGATATGCAACGTTTGCACCCGTTGGAATTCCACCCTCCATATGCTGGACCGACTATAAGAACAGAGAAAGGCCATCAACGATTTATTGACGATGCAAGCGGACAGGAGTACTCCACTGTGTAACTTTGATGTTAGCCAGTGGCAACTCATGCGCGACAAATGCCGTTTGCTCAGGCCCTTTGAGGGGGCCACGTTATTTGTCAGTCACCAGGACTACTGGATGAACAACGTCATTCCACTGCTTCATGTCCTGGAACAGATGCTGGTAAACCTGGCTGGTCAGGGGACTGGAGACGTGGCGCCTAGATCTTAAGGCCACATGAGCCCAGTGGGGGCTGAACTGGAGGACATTGGAGCACAAGAAATGTGTAGCAAAATGGGTGGTTTTTCTACACAGGTGACAGGAGAGAAGAAGCAGGAGCAGCCAAAGGAGCTAAAGGGCGATGAGGAAGAGGAAGCAGAGGACCCAGACACACCATGGCAGTATGCAGTGGAGATGGAGACAGGGAGTCCCTCAGAGTCACTTGCCCAATGCATGCTCACTTGCTTGCGTAGTGACAGCCAAATTGTCACTATTCCGCAGAGGGATGGCTTCTGGCTCTCCACCTTGTTGGACCTTTGCTACTGGTCCAAAATGGGGGCCTTTTTTACACCCGCTGAGAGGACAAATTGAACTACTATAGAGACATCCTATATAAATATGCCACTCTGTGGCCTCTTGATGCTGCTGCTGCCACCTCCACACTGTCATTGCGCCACTCTGTCACCTCCTCATGCTGCTTCTACCTCCCCACTATTTTGCCTTTTGGCCTGGCTGACATAAACATTTATTTGACCCTTCTTCTGAACTGTCAGAAGGAAGATAAAATGAAATGCACAACAGATCCTGTCTGTGTAACAGCTGTAAGGCCTGTATGGTCTCATCAGAATTGGCTTGTGATTTGGTAGCCAAAAGCAGGGGACATGCAAATATTCCATTCACATGTCATCTCTGTTTTAGATCTACTCCTGTTTTTTTTTGGCATAGCAAAACTGATGGATTACTGACCAAATGCTGACCGAGTAAAGGCAGATGCTCAACAGACAGGATCCGTTTTTTGTGGGTTATTGTTCTGATGGATCAGAGGAAGGGCAAAATAATCAGTAACATCCACAAAAATGTACTCCTGACACGCTCTTCACTCTGTCAGGTGGGCTCTACTTGTCTAAACATTTAATAGAAAAGGTTCTGTAGATATCCATGTGGAATCAGCTGACAACTGTGTAAAAGGAGTGCGCTTATTCTTGGAACTAACATTGACCTGTAAGGTTGAGTTGATACTTGAGTTATTTGGTCAGTTTTGGCCCCGTGAAGTGAAGTGTGCAGTGATTCTAACGAATAACACCTTTGTTTTTACGTTTGTATGTGTATTTCACCATAGTAACGTGCACCTGCGTATTGGGTAGTGCTGACTGCAATCTCCATTTTTTTTCCTTTGTAGCATATATGGGAGGCGTGGTGACCTCCATGCAGTCATGCACACCTGACTAGTGAATCCGCCCTGTAGGCTGGTTTTAAAGTCAGTATAAAACTGAGTCTGCTTTATTGAACTTACCAGAAGCCATTTGGTTCCAGGAGAAGTACTAGTGGGCTCAGCATGCATGTTGGTATTTGCATCCCTTGATCTGATGAACGCTGTATGGCACCAGACGGGGTTACAAGCAGAGTGTATCTGGCATGCATGCTGCACCTGCACTCCCTGGGTTTTGTGTGGCTGATATGGCCCATAAAAGGTAAGAATTAATGTTAGGGACCACTCGAGAGGCAACCGTGAAGTGGTGGGTGGCTTACATAATTTGGCCAAAATATAAACTAATGCCTCATCTAACATCCAGCATAGTGGCAGGACGGAGCTCTAGCTGCAGTGTGCCATTGCACCTTTGTTTTTACGTTTGTATGTGTATTTCACCATAGCAACGTGCACCTGCGTATTGGGTAGTGCTGACTGCAATCTCCAAAAAAAAATATCTGTTGCATTTTCTGGTGAAATTAACCACTTTTTGGGTGTATAGTACCCTGCAACTTCTGGAAGAGGGGTTAGGTGGTCACTTGGACCTAGCGTAACCTTAGCAAGCTCTCTGACTAGTAATAGGTAAAATGTAATCTTTATTAATTGCTCTATTAAAAATACATTAACTACTTGGAAACATGCATCTTCTGGGTCTCCAAATTGGGCACATGGCCTGAGCTTGCCCTTTACCCCTTGGAGGTGCTGACCTGCCCTGCAGCCATTGTTGTCTGAACGTGTGTTTAGCATGACTGGAGGTGGTTATCACAGGTTAAATTTCCCAATGTTTTGGGGTGTACCCTAATTTTAAAAATAAAATTGAAAACCAAAAATCAGTGTAGGCTACCTCCTCCCCTTCCACCGCCGCTTCCACCTACACTGCCACATCCACCGACTCCTCAACCTTCTACTCCATATGGACCTCGTCCTCCTAGATCAAGATTATTATTTTTTATTTTTACCTATTTTATGTTATTTAAAGTCATTTCCCTATCCACAGTTGTTTGCAGAGCACTTGCCAAGCTCTTAACAATATTTTGCTGGCATTTGCAGCTCTCTAGCCCTTTCCATGACATTTTTACAGCCATTTTAGTGCTCAAAAGTTTGGGTCCCCATTGACTTCAATGGGGTTCGGGTTCGGGGTCAAGTTCGGGTCAAGTTCGGGTCCCGAACTCGAATTTTTTTCCGAAGTTCGGCCGAACCCGTTGAACCCGAACATCCAGGTGTCTGCTCAACTCTAATGGCCTCCCCTCTGCTCAATGAATGTGTGCAGGGCTGGTACAAGTTCTCTGGTTCTCTGAAATGTGAAAAGTCAACTATATGGAAAGGGAGGCACTGTAGTACCAGCATTTTGGCCAAGTGCATGTTCAACTTTTGCGTCGTTGGATGAGTGCATACTGCTGTATTTTTGCAATGGGTGATCGATTGCTGTCGAAGCAAGTGATGAAGAGGAGCATCAGGAGCAATAGACGACATTGAGGTCAATGGGAAGGAAAAACAGCTTCCTTCTTCTGACGTTGACGAGCCCTGACTGCTTTAGAGGAGGTGTGGGCTGGCAATTTTTGGTGAAGCTCCATGTGTTGACACAGAGCTGACATGCCAACATTAGCAGCCTAGCTGTGCCTTATCTTCTGTCTACGATCCTACATACTACCACACTAACGTCCATAGTGACTTGGTGGAAAAATTCCCACATTGCCGAGTATGAAATTTTCCTTCCACCACTGCATGATGCCTGCCTGGCACTGCTTTTATGAACCCATACACTGCTAGTGTGTTCCTCACTGGTAGTCTCCAGGTTAGCAGACAGTGTAACCCTCTTGCATTTAGCTCCAGATCTCCCACTGCTTCCGTCCTGTTGTCTCACAGGCACACTGCCACTCTACTGTCTCAAGGGCACACAAGCCACCCTGCTGTCTCACGGGCACTCTGCCAACCTCACCCCTGATGATGATGATGCCCCCTGTTCACCCGGCTCTCTCATGCGATCGACTACATCATCATTTACAAATGTGTCCTAAACTTCGGACCGAATTCCACTTTGAATGCTTCACTTCGCTCAACACTTGCCAACTATGAAGAAAGAGGTCTTACCAGTAGACTCACTAGAATAATTGTTGTAAGAAAACTACACCCAGAGGAGCAAAGCATTCAGTTATTGTGATGTGCTAAAGTGAAGTTTCGCAGTTGACTACGATTTGATTAAAAGGCACAACCAGTTCATTTAATTGTGGATGGTAAGCCTAGGTAAAGTCCAACTGGATATTCAAGAAAATTTAGACTAGCTCACCCAAAGTCACAGATTCAAATCCATAAGGCCTCTTTCACATGAACGATATGGATTGTATCAATATCTGTCCAGGAAAAAAAATGATGGTTTTGCATTTAAGTTCAGTTAGTCTTGTCTGCAATTGTGTTCAGTGTTTTAGATTTTTCGATGCGGGAGCAATAAGTTTTTGATGTGTTTTTCACGCGTGTGAAAAAAAACTGAAGAATTGCAAACTACATCTCCTAGCAAGCATCAGTGAAAAACATATTACATCTGTATGCAATCCGTTTTTCACTCAAGCCCCATGCTGCAATTTATTCTGAACAGAAATGACGCGTGAAAAATGAATGGGTCAGGATTCAGTCCGGATGCTATGCATTTGATTCACCCATCGCACACTGATGGAAATCTCGCTCGTGTGGAAGAGGAACTAAGGATTAGAAATTATTCTGGATTACAGTGCTACTATACCTACTATACATGACAAATGTAAGCTCTTGGCGCACAATTTTTATCAAATGTGTGTTGGGCCCATCTACTAACATCCAGGGGGCTTCTGAATTAAAAATTCAAATAACCCCCTTTCCAAATTTTACATATAAAAATAAATAAACAATAAAAATATATAGGTATCCCTGTGTCTGAAAATGTCCAAAATATTAACATATGAAATTTCTTTTCCTGTGTGATGAATGCCGTCACGAAAAAAAAAAAAAAAACATGCAATTCATGTTTTAATCACCTTGTCCCCCCAAAAAATTGAATAACAGTAATCAAAAAGTCGCGTGTACCCCAAAAATGGTACAAAAAAAATACAGTTTGTCCCGCAAAAAAACAGCCCTCATTCAGCTCTGTAGATGTAAATGCAAAAAAAAGTTATTGCTGACAATTTTTTTTTTCCAAAGGTTTTTTTAGTTTATTTTTAAAGTAATAAAACAAAATAAACCATGCAAATGTTGTATCCCCATAATCGTATTCACCCGCAGATTAAGGACATCATGTCATTTTCAGCACACAGTGAACATCATAATATAAAAAAAAAAAAACCTTGGTGGGATTATTATCACTGGTTCAGCAATTACATTTCTATACTATGAAGCACACGGTGTGATGCAATAAAGGGTCCACTAAAAGCAATATAGCAATGCAGTATTTGCAGTTACATTACTTGGAACTAAATATGCATTTAATATCACTGGTTTAACAATTAAATTGTTGTACTATAAATTAAACTATAAAACAAGTGGTGCAAGGCCATAATGTGCCCACTAATAGTGATGTCCCGAACTATTCCCCGGCGAACGGCTCCTGGCGAACATAGCTTGTTCACGTTTGCCGCGGCGGGCAAACATATGCAATCTTCGCGTCCGCCCCTATACTTTAATATTGAGCAAACTTTGACCCTGTACCTCACAGTCAGCAGACACATTCCAGCCAATCAGCATACCCTCCCTCCCAGACCCTCCCACCTCCTATCAAAAAGCAAGGACGGCATCCATCTTAGATTCATTCTGAAGCTGCAGTGTTAGTAGTTGTAATCACAATACGATCAATATAACCTGTATTAATCGCATTGTGAATTCAACTTAGAGCTGGGTTCCCAATGGTTGTGTTGCTAGAATATAACGAAGATTGAGAATATAGTTCTATATTCTCAATCTTCGTTATATTCTAGCAATACAACCATTAGGAACCCAGCTCTAAGTTGAATTCGCAATGCGATTATTGCAGGTTATATTAATCGCATTGCAAATTCAACTTACCACACTCTGCGTCAACTACGTAATTTTCCATGGGAGTTTTGCCATGGATCCCCCTCCGGCATGCCACAGTCCAGGTGTTAGTCCCCTTGAAACAACTTTTCTATCACTATTGTGGCCAGAAAGAGTCCCTGTGGGTTTTAAAATTCACCTGTCTATTGAAGTCTATGGCGGTTAGCCCTGTTCGCCCGTTCGCAAACACTTGCGTAAATTCGCGTTCGCCGTTCGCTAATGTAAAATTTTATGTTCGCAACATCTCTACCCACTAACACTAATATAAAAATGCATACTTGCTGTGAAATGTCTTTGTATTCTGGGTTTAACCCCTAAAATACTGGGCCAATTTTAATTTTTCCATTTTTGATTTTTCTTCCCCAAATTCCAAGAGCCATAACTTTTTTTATGAAGGCTTATTTTATGAAAGACAAGATTTTTTTAATTTTTTTTTTAATATTTTTTTTAATAGCACCATTTAATTTACCATGCGCTGTATTCGAAAATGGGGGAAAAAAAGTTCTTTGTGGGGTACAATTTAAAAATAAAAAACAATCCCACCAAGGTTATTTTGGTTTTTTGATATTATGATGTTCACTGTGTGCTAAAAATGACATGATGTCCTTAATCTGCGGGTGAATATGATTATGGGGATATAACATTTGCATGGTTTATTTTGTTTTATTACTTAAAAAAAAAAATATATATAAATTGTCAGCAATAATATTTTTTTGCATTTACATCTACAGAGCTGAAGTAGATGGGCCCAACACACATTTGATCAAAAATGTGCGCGAAGAGCTTACATTTGTCATGTATAGTAGGTATAGTAGCACTGTAATCCAGAATTATTTCTAATCCTTAGTTCCCCTTTCACACGAGCGAGATTTCCATCCGGGTGCTATGGGTGACGCAAACGCATAGCATCCGGACTGAATTCTGACCCATTCATTTTTCACGCATCATTTCTGTTCAGGATAAATTGCAGAATGGGGCTTGAGTGAAAAATGGATTGCATACGGATGTAATATATTTTTCACTAATGCTTGCTAGGAGATGTAGTTTGTAATTCTTCCGGGTTTTTTTCACACTCGTGAAAAACGCATCAAAAACTTATTGCACCCGCATGGAAAAAGCTGAATCACTGAACACAATTGCAGACAAGACTGACTAAACTTACATGCAAAACCATCATTTTTTTTCCTGGACAGATATTGATACAATCCATATCGTTCATGTGAAAGAGGCCTTATGGATTTGAATCTGTGACTTTGGATGTGCTAGTCTAAATTTTCTTGAATATCCAGTTGGACTTTACCTAGGCTTACCATCCACAATTAAATGAGCTGGTTGTGCCTTTTAATCAAATCTTAGTCAACTGCGAAACTTCACTTTAGCACATCACAATAACTGAATGCTTTGCTCCTCTGGGTGTAGTTTTCTTACAACAATTATTCTAGTGAGTCTACTTGTAAGACCTCTTTCTTCATTGTTGGCAAGTGTTGAGCGAAGTGAAGCATTCAAAGTGGAATTCGGTCCGAAGTTTAGGCCACATTTGTAAATGATGATGTAGTCGATCGTATGAGAGAGCCGGGTGAACAGGGGGCGTCATCATCATCAGGGGTGAGGTTGGCAGAGTGCCCGTGAGACAGCAGGGTGGCTTGTGTGCCTTTGAGACAGCAGAGTGGCAGTGTGCCTGTGAGAAAACAGGGTGGAAGCATTGGGAGATCTGGAGCTAAATGCAAGAGGGTTACACTGTCTGCTAACCTGGAGACTACCAGTGAGGAACACACTAGCAGTGTATGGGTTCATAAAAGCAGTGCCAGGCAGGCATCATGCAGTGGTGGAAGGAAAATGTCATACTCGGCAATGTGGGAATTTTTCCACCAAGTCACTAGGGACGTTAGTGTGTTAGTATGTAGGATTGTGAACAGAAGATAAGGCACGGCCAGGCTGCTAATGTTAGCATGTCTGCTCTGTGTCAACACATGAAGCTTCACCATAAATTGCCAGCCCACACCTGCTCTAAAGCAGTCAGGGCTCGTCAACATCAGAAGAAGGAAGCTGTTTTTCCTTCCCCTTGAATTCAATGTCGTCTATTGCTCCTGATGCTCATCTTCATCACTTGTTTCGACAGCAATCGATCACCCATTGCAAAAATACAGCAGTATGCACTCATCCAACGATGTAGAAGTTGAACATGCACCTGGCCAAAATCCTGGTACTACTGTGCCTCCCTTTCCATGTAGTTGACTTTTCACATTTCAGAGAACCGATGGCTTGTACCAGCCCTGCACACATACATTGAGCAGAAGGGGGCCAGTAGAGTTGAGCGGACACCTGGATGTTCGGGTTTGATGGGTTCGGCCAAACTTCAGAAAAAAGTTCGAGTTCGGGACCCGAACTTGACCCGAACTTGACCCCGAACCCCATTGAAGTCAATGGGGACCCAAACTTTTCAGCACTAAAATGGCTGTAAAAATGTAATGGAAAGGGCTAGAAGGCTGCAAATGCCAGCAAAATGTTGTTAAGAGCATGGCAAGTGCTCTGCGAACAAATGTGGATAGGGAAATGACTTTAAATAACATAAAATAGGTAAAAATAAAAAATAATAATCTTGATCTAGGAGGACGAGGTTCATATGGAGTAGGAGGTTGAGGAGTCGGTGGATGTGGCGGTATAGGTGGCAGCGGCGGTGGAAGAGGAGGAGGTAGCCTACACTGCTACACATTGGGAAATTTAACCTGTGATAACCACCTCCAGTCATGATAAACACACGTTCAGACAATACACTGGTTGTAGGGCAGGCCAGCACCTCCAAGGGGTAAAGGGCATGCTCAGGCCATGTGCCCAATTTGGAGACCCAGTTGCATGTTTTCAAGTAGTTAATTTATTTTTAATAGAGTGATTAGTAAAGATAACATTTTACCTATTACTAGTCAGAGAGCTTGCAAAGGTTACGCTAGGTCCAAGTGACCACCTAACCCCTCTTCCAGAAGTTGCAGGGTACTATACACCCAAAAAGTGGTTACTTTTGCCAGAAAATGAAACAAATAATTTTTTAAGCTATTTTACTGGTCTAATAGGTATAGCAGTGATACTATACACCCACAAATTGGTGAATTTCACCCAAAAATGTAAATGACAATATTTTTATTTATTTTTTTAACCGGCCTACTAGGTATAGCAGTGTTACTATACACCCAAAAATTAGTGAGTTTCACCAGAAAATGTTAATGACAATTTATGTATTTTTTTAAACGGCCTACTAGGTATAGCAGTGGTAATATACACCCAAAAAGTGGTTACCTTCACCAGAAAATGTAACAGATAATTTTTTTAATTTATTTTACCGGTCTAATAGGTATAGCAGTGATACTATACACACGAAAAGTTTGGAGTTCTATATGGAGTAGGAGTTTGAGGAGGCGGTGGACGCAGCGGAGTAGGTGGAAGCGGCGGTCGAGGAGAACGATATAGCCAACACAGGTTTTTGGTTTTAATTTAATTTTGTAAAATTAAGTTACACTCCAAAAGAGTGTGAAATATCCAAAATACAAAAAAAAGCAATTGCGCTGCAGTATATCAATGGCTGGTTAGTGCAAGTATACATGTCTATTCTGCACAAGTCCTGAGGGATCCATGTCTGGTTCATTTTAATGAACGTGAGCTTTTCCACATTGGCTCTGGACAGGCGGCTGCGTTTGTCTGTGATGACGCCCCCTGCCGTGCTAAACACATGTTCAGATAATCCACTGGCTGCAGGGCAGGCCAGCACCTCCAAGGCGTAAAGGGCAAGCTCAGGCCATGTGCCCAATTTTGAGACCCAGAAGTTTAAGGGGGCAGACTCGTCATTCAGTAGGTGTAGGCGTGTGCACACATACTGCTCCACCATGTTGGTGAAATGCTGCCTCCTGCTAAGACATTCCATATCAGCTGGTGGTGCTGGTTATTGTGGCGTGCTGACAAAGCTTTCCCACATGTCGGCCATGCTAACCCTGCCTTCTGAGGTGCTGGCGGTGCCCCAGCTGCGTTGGCGACCTCTTCTTCGTCCTCTGCCTTCGCCTTGTGCTTCCACTGTGCCCCCGCTGTCAGGTGGGAATGCCACCCGCAGCGCGTCTACCAGAGTGCGCCTGTACTCGCGCATCTTACGATCACACTCCAGTGATGGAATTAAGGATGGTATGTTGTCCTTGTAACGGGGATCCAGCAGCATGGCCACCTAGTAATCAGCACTTTATGCAGCAGCTCTGACATGTCGGGCTAATTTTTAAGGAATTTCTGCACCACCAAATTCATCACATGCACCAGGCAAGGGATGTGCGTCAAACCGGCTAGTCCCAGAGCTTCTACGAGATTTCGCCCATTATCGCACACCACCAGGCCGGGCTCGAGGCTGACTTGCACAAACCACTCATCGGTCTTTTGTTCAAGGCCCGTCCAAAGCTGCTGCACGGTGTGGGGTTTGTTCCCCAAACAGATACGTTTTAAAACTGCCTGCTGTCGTTTACCCTTGGCTGTGCTGAAGTTGGTGGTGAAAGTGTTACGCTGACCGGATGAGCAGCTGGTAGAGGATGAGGAAGCAGAGTAGGAGGAGGAAGCAACTGGAGACAAACTTAAGCGCCCTGCAATCCTCTGTGGTGGAAGGACATGTGCCAAACTGCTATCCGCCTCAGGCCCAGCCGCCACTGCATTTACCCAGTGTGCTGTTATGGAGATATAACGGCCCTGACCATGATTACTGGTCCATGTATCTGTAGTCAGGTGCACCTTGCCACAGATGGCGTTGCGCAGTGCACACCTGATTTTGTCCCCTACTTGGTTGTGAAGGGAAGGGATGGCTCGCCTTGAAAAGTAGTGGCGGCTGGGCACGACGTACTGTGGGACAGCCACCGCCATAAGGCCTTTAAAACTATCCGTCTACACCAAACGGAATGACAGCATTTTAAAGGCAATTAATTTAGAAATGCTGGCATTCAGGGCTAGGGATTGGGGGTGGATGGGGGGTACTTCTTCTTCCTCTCCAGCGTTTGGAATATTGAGATCTGAACGCTTCCGTGGGACATTGTGGAGATGCTTGGTGACCCAGGTTTTGGTGTTTCTGGCAGATCATCTGTTTGTGGGGTGCCAGGTGGCACTGTCACTCCAGAGGTGGATGAAGAGGCCGCGACTGCAGCAGAAGAGAAAGCAGGAGGAGCCAGACATCTTTCTTGGTTTTTGAGGTGTCTACTCCACTGCAGCTCGTGTTTTGCACTTAAATGCCTGGTCATGCAGGTTGTGCTCAGGTTGAGAACGTTTATGCCTCACTTCAGGCTCTGATTGCACAGCGTGGAAAACGACTCGTGTCTTGTCGTCAGCACATTGTCTGAAGAACTGCCACTCCAGGGAACTCCTTCGAACTGGCTTTGGTGTGCTCTGTCCCTTGCTGCGGTGGGCAGTAGGGGCGTACTGTCTAGAGGATGGCCGCTCCGCTTTTGCACCCTACTCCCTCTTCTGCTGTGCTGGTGGCTCTGTGCGACCACCGCCTCTTCCTCCGAACTACATCAGTCACTCGCATGACCTTGATTCTATGTGGTGCCAGGTGGCACTGTCACTCCAGAGGTGGATGAAGAGGTCGTGACTGCAGCAGAAGAGAAAGCAGGAGGAGCCAGAGACCTTGCTTGGTTTTTGAGGTGTCTATTCCACTGCAGCTCGTGCTTTGCACATAAATGCCCGGTCATGCAGGTTGTGCTCAGGTTGAGAACGTTTATGCCTTGCTTCAGGCTCTGATTGCACAGTGTGCAAACCACTCCACATCATCTTCCACCCAGTCTTCACCCCTTACTTCCTTGTCGGTCTGCACACTTTCGAAAGCCCCAGCAGTTGGCACCTGTGTTTCGTCCTCATCCGAGACGTGCTGCGATGGTCCTCCCATGTACTCATCTTGAAAAATAAGTGGTTGGGCATCGGTGCACTCAATCTCTTCCACTTCTGGGGCAGGGCTAGGTGGATGGCCCTGGGAAACCCTGCTAACAGAGTCATCAAAAAGTAGAAGAGACTGCTGCATGACTTGGGGCTCAGACTGCTTGGCTGATTTGCAAGGGGGTGAGGTGAAAGACTGATGGACATCGGCTGCAGGTGCCAGGTGCCAGACTGGGAGGTAGACAATGTGAAGGAACTGGATCCACTGTCAGCAACCCAATCTACTATTGCCTGTACTTTTTCAAGCCTCACCATTCGTAGACCAGCATTAGGCCCGACCAAATACCGCTGCAGGTTTTGTCGCCTACTCGCACCTGAGGAAGGGGTTTCACTTGTGAGTGTAGCTGGCACGGATCGACCACGTCCTCTCCCTGCAACAGGAGCTCCACCAGCAGCACCACGACCTGGGCCACGTCCCTTATTTGACGCTCCCCTCATATTTTTTGAATTCAGGATCTTGCCCTAAATGGGTGTTCAATTAATAGTAGAAAAGAACTACAGCATGTAAAGGGTGTATCTCACACAGCCTGAACCAGACTAGGCCTCAATTAAAGATTTCTTTGCACAAAATGGCTGTATTTCAAATGGCTATATTTCAAATGGCTGTATGTCGAATGGTTGAATCAAACCCCTGTATGTATAGGGGGTATCTCACACTGTCTGAACCACTGTAGGCCTGAAGTAAGTATATCTTTGCACAAAAAGGCTGTATTTCAAATGGCTGTATTTCAAATGCCTAATTCAAACCCCTGTATGTATAAGGGGGATCACACACGCCCTGAATCAGTGTAGGCCTGAAGTAAATATATCTTTGCACAAAATGGCTGTATTTCAAATGCCTAATTCAAACCCCTGTATATATAGGGGGATCACTTAATTAATTACTAAGGGACCAAATCAGGGAAGGGTTCTTAAACATCAAAACCACCATTGCTCATTAGAGCTATTAATTCACCACTTTTATCCCTGACTTTAAAACTTGATACCGATACTGAATATCTAATACTATTTCAAGGCATGTGAGAACCTTCCACTCAGGAAATTCTAGCTGCCTTAAATTTTGAGGTTTGTGTAAAAAGACATTAGGACCACGCCGTGGTGATCTGGACAAAATCCTTTATCAAGAGGAAGCCAGATGGATATACCGTTTGCAGAGCCTGAGTCCCAAAGGCCTCAATGAAGGCTTTACTTTTTCATTACTTCTGTGAAGTGCAATGGTGCATCATCTAATTATAGATTATACTATGTGAGCTTGTTTGACGTTTAGTAGATAGATATAGCATGGTTCTAGGTAGAACCATTCTTATGTTGACAGAACAATTATTTGTACCCAATGGGTGTATTTTTGATATTCAGATATATATATATATATATATATATATATATATATATATATATATATTAGTGGCTCGTGGTTTCCTGGACTATTGACCTATTTAGTACACTCCAATGTTTAAGAAATGAAGCTAGATGGCATGAATTAGCACAGATCTAACACTTGAATAGGTGGCTGCTTATGCTTAACCCTCAGTTCACACTTTCGCGTAAAACGCCGCTTTTGAACGCACATAAAAACGCACAACAGTAAAGGAACCATGCATTCCAATGAGGGTGGTTCACACTTGCGCGTTTTTATGCGCGTTCATAGGCGCCTATAAACGTCCGACGCATAGGCAATTATGTTCGCGTTAATTCGGGCTTTTTTCGAGCGTTTGGTGCTAATAGAATTCAATGGGAAACGCGATAGGCGTGTTGTTCGGGCGTTTGTGCTGCGTAAAACGCGCCTATGGACGCGCGTTTTTCAAAATTCACACCTCAGATTGGCCAAACTATATAGGGAGGGCTGTTTGGTCATTGGCCAACTATGCAGTCAATCACATAAACGCGCGTCAAACGCGCCTACACTATTTACCAAAACGCTTGAAAAAAACGCGCCTACACGCCAGTCTTGAACGCACCAAAAACGCTAGCCTTCAAAACGCTCAGGTCTGAACCCAGTGTAAGAGTGAGTGTACTGTTGTGTTGACGTGAATATGTCCCTTATAGGAGCTGTAGCAATGTTTAACATTCAACAGCTATCTTGTTTCAGCAGTCAAATTATAATGCTGTCGCATATGATTTGGGACTAAGTCCGTGGGCATGCTCACTAATGATCTCCTGCCCCTGTTGTTAGTACTTATAAAAATGCAGCTAAAAGATAGGCTGCTATATAATATCTGAGGCTAACGTCCAGGGATATGCACATTGTAGATTTTCTCTTTCTTATTTAAGAACTCATGTAGCCACAATTTAGGTAACTTAATAATCTAAGATTGAGCACTACTCAATAATCTAAGATTGAACAATCTAAGAGCACTTACGCAGCAGCTACAAGAATTGTTGTATACAACCTGAGCCTAAGTCCCTGTACATGCGCATTGAGAATCCCATCGTTTTTATTCTAAGTACTAGCGCAGGTGCACTATGGGCAGTATACAACTTAAGACCAAGTTTGTGGACATGCGCATTGGAAGCCTTTTTATCCATCGCACTCTAAGTATCGACGCAGCCACAGTCAGCTCTATTTTCTCTATTACAGATGTTAAGTGTTAGCGCAAGCGCATTCAGCCACATAACACCGCTTTTTAAGGTAAGTGTGTGCGCAAGCTACTGATGCGCAGAGCATCATTCAGGAAGCACCTATTGTCATATCAGCCTCTTGACAAGGAAACGTCCTATTGGGTAAATGAGCTGTCAGTAATATTCATGTATTATCATTGGACAATGGCCGGAAGGCTAGGCTATAAAGATATGTACTCAGCGTTTTCAATCCAAGTCTGTCCATACCCCTGAAGACGCCAGAGCAACTGGCGAAACATGTTGGGGGACGGATTCTAATGGTTTTTAGCTCTGCCTAATCCACTTTAGAGCGATCACCTGTAGTTTGTTGCAGCGATTTAGCTGTTAGTAACGAGGGGTAGCTACTCTCAATGATCAAAAATACAGCTATAGATATTAGAATAAGTATTAGCTTGTGACTGGCAGAGGGCAATCCTAGTGGGTTTGTGCACACCCACAGTAGCCCTTTCCTATACAAATACACGCTCTAGGTTGCAATCTAGGTAGTATTTTTTATCTCTAAATTGCTCACCTGTTATTTTTAAAATCACTATTAAAAGTCAAGTTTTAAAGTCAGGGATAAAAGTGGTGAATTAATAGCTCTAATGAGCAATGGTGTTTTCGATATAGGGGGATCACACACGCCCTGAATCAGTGTAGGCCTGAAGTAAATATATCTTTGCACTAAATGGCTGTATTTAAAATGGCTGTATTTCAAATGGCTGAATCAAACCCCTGTATGTATAGGGGGATCACACACGCCCTGAATCAGTGTAGGCCTGAAGTAAATGTATCTTTGCACTAAATGGCTGTATTTAAAATGGCTGTATTTTAAATGGCTAAATCAAACCCCTGTATGTATAGGGGGGATCACACACGCCCTGAATAAGTGCAGGACTGAAGTAAATATATCTTTGCACAAAAAGGTGGTATGTCAAATGGCTGTATTTTAAATGCCTAATTCAAACTCCTGTATGTATAGGGGGATCACACATGCCCTGAATCAGTGTAGGCCTGAAGTAAATATATCTTTGCACAAAAAGGCTGTATTTCAAATGCCTAAGTCAAACCCCTGTATGTATAGGGGGGATCTCACAGGGTCTGAACCTCTGTAGGCCTGAATTCAATATTGGTAACCCAAATGTATTAAGGGTGTATCTTACAATGACACCTGCATCAAAGGTTGCCAACTACATTTTTTGTGCCCAAACGACTGTTTGTTTAATAACTGAATTTGACAGCAGTATACGCCTGTAATTTCACACGTGCTGATGCTGTAAGGCCTGAAAATAGTGTTTTTTGTCAAAAAGTGTGTTTTTCAAACCCCAGAAAATGATGGGTGTATTTCTAGCTTAAATTGCCCACTGAGTAATACAGATGTTGTAGATTGCCTAAAAAGTTTTTTTTTTGCTAACAGAATATGAATGCTGTATATATTAAATTGGAATTTAACACTTGCAGATCTGGAAAATACTGATTTTTGAAAAAAAAAGTGTGTTTTTCAAACCCCAGAAAATAATGGGTGTATTTCTAGCTTAAAATGCACACTGACTAATACAGATGTTGTAGATTGCCCAAAAAGTATTTTTTTGCTAACATAATATGAATGCTGTATATATTAAACTTGAATTTAACACTTGCAGATCTGGAAAATATTGTTTTTTGAAAAAAAAAATGTGTGTTTTTCAAACCCCAGAAAATAATGGGTGTATTTCTAGCTTAAATTGCACACTGACTAATATAGATGTAGATTGCCAAAAAAGTCTTTTTTTGCTAACAGAATATGAATGCTGTATATATTAAACTTGAATTTAACACTTGCAGATCTGGAAAATACAGTTTTTTGAAAAAAAACTGTGTTTTTCAAACCCCAGAAAATGATGGGTGTATTTCTAGCTTAAATTGCACACTGACTAATACAGATGTTGTAGATTGCCAAAAAAAAGTCTTTTTTTGCTAACAGAATATGAATGCTGTATATAATTAAACTTGAATTGCACACTGACTAATACAAATGTTGTAGTTTGACCCCCAAAAAATTGTGGCCGCCGCCACCCACCTAACAGAATTCTAAAAGTTAGTATTTTTTGGTCAATGAGCTCAGGACAGGGTAAAAGGATAGTGCCCTGCACCCACACAACCATTTCTAGGTAGATCGCTGAGTTAGATTCTCTCCTATTCTCTCCCTGAAATCACAAGTCCAGCAGCATCCTCTCTCTACCCTTATAACAGCAGAGTGACGTACAGTGCTATGTGACTCAAGCTTATATAGAGCCTGGGTCACATGCTGCTCTGGCCAATCACAGCCATGCCATTAGTAGGCATGGCTGTGATGGCCTCTTGGAGCAAGTAGTATGACGCTTGTTGATGCTGTGCAGCCTTTCAAAAAGCGCCCAGAAAGTGCCGAACACCGAAACCAAACATTTACAGAAATGTTCGGGTCCATGTCCCGAACACCCCAAAATTTGGTACGAACACGCACTATACAGTTCGGGTTCGCTCAACCCTAGGAGCCAGTCCTTGGGCCTCTCGCCATTTTGTAGAGTTCATGCCAGCACTGATGTATGTAGTTGTAACTATGGTCCAGGACAATATCTGTCATTCACAGCCCAAAGGGTAACTGTGGTTCGGGGACAGGTACACCAGCATCCTGGCCAGGTGATGGCAATGCCACCTCTGTGTTGTAATGCTGGGATTTTTGCACCAATGTCCTCCTCTGCCTCCTCATCATCCACCTTATACTCACCCTCCCCTCTAGGAACAGTGGTCCTCCATCATATTACCTATGCAAAGCTAGGCATTGTCACATGGTTCTGCACCTGGTCAGCCTTGGAGAATAGAGCCACTCAAAGGAGGAACTGCTCAGAATCATCAATAAATAAATTAAACACTGGCTGTCTCCTTGCCAACTGAAGATAGGAACCATGGATCCTGATAACGGGAAGAACATTTTGTTTGTGCTGCGTCAGGGAGGGTTGACCCAAGCGCCCTAAAGGCGCACGTCTTTAATGTCACCCAATTTCTCAAGTCTTCCAATGTTTTTTAAGAGCTGTTAAAATGTCCAGGAAACTGTGCATGCACTTCAGCACTCTTATCAGTCTCCTTGAGCTACAAAGACAAAATGCTCTTCGCCAACATTGCCTGATATGCAACATTTCCACCTGTTGGAACTGTTAGATTTCTTAATGCTGCAGATGGCAGGTCTACTTCCTAGTTGGACTTCCACATTAGCCAGTGGCAGCTCATGCGTGACACGTGCCATTTGCTCAGGACCTTTGAAGAGACCATTTTATTTGTCACTCGGCAGAACTATGGAATGAATGATGTGATTCCACTCCTTTAAATCCTGGAAGGGATGCTGAGAAATCTTATTTGCGATGGGACAGAAGATGTGGCGACTACATCTCACGGCCACCTGAGCCCTGAGGAAAATGAACTGGCAGAAGAGGAAGAAGAGGATGAGGACAAGGAGGAGTACATATACACCTAGGAATGCTATACACAACTAGGTGGTTTATCTGCTCAAGTGACAGGAGAGGAGCGGGAGAAGCTGGAGGGCGATAACAAAGACGACACAGATGACCCCAACAGACCATGGCAGTATGCAGTGGAGATAGAGGCTGGGAGGCCCTTGTGCAAATGACCAGATGCATGATTTCTTGTTTGTGTAGAGACAGCTGTATTGGCACTACAAATTTTTAGACCCTCACTATTGGTCAAAAATGGGGGCATTTTTAGACTTGTGTAGTCGGTTGGTCGCTGTCTACGAACACCATCGACAGTGCTTTCAAAGTTCTAACCATTGACACCCTCTGCACTTATGCTCCACTGCCATGACTAGTCGGGAGGGGGGGGGGGAGGGTTGGAGCAACACCAGCATCTTAAGTCTCTTATGAGCAGTTTTTTTCAGCCACCTTATGCAGAACCTCAACCAGCACATGGTGGCAGACTTGGACTGCACCCTGTCACTCATGATCCAAATTTGAAGTGTGGACACAACTGGCCGAGTTTGCGATGGGCATGGCGCCATTTATTGTCCGCAATACTGGAACTGAGCCAGTACACTTGTGTGCGTGAGCCCTAAGGACTATAAGGGGAGAGATTTATTAGGTTTGTCCTTAGGCCCGGACTGATATTCTGCACTACTGGCCAGATTTCCATTGGGCTGCTCTGTCAGTGGACCATCTGATATTTTAGACAGGAATTGCACTAATCATCATCACAGGTCCTTAACTTCTTAAGAGAGCACAACAAATGCACCGATAATCAGTGCAGTCTGAGGTTAGAGTGCTGATCAATGGGGGAGGGGTGGTCAGGGGACAAGACTGCTGCCAGTGGGGGAGAAGTGGTTAATGAATAATAATGTTGTGCTGCATAGTGGTATAGGATGCTGTTGGGGAGGAATTTTATGCTGCCTGTAGGCAGTTATTAGGCGTTGTTGGGGAGATATTGTGTACTGCACTGTGGTACTTATTTGGTATTGTTGGGGAGGTATATTGTTCCACACTGTGGTATTTATTTGGTGCTGTTTAGGAGATATTTTGTGCTGTACAGTGGTATTGGTTGCTACTGGGGAGGTATTTTGACCTGTATTATGGTATGTGGTGCTATAAGGGAGGGTACCGTATGTCACTGACCATTAGGCATTTTTGTGTTCCACTTTTATTGCCTTTCTTGTATTGATGATTTACATAGGGGCATGTAAAGCTAAATTTGCTGCAGCATACATTGCGGATCACTATTTTTATGCTTTGTAATCCGAGTTTGGCCCTGTATGTCCTCCTCAGGCACCTCTAAACCAATTTTTTAACTAAAGGGGCTGTTCACCTACAAGAACCAAAAGAGAAGAATCAGTCTTCTCTGCAGATGAGTAGTAACTTTTATAAAGAAAATACAGAGCAACTCAGTATTTTGTACATAATGTTTTAGATTAACTGCCTACAATTATTTCCTTTTTTCAATGAATGTTCTACATATATTTTAATGGGATAATATAAAATTATATATTTTTCTGAATAAAGACATATATTTCATGGGCTTTTGTCTTTCAAACCCAAAACACAGTAACTAGCATAGTTTCTATCATTTATATTGGTACAAAAATTATTTAAAACCATTATCTTTGCTGCCAGGTTTCCATAAAACATCAATGCAAAATTTAAGAAGCTACACAGACTACAAACCAAATGATAATAAAATAAATTTATTATAAAAGCATAAGCATTTCAATTTAAAAGAAAAATACCAAACAGAAATAAAACCGCATTCAGTGTGTTCTTTATGTGTTGAAACAGAAATTAGAAATATGAAATGATATTGCTGCAGTTAAATGGATCTGCAACTATAATTTCCAATTCCTGGAATTTATTCAGCATGAACGCTATTTTACACACCACAAGTTCTAGATGCTCTTTTGTGCAAAAAACATTTTTTTTTTTTATAAGTCATTTTCATACTACAGTGAAAATCTTGTTCTTTTTTAAGTAAAGCCTAAATCTCATTTTATGCAATCAGGAACTAATTAAACACTGAGCTTCAACTTTTAACTTCTTTCTAACTGATTAAGCCTAAACATGTCATTTACCGTATTTTTCACCCTATAAGACTCATTTTTTTCTCCTCAAAGTGGGGAAAAATGTCAGTGCGTCTTATGGGGCAAATGTTAACCCCTTAAGGACCCATGACGTATGGGTATGTCATGGGTCCGATCCCTAAGTATGGCGCCCGCTCCTGCCCTCTGTGGGCGCGATCGCTGCGGGGGTCCGGCTGTTTCCTGTAGCTGACCCCCGCGGCTAATGATCGCGGTCGGCAGTCGCGGTCAATCCTGACCATGGCATCTGCGCGCGCTAAAACCGAAAGTAAAACTTTCGGCAGCTCTCCGGCTCCCCCTAGTGGTGATCGGGGGAATCGCAGGGCTGGATGTAGTAACCTCGAACTCAATGAATGATTCGAGGTTACTACTTACTATTTCCTATGCAGCCCTTGTTAGCAATAGGGCTTAATAGGAAAGTAGTAAAATCCTCATAAACTCCAATACAAGTGTATTGGAGTTTATGTTAGAAGCAATCAGATGACTGATTTATATAGGTCCCTATGGGATAAAAAAAAACTAAAAATTCAAATCACCCCCCTTTCCCCAAAATTAAAATAAAATAATATTATTTTTTTTAAAAAATACACATCATGAGTGTCGCAATGTGCGAAAACGCCCGTGGTATAAAAATATAAAAATATATTCCCCATACGGTAAACAGAAAAATGGAAAAAAGCGCCCAAATGGCGGATTAGCCATTTTTGAACGCTTCATTTCCTCAAAAAAAATTAAATAAAAAGTGATCAAAAAGTCCTACACACCCCATAATGGTATCAACTAAAAGTTCAGATCACCCCGCAAAAAATAAGCCCCCATACAATGCCATACATTTAATTACAAAAAAGTTATAGGGGTCAAAATATGGCGACAAAAAAAAAAAATAAAAAATTTCCCAATTTAGAATTTTTTTTCACTATCAAAACGCAAGAAAAACTATACATATTGGGTATCGCCGGATTCGTACTGACCTGTAGAATAAAACGAAATGGTCAGTTTTATCACACATCAAACGTCGTAATTTAAAAACCCGTAAAATTGTGGTAGAATTGTTTTTTTTTTGCAATTTCACCCCATTTGGAATTTTTTTCCTGCTTCCCACTACATCGTATGCAATATTAAATGGTGGCGTTGGAAAGTACAACTTGTCCCGCAAAAATAAAGCCCTCATATGGCCATGTGAACGTAAAAATAAAAAAGTTATGGCTCTCGGAAGGCATGGAGCGCAAAACGAAAATGCAAAAATGAAAAAACCCCGAGTCCTTAAGGGGTTAATGAGCGCTTCCGTTATGGAAGCGCTTATTAGTACAAGAGGACCAGGAAGTGGTGATTGCAGTGCTTTCAGGACTCTGTTATCACTGATTCCTGGTCTACCTTAGCCACTCGCTGTGCTGTGACTGTGGAAAGCATGACGACAACGCACTCTTTGACCTCACGCTGTGTGTTGGGTCACAGCACAGCGTGTGGCAGGAAGAAGAAATAGAGCACTGAATGCCAGGGGCAGCAGGAACATCCACAGCATGAGAGGTAAGTAGATTTTTTTTTTTTTTATCTGATGTGAGCATGGGGTTTATTCACATGGATGTCTGATTTGTGGTCTGATTGGGGGACTTATGGAGGTCTGATTGGGGGTCATTAAAAGAGATGATCGAATCGAAGCTGACGAAGTGGAATTCGATCCAAATTTCAGAAAAAATTTGATTCGTACCAAAGCCAAATTTCCTCTTCGTGGTAACTAGAGATAGACGAATTTAAAAAAAATTTGATTTGCCAGTTTGCCGAATTTTTCAGGAAAAACTTGATTCGATCTGAATATATTTGCGGCAAATTACATTAAAAAAGGACTATTTCCTGGCTGCTGAGAGCCTTTATAGTGGAGTAGAACACTGTGACTTGCAGTAATATGCATAGGGAGCCTGCTTTGGTAGTGAAATAATACTGTGAGTCTGTATGACATGCAGATGACAGGCTTCGCTCTTAGCATATTTCACTTATTTGGGGGTCACGGGGCCAAAACTGACCAAATAACTCAAGTATCAACTCAGCCTTACAGGTAGATGTTAGTGTCAAGAAGAAGCGCACTCCTTTTAGACCCTCATTAGCTGATTCCACATAAATTTCTACAGAACCTGTTCTATTAAACGCTTATACAAGTAGAGCCCACCGTACAGAGTGGAGAGGTTGTCATCAGTAAGTTTGACATCTTCCTCTAAACCGTCAGAACAATAAACCACAAAAAACTGATTCTGCTCAAAAGTCCTTCAGTATTGCTAAAGGCAAAAAAGTCATTTTTGATGGGACCATACAGGATTTAAAGCTGCTATACAGAAAGGATCCGTTGTGCTTCTCGTTTTTTCTTCCTTCTGACAGATCCGAAGAAGTGTGAAATAAATGATAATGTCAACCAGGCCGAAAGCCAAAATAGTGGGCCAGTCATGAGGTGGGGAGGGTGGGAACAGCATGAGAAGTCCACAGAGTGGACCTATGACATAGTGTTGAGGTGGAAGCAGTATGAGGAAGCCACCGAGTGGCACAATAAAAGAGTTTGTAGGTGGCAGAAGCAGCAGCATTAGGAGAAGGCCACTGAGTTCCACAATGACAGAGTCTTTAGGTGGCGGCAGTATGAGGAGGCTATCAAGCGGCACAATGACTGAGCCTACAGGTGGTGGCAGCATGAGAAAGCCACAAAGTGGCACAATGGTAGAGTCTGGAGGTGGCAGCAGCATGAGTAGGCCCCTGAGTGGCACAATGACAGAGTCTGGAGGTGTCGGCAGCAGCAGCATAAGGAGGAGTCCAGAGAGTGGCACAATGACAGAATGTGGAGGTGTCGGCAGCATGAGTAGACCACAGAGTGGCTAGGTGACATAATGTGGAGATGGCAGTAGCAGCAACAGCATCAGCATACCATAGAGTGGCAAGGTGACATAGTTTGGAGATGGCAGCAGCAGCTGCATCAGGAGACCAGAAAGTAACCCAGTAATAGAATGTAGTGGTGGGTGGCAATACCAGTAGCCTCTGACGAAGGTGAGTGAAATAAGGAGCACTTGGCATCAGATGTGTGGCATGAGGCGGGTTGCAGCATCAAAGTAGTTGCTGAGACAGGTAGTCTGAAGAAACCGGTCTCTTGCATCAAAGTGTTGTTGTGGCACCATTGATGATCCAGTCTGATGCATCAGGAATTGATGGTTGGAAATCCTTGCTGATCCACGCCTGATTCATCTTGACAAAGGTCAGTATCTCCACATTTTGGGTGGACAGGCGAGTTCTTCTTGGGATAACTATGGCCCCTGCCGCACTAAACACCCGCTCTGATGCCACACTACTGGCCAGGCAGAACAGCTTTTCCAGGGCAAACTCTGCTAGCTGCGGCCACAAATCCAGTTTGGCTACATAGTAGTCCAGCGAATCTTCTATGGGGGGTGGCAGGGTGCATTCCAAGCATGCCACCACCTGCTGGTTCAGGTCCTGCTTCCGATCTACCTGCTCCTGCTTCTTGTGAGTAGTTTCTTCACTATGCGGGGGAAGAAAGCTACTTATCAGCGACTGTAGACTTAGGCTGCTGCTGATGGAGCTGGTACTGCTCCTGCCACCCCACCTCTCCCCAACAGCCATAGCAGTGGAACATGAGCGCAGACGGCCCCCCCGGTCAGACCTGCGAGAGGATGGACGATGGCGCAGATAGGCAGCGGTCAATTGACTACATAGGATGTATCTGTAGTAGTTCAGTTTTTCCCCCATCTCGGTGGGTGTAAAAAAGGCTCCCATTCTGGACCGGTAGCGAGGGTCCAACAAGGTGAAGAGCCAGAAGTCATCCCTATGCCGAATGGTGACAATTCGGCTGTCACTATGCAAGCAAGTGAACATGTATCGGGCCTTTTGTAGTTTTGTGCAAGTGACTCTTAGGGACTCCATACCTCCATCTCCACTGCATATTGCAACGGTGTGTGGGGGTCCTCTGTCTCATCTTCCTCATCACCCTGTAGCTCCTCTGGCTGCTCCTGCTCCTCCTGTCCTTTCAGCTGAGTAGAAAAACCACCCATTTGGCTACACATTGCCAGTGCTACAATGTCCTCCTCCAACTCCTTCTCTGACAGTTCAGCCCCCACAGGGCTCATGTAGCCATGAGATCGAGGTGCCACGATTCTTGTCCCCTGACCAGCCATCTTGAACCGTCTGTTCCAGGACATGAAGCAGTGGAATGACGTCATCCATTCCGTAGTCCTGGCGACTGACAAATAACGTGGCGTCCTCAAAAGGCCTGAGCAAACGACAGGTGTCAGCCATGAGTTGCCACTGGCTGACATCTAAGTTCCACATTGGACTACTCCTATCCGCTTGCATCATCAAGAAATCGTTGATGGCCTTTCTCTGTTCGTATAGTCAGTCCAACATATGGAGGGTTGAATTCCAACAGGTGGAAATGTTGCATATCAGCCTATGTTGGGAGATGCCGTTCTGCCGCTGCCGCTCAAGGAGGGTGTGCTTTGCAGTGTACGAGTGGCTAAAGTGCATGCACAGTTTCCTGGCTATTTTTAGGATGTCTTGCAGATGGGTGGAAGACTTCAGGAACTGCTTGACAACCAGATTGAACACGTGTGCCATGCAGGGTGCATGGCTCAGCCTTGCTTAACGTAGCGCTGACACCATGTTCTTCCCATTGTCGGTCAGCATGGTTCTGATTTTCAGTTGTCGCGGAGAAAGCCAGGGTTCGATTTCTTGATGCAACACATGAAGCAGTTCCTCCCCTGTATGACTCCGTTCGCGAAGGCAAACTAGGTGCAGAACAGCTTGACACCGCCAAGTCCTGCACGTGTGGTATACTGGAGGGGCACTGTGACTTGTACCTGCAGTGGAGGCTGAGGACATGGTGGTGGATGAGGAGGCAGAGGCGGATATTGTCGCAGGACCAACGACATAACAACGTGGAGGCGGAAGCGGTGTCACCTATCCAAGTTGCTGGTGTGTGAAGGAACTACATTCATCTGGTGGGCCGTAAAGGACATGTATTATCCCTGACAGTAGTTACAGCTCCACACGTCGGCGCTGCTGTGCACTTTGGCAGACACCGCCAGGCTCAAGGTCTGGCCCACCTTCTGTTCTACATGAGTATGCAGGGCTGGTAATGCCTTTTTTGCATCTCGGCTCGGCACAGGCCATCAGTTCTCTGAAAGGTGCAGAGTCCACCACTTGGAAAGGGAGGGACTGAAGCACTAGCAACTTGGCCAGGAGCATGATCAGCTTCTGCGCCGTTTGATGCTTGCATGCATACTGTTGTCTCTTGTCAATCGCTTGAGTGATCGATTGCTGACGGAATGACTGACGAGGAGTAGGAGCAGGAGTATCTGGACCAGCAGAAGATGGGATTGACAGACATATTCTTTCAGATGAGGTCGTCGAGCCTTGACTAGCTGAAACTGGTTGCGTGCCATTGGGTGATGTAGCGCTAGCTGTGGCAGGCTAGACCACTACATCGCAGCCACGGTTCTCCCAGGCCATTTGATGTTGACGCTACATATGTTGACGCAGGGACGTGGTGCCAACATTGGCACCCTGGCCACCTTTCACCTTCTGCCCACATATTCTACATATGGCCATGTTGACTAGTGACTTTCTGGCTCTGCCACTGCCTGACGGGCAAGCTGCCACCCTCTTCTCCTGATGATGATGAAGCCCCTTCTTCACCAGGCTCCAAAGAGCGATCGGCTTCCTCATAATTGAGTATTGTCTGCACATCACTGATGTCCTCCTCAACAGCCTCTGGGACAGTAACCTGAACACTCGAAACACAAGCTCCCGTGCCACTCTCCTCATCACTACTTGCCCGCCTAGCGGAGGAAGCGGCAAATGTCTCCTCTACATCGTGACTGGGCAGTAGCTGTTGACTGTCCTCTAGTAGCTCTTCCTCGCTGAAAAATGAAACTGAGCCCACTGCATGTAGTACTTCTTGCGGAGAGGAAACAGAAAAGGCCCGAGGCTGGTTGAGGACAGGTAAGGGCACAGGGCCTGCTTCCGGGTTGTGTCTGACGAACCCACTGACTGTTGGCTGGGTGTGTCTGATATCACTTGGGATGATGTGGATGACCGAGTTAACCAATTAAGAACCGCTAGGTTGCTGGTCAAGACACGACTGGTAGATGACACCGGGAGCTCAGGCCTCTCGCTGCGACTACTGCTGCCACGACCCCTTACTCTGCTGTGACCTCTGCTTGCGCCAGAAACATTCAGGCCTCTGCCACTCCTCTGTGCATGGCCTGGCACTTTTCTGCCTGACATACTTGTAGCTAAAGTAAACAAATTTAAACGGAAATTAAAACACCCCTAAAAGCGTGGAATATATTTTTCTTTTTGTACTGAAATAGGCCTCTAAACGCTTTCACCACAATTAACTTCTGAAATGCACTGAAATTATAGTTTTCTTGTTGTGCAAAAATACGACCTATATGCTTTCACCAGAAATAAGTGCAACAGTGCAGTGCATATATACTTTTCTTTTTTGAATGAAATACACCCCGATATGCTTTCAACAGAAATCACTACAACACTGCAGTACGTATATAATTTTTTATTTTTTTACTGTAATGGGCCCCTTTACCCTGTGACCAGAAATAACTGCAGAAGTGACCTGAGAACATACACGTCTGTCCCTAAACAAAGTATGATTCTGAATATCTGAATCTAAGATTGCAGCCGTATTTATAGGGCTGTGACATCACCGAGCTGGCTGCTGATTGGCTGCATGCATGACATTGGTCATACTGCCTTCCCAGAGTTCCTTGCCCCATGTCCTCACACATGTAGCCGCCATTGTAATCGCCATGTTGGGAAAAATTACAATTTGTTAGCACGAAACACGAGGAAATTCGCATTTGTTGCAAATCGAATTTTCCCTGAAATTCTAAACGAATTCCACTTTATTAGCTTCGATTCGCTCATCTCTAGTGGTAAAGAATCGCAGTTTTCCATTAACCAGTGTACTTAGTGCAGGGAGAAACATCTGCTGTTGCTAGGGACAGTGTTAGAAAAAAACTTGCTAAAAAAAAAAAAAAGATTTACAAGTGCAGGGAAAGATTATTCAAGGTGTAGGGAAAGGATAGGGAGGAATCATTCCACAGCATTTATGTTGAACAGGGTTCAGTAGGGCAGGTTGCAGCCTGGGTAATAGGAACAATCCGATTACACCTTGCTGCACTGACTGGGGATCCAAATTGCCATTATACAGCTCTGTAATTCCAGCAAACCGTTCAAATTAGTGTTCAAGTGCTGTTTGATTCAGGCATTAAAAGGGTTTATTACAAGGAAATATTTCTATGTTTTATTTTCCCTTGTGCGGTGCAGTTATATGTTCTAAAGCTTTTTTGCCTTGTATAAGTGGGGAAAAAAGGGCTTATTAAGCGTTGTGTGGTGAAGTGCTAAAATTACAGCCCTTTTTGTCGTGCATTAGTGGTAAAAGTAAAATATATTTGCCGATCAGCGATGCACTTATCTGTTGTAAAGCCTTTTGTGGCGTGTATTAGTGGAAAAAGAAAAAAATATATTTGCTGCTAAGTAGAGATGAGTGAATGGAAGCTGACAAAGTGGAATTCGTTTAGAAATTCAGGAAAAATTAGATTCGCAACTAATGCGAATTTCCTTGCACTTCGTGGTAACGAGTCATAATTTTTCCTAACATGGTGGCTACAATGGCGGCTAAAATTGATGGCTACACGTGTGAGGACATGGGGCAAGGAACTCTAGGAAGGCGGGATGACCCATAATGCCATGCATAAAGCCAATCAGCAGCCAGCCAGCCCGGTGATGTCACAGCCCTATAAATACGATGGCCATCTTAGATTCTGCCATTCCCAATCGTACTTTGTTCAGGGACAGACGTGTATGCAGGCACTAGGGAGAGTGAAATAAAAACTAATTGTTAAAAAAAAAAAAGGAAATAAGTGATTTATTAGTGCAGGGAAAGGATAGTGAGAGGAATCATTTCACAGGCAGGGAGAGATGTGTACAAATGCTAGGGAGAGTAATAGAAAAATCCTCATTGTGATAAAAAGCGATTTACAAGTGAAGGGAAAGGATAGTGAGAGGAATCATTTCACAGGCAGGGAGAGAAGTGTGCAGATGCTAAGGAGAGTCATACGAAAATCCTCATTGTGAAAAAAAAGCGATTTACAAGTGCAGGGAAAAAGTTACTTGGAGATCCAGATAGTCTCACAATACAGCTCTGACATTCCAGCAATTTGTTATTGTGGTTCAAGTGCTATGTTGAAAAGCCTTTACAGGTTTCTAGGTGAAGTGGGGCCCTGGGGTGAAAAACAATAAGGCCCCCCCCCCCTCCATGTCACGTCATCACCCCGTTCGCATCACATTACCCCCCCCCTACATGGCTGCATAATCCCCCCCCCCCAATTGGCACATTTCTCCCCCTCTGCGTCACATTATTTCTCCCCAGATCTCTTACATCCAGTGATGTCTCCTTTGATGTAGATGTTTAGATGTTATCTGACCTCCTCTTCTCCATTCAGACCTTTAGACCAGACCACCATTTTGTTGCCATTTTCCTTCTCTGCAGTTCGACAACAACAAAACAAAATTTTGTTTACTACTTTTCCATCATCCTCCCTTCTCATGTGCCAGTTACAAGTGCCTCTTTAACCCCCTCCACCCCATGTGCCAGTTACAAGTGCCCCTTTAACCCCCCCCCACCCGATGTGTCAGTTACAAGTGCCTCTTTAACCCCCCCATCCCATGTGCCAGTTACAAGTGCCTCTTTAACTCCCTCCACCCCATGTGCCAGTTACATGTGCCTCTTGAACCACCCCACCCCATCCCACCCCATGTGCCAGTTACAAGTGCCTCTTTAACACAAAAAACAAAAACAAAACACTTATACTTACCTCCATGGCAGCGATGCGATGCAGGCCTCTTCCGGACTGTGTCCCGTGCTGCACAGCTCAGGAGGCGCGATGACGTCATCGCGAGGCCTGCACCGGCCTCTGATAGGCTGCCGACACAAGGCCCGCAGCCTATCAGAGGAACAGGGAAGGGAGACGCCTCTCCCTCCCCTGCCCTACAGCACAGCCATCTGTATCGCTGTCCTGAGGACGGCGATACAGATGACTATGGACTCGGGCCGGCACCGGGGGCCCGGGGGCAATTGCCCCCCTTGCCTATATGGTAGCGCTGACCCTGAGCCTTTAGTGGCTTTTATCTGTGGAAAAAGATACATATACGCAGGTCACTTTTGTTGCTATTTAAGCTAAAATCATTTGCAGTCATTTCTGGTGAAAGAGTATAGGGCGGTATTTCAGTAATACACAAAAAAATTTAACGCACTGCACGTTTGCAGTCATTTCTGCAAAAGAGTATAGGACGGCATTTCAGTAATACACAAAACTTTTTAAAGCAGTGCACGGTTGCATTCATTTCTGGTGAAAGAGTATAGGGGCTTATTTCATAAAAAAAAGAAAAATATATACGCACTGCACTGTTGCAGTTATTTCTGGTGAAAGCGTATAGGGGCGTATTTCAGTAAAAAAAGATAAATATACAGGGTGGGCCATTTATATGGATACACCTTAATAAAATGGGAATGGTTGGTGATATTAACTTCCTGTTTGCAGCACATTAGTATATGTGAGGGGGGAAACTTTTCAAGATAGGTGGTGACCATGGTGGCCATTTTGAAGTTGGCCATTTTGAATCCAACTTTTGTTTTTTCAATAGGAAGAGGGTCATGTGACACATCAAACTTATTGGGAATTTCAGAAAAAAAACAATGGTGTGCTTGGTTTTAACGTAACTTTATTCTTTCATGAGTTATTTACACGTTTCTGACCACTTGAAAAATTTGTTCAATGTGCTGCCCATTGTGTTGGATTGTCAATGCAACCCTCTTCTTCCACTCTTCACACACTGATAGCAACACCACAGGAGAAATGCTAGCACAGGCTTCCAGTATCCGTAGTTTCAGGTGCTGCAGATCTCGTATCTTCACAGCATAGACAATTGCCTTCAGATGACCCCAAAGATAAAAGTCTAAGGGGGTCAGATCGGGAGACCTTGGGGGCCATTGAACTGGCCCAGGACGACCAATCCACTTTCAAGGAAACTGTTCATCTAGGAATGAAGTTAATATCACCAACCATTCCCATTTTATTAAGGTGTATCCATATAAATGGCCCACCCTGTATACGCACTGCACTATTGAAGTTATTTCTGGTTAAAGCGTATAGGGTCGTATTTCAGTACTACAAGAAAAATATTTACACACTTCACTGTTGATGTGAATAATTAGCAATCAGCAAATAAGGAGCATGTAGCTAATTATAGCGTTACATAGTAGTAATATATCCAGCATAAGGAACATATGACATAAATAAACTGTGATGACTGTGACTGTGGTAGTTTCCGGGGAAACCGCCCTTTTACAATGTAATAATACACTATTTGTAATACCCATATGAAAGAGAAGAAAAAATATATATAAATAAATACAATAGACATTTCTCTCATATTAAGTATCTACAGTTGCAAGAAAAAGTATGTGAACCCTTTGGAATGATATGGATTTCTGCACAAATTGGTCATGAAATGTAATCTGATGTTCATCTAAGTCACAACAATAGACAATCACAGTGTGCTTAAACTAATAACACACAAATAATTAAATGTTACCATGTTTTTATTGAACACATCATGTAAACATTCACAGTGTAGGTGGAAAAAGTATTTGAACCCTTGGATTTAATAACTTGTTGAACCTCCTTTGGCAGCAATAACTTCAACAAAACATTTCCTGTAGTTGCAGATCAGACATGCACAACGGTCAGGAGTAATTCTTGACTATTCCTCTTTACAGAACTGTTTCAGTTCAACAATATTCTTGGGATGTCTGGTGTGAATCGCTTTCTTGAGGTCATGCCACAGCATCTCAATCGGGATGAGGTCAGGACTCTGACTGGGCCACTCCAGAAGGCGTATTTTCTTCTGTTTAAGCGATTCTATTGTTGATTTACTTCTATGCTTTGGGTTGTTGTCCTGTTGCAACACTCATCTTCTGTTGAGCTTCAGCTAGTGGACAGATGGCCTTAAGTTCTCCTGCAAAATGTCTTGATAAACTTGGGAATTCATTTTTCCTTTGATGATAGCAATCCATCCAGGCCCTGATGTAGCAAAGCAGCCCCAAACCATGATGCCCCCACCACCATACTTCACAGTTGGGATGAGGTTTTGATGTTGGTGCGCGGTACCTCTTTTTCTCCACACATAGTGTTGTATGTTTCTTCTAAACAACTCAACTTTGGTTTCATCTGTCCACAGAATATTTTGCCAGTAGTGCTGTGGAACATCCAGGTGCTCTTGTGCAAACTGTAAACGTGCAGCAATTTTTTTTGGACAGCAGTGGCTTCCTCTGTGGTATCCTCCCATGAAATCCATTCTTGTTTAGTGCTTTATGTATCGTAGATTCGCTAACAGGGATTTTAGCATATGCCAGAGAATTTGTTAGTCTTTAGATGACACTCGAGGGTTCTTCTTCACCTCATTGAGCAGTCTGAGTTGTGCTCTTGCAGTCATCTTTACAGGATGGCCACTCCTAGGGAGAGTAGCAACAGTGCTGAACTTCTCGATTTATAGACAGTTTGTCTTACCGTAGACTGATGAACAGCAAGGCTTTTGGAGATACTTTTATAACCCTTTTTAGCTTTATGCAAGTCAACAATTCTTAATTGTAGGTCTTCTGAGAGCTCTTTTGTGCGAGGCATCATTCACATCAGGCAATGCTTCTTGGGAAAAGCAAACCCAGAACTGGTGTGTGTTTTTTATAGGGCAGCGCAGCTGTAACCAACACCTCCAATCTCATCTCATTGATTGGACTCCAGTTGACTGATACCTCACTCCAATTAGCTCTTGGAGATGTCATTAGTCTAGGGGTTCACATACTTTTTCCACCTGCACTGTGAATGTTTACATGGTGTGTTCAATAAAAACATAATAACATTTGATTCTTTGTGTGTTATTAGTTTAAGCAGACTGTGATTGTCTTTTGTTGTGACTTCGATGAAGATCAGATCACATTTTATGACCAATTTGTGCAGAAATCCATATCATTCCAAAGGGTTCGCATACGTTTTCTTGCAACTGTATATCCATGGTTAGTCGTGGGGGGTAAGTTTGTCACTTCACGGAATATATTGTGGAGTTGATAGCCAGGGGGTCCATATTGTATCTCTCTTTCTAGGGTCAATGATGAAGAGTGGGGGGCATTTTTTTCGTATCTGCATGCATTGTTCACTGTACCTATGACTTTTTGCAAGTCAGAGGGATTTACTGACTTCCAGTGATGAGTAATAACTAACTTAGCACTTAATAATATGTGGCCTATCAGGCCTATGTATTCTTGTTTTCACTGGTGGATGCCCAAAAATAAGAACGCCAAATCTGGGGATGGAGGGGTCATAGTAAAGATTGTCTGTGAAATCCAGAGGAAGACTTGCTGCCAGTAGGTGCGAAGTTTGGGGCAAGACCATATAATGTGGTATAAGATGCCTGTTCCTCCGCACTCTATCCAACAGCAGGCTGATACACCTGGGTACATTTTACTCAGTCTTTCTGGAGCAAAATACCATCTTAAAAGGGTCTTTACCCCTGCTTCATAATTTGTGACACATTTAAAATTGGAAGATAGGAAACTAACAGCCCTAGACCATTCCTCTTCTGGGTATGATCTGCCTATGTTAGTATTCCATGCCAGAATAGGCCCAGATTTAACAAACGTGTTCTTGTCACCCATCAGGTCATAGATGACTCTAGTGGTATACTTTTTATGTAATGTTGGGTCTTGGTTGTTGGAGTTGAGCGATCCCAAACTGTAAAGTTCGGGTTCGTAGCGAATTTTAGGATTTTTGTCACCCGAACATTTTCGTAATAGTTCGGGTTTGGTGTTCGGCAGAATATTTGGCGCTTGTTTGAAAGCTGCTGGGCAGCCAATCAACAAGCGTCTAACTACTTTGCCCTTAGAAGCCATTACAGCCATGCCTACTAATGGCATGGCTGCGATTTGCTAAGTGCAGCATGTGACCCAGCCTCTATATAAGCTGAAGTCACCTAGCGCAGCATGTCACTCTGCTGTTGTTAGTGTAGGGACAGGTTGCTGCTGGTTCTCTCAGGGAGAGAATAGGAAACAAGCTTTGCTGAATAATATCAGATATCAGAATTGTGTTTACTCAGCGATCTACAACCTTTTTGGTGAGTGCAATGGCAGTCTTTTTTATGAGGCCAGTGACAAAGACTTTTACAGGATTTCTAGTAGGCCAATCCTGATCGCTATATCTTAGCGATACTATCTGTTCGGTTTGCCTATTGGTTGGTCATTGATGATGCTAAGTTCACGCTCTCTCCCATAGAATCATCAATGACCAACCAATAAGCAAAAACAACAGATAGTATCTCTAAAATATAGCGATCAGGATTGGCCTACTAAAAATGATGTCACGAACAGAGGTATTAAAAGATTCAGTCCTCGTTAGCTCAGATAAACAGACTGCCCAGCCCCTGAAGACGCCGGATATCCGTCGAAACATGTCGGGGGGCAGCTTCTGAGCCATGTTTTTGCTCAGGCAGTGAGCAATATTGGTCAATATATATAAGAGAATAGAAGTGACGGTGGCAGCGCCCAGCCACAGATGCCACTTAAGTGTATATAGAAACCGTGTCAGAGAATCATAAGCACATATGGTGCTGAATCACTAGCTCACCCTGATAGTTTTAACACTTAGGTTCTCATTAATTGTTAGATTTAGCTATTAATGGTAAATTGTGTTGAGCGAACAGTTCGAGAATAGTTCGGGTTCGTACCGAATTTTGGGGTGTCCGGGACCCGGACCCGAACCCGGACATTTTCAAAAAAGTTCGGGTTCGGGTTCGGTGTTCGTCGATTACTTCCCGCTTTCTGAAGGGCTGCACAGCAGCCAATCAGCTAGTGTTTTACTTCTTGCCCTAAGAGCCCATCACAGCCATGCCTACTAATGGCATGGCTGTGATTGGCCAAGTGCAGCATGTGACCCAGCCTCTATTTAAGCTGGAGTCACGTAGCGCCGCACGTCACACTGCTCTGATTAGTGTAGGGAGAGGACGCAGCTTCTGTGAGGGCGAGATTAGGCAGGTTAAAGTCAGCAACAGCACCTAATGAACGGATCAATTTACAGCTGAGAATCATTGAACTTCTGCTAGTTACTTGCTCGCTGGTTTTTAGGCTGCACAGAGCGTTTTTCTGTCACTTATTTTCTGGGTTGATCGGCGGCCATTTTGTGACTTGTGGTGCGCCAGAAGAAGCTGCCACCAAGTCATCAATCCATCAATACTAGTTTTTTTTTTTGCTATATCCTACATCAGGGGCTTGGCTGTGCTAATTGTCACCCCTAGAAACTCAGGAAAGAAATTTCTATATTTTATTAAGGGGTTAAATACAATTGCCCAAATACCAATCCCCTAAATCTGGTGTTCCAGCTTTGGTTAGACAAGTATAATACTGTCTGCTGTCTGGCAAAGGATAGATTATTTTCTGGGGTTAAATTCAATTGCCAAAATAGCAATACCATAAATCAGTGGTTTCAGCTGTGGCTGGCAAAATAGAATAGTGTCCGAGGTAACGCACACACGTACAGACGCATGTACACGATTCTTGAATAGTTGTATTATCGCGATAATAAAACTAACAGTGTAAAGTTGACTGTATTGCTCTAAGTTATATTCAGCGTATCGAATGTAACTTCTATTACAGCACACCAATACTAAAACTAACTAAGATACAGCTTTAAGTTCTATTCGAACGCGATTGCAACTTTGGAACTTAAAGTGGTGTACGATTTTAAAAGTTGAGTACTAAAAGTTGGAATCGCAATGCGATTCTTATGTATTTATTAATCGCATTGCGATTACAACTTTGAGCTACCGATCACCATGGGAACGCTCCTCCAGTAGAATGTACTGTCGGATGTGAGAATTAAGTTGAAATCGCAATGCGATTATTATATATCTGCTTAATCGCATTGTCGTTTCAACTTAGCATTGCTAAATAATTCCATCCATATTCGCTAACTTACTGACTCAGTAAGTTAACGATATGGATGGAATTATTTAGCAATGCTAAGTTGAAATCGCAATGCGATTAAGCAAATATATAAGAATCGCATTGCGATTTCAACTTAATTCTCAGATCCGACAGTACATTCTACTGGAGGAGGCGTTCCCATGGTGATCGTTAGCTAAAAGTTGTAATCGCAATGCGTTTATTGCGGTATATTATCCCTCTGGGTGTCTTTTACAGCCTTTTTAGTGCCCAAAAGTTCGGGTCCCCATTGACTTCTATGGGGTTCGGGTTCGGGATGAAGTTCGGGTTGAGTTCGGATCACGAACCCGGACATTTTCCGGAAGTTCGGCCGAACCTCTCGAACCCGAACATCCAGGTGTTCGCTCATCTCTAATGGTAAATTAATAAAGGTGAAGTTTTAATAATTTAGTGTGGAGGAGGAAAAAATGTACCTTAGCTGTTGTAATACAGCCCATGTTGTAAAAGGGACAGTAATAGAATCCAGTCTTTTTACTTCATTTGCCAAAATTTACCCATTTTTTAAGTGAACCTGCACTGCATATCTGCCAGGGGAAGGGAAAAATAATACTGTTATTCTGTCTGTGATTTTAGGGACCTAGGGATTGATATTTTTACATTTTGTTCTGTAAAGTACCCCTGTGCTGCCTTTATCCTAGTGTTGAGCGAGCAGTTCGAGCATCGTTCGGGTTCGTACTGAATTTTGGGGTGTCCGGGACCCGGACCCGAACCCGGACATTTTCAAAAAAGTTCGGGTTCGGGTCCGTTATTCGTCGATTTCTTCCCGCTTTCTGAAGGGCTGCACAGCAGCCAATCAGCTAGCGTTTTTTATTCTTGCCCTAAGAGCCCATCACCGCCATGCCTACTAATGGCATGGCTGTGATTGGCCAAGTGCAGCATGTGACCCAGCCTCTATTTAAGCTGGAGTCACGTAGCGCCGCACATCACACTGCTCTGATTAGTGTAGGGAGAGGACACAGCTTCTGTCAGGGCGAGATTAGGCAGGTTAAAGTCAGCAACAGCACCTAATGAACGGATCGATCTACAGCTGAGAATCATTGAACTTCTGCTAGTTACTTGCTCGCTGGTTTTTAGTGTTGAGTGTTTTTCTGTCACTTATTTTCTGGGTTGATCGGAGGCCATTTTGTGACTTGTGGTGCACCAGAAGAAGCTGCCACCAGGTCCATCAATCCATCAATACTAGTTTTTTTTTTTTTTTGCTATATCCTACATCAGGGGCTTGGCTGTGCTAATTGTCACCCCTAGAAACTCAGGATAGCAATTTCTATATTTTATTAAGGGGTTAAATACAATTGCCCAAATACCAATCCCCTAAATCTGGTGTTCCAGCTTTGGCTAGACAAGTATAATACTGTCTGCTGTCTGGCAAAGGATAGATTATTTTCTGGGGTGAAATTCAATTGCCAAAATAGCAATACCATAAATCAGTGGTTTCAGCTGTGGCTGGCAAAATAGAATAGTGTCCGCCAAAACATATATTTTGTTCTGGGGTGAAATTAATCTTGCAAAATAGCAATACCCTGATTCTGGTGTCCCAGCAGTTGCAGGCCAGATTTCATATTGTCTGCCAAAACACATATTTTGTTCTGGGGTGAAATTAATTTTGCAAAATAGCAATACCCTGAATCTGGTGTCCCAGCAGTTGCAGGCCAGATTTCATAGTGTAAGCTAAAAAATATACTTTGTTCTGGGGTGAAATTAATCTGGCAAAATAGCAATACCCTGATTCTGGTGTCCCAGCAGTTGCAGGCCAGATTTCATAGTGTCTGCCAAAACACATATTTTGTTCTGGGGTGAAATTAATCTGGCAAAATAGCAATACCCTGATTCTGGTGTCCCAGCAGTAGCAGGCCAGATTTCATAGTGTCTGCCAAAACACATATTTTGTTCTGGGGTGAAATTAATCTGGCAAAATAGCAATACCCTAAATCTGGTGTCCCAGCAGTTGCAGGCCAGATTTCATAGTGTCTGCTAAAACATATATTTTGTTCTGGGGTGAAATTAATCTGGCAAAATAGCAATACCCTGAATCTGGTGTCCCAGCAGTTGCAGGCCAGATTTCATAGTGTCCGCTAAAACATATATTTTGTTCTGGGGTGAAATTCAATTCCTAAAATAGCAATACCATAAATCAGTGGTTTCAGCTGTGGCTGGCAAAATAGAATAGTGTCCGCCAAAGCATATATTTTGTTCTGGGGTGAAATTAATCTGTCAAAATAGCAATACCCTGAATCTGGTGTCTCAGCAGTTGCAGGCCAGATTTTATAGTGTCTGCTAAAACATATATTTTGTTCTGGGGTGAAATTAATCTGGCAAAATAGCAATACCCTGAATCTAGTGTCCCAGCAGTTGCAGGCCAGATTTCATAGTGTCTGCCAAAACACATATTTTGTTCTGGTGTGAAATTAATCTGGCAAAATAGCAATACCCTGAATCTGGTGTCCCAGCAGTTGCAGGCCAGATTTCATAGTGTCTGCTAAAACATATATTTTGTTCTGGGGTGAAATTAATCTGGCAAAATAGCAATACCCTGAATCTGGTGTCCCAGCAGTTGCAGGCCAGATTTCATAGTGTCTGCTAAAACAAATATTTTGTTCTGGGGTGAAATTAATCTGGCAAAATAGCAATACCCTGAATCTGGTGTCCCAGCAGTTGCAGGCCAGATTTCATAGTGTCTGCTAAAACATATATTTTGTTCTGGGGTGAAATTAATCTGGCAAAATAGCAATACCCTGAATCTGGTGTCCCAGCAGTTGCAGACCAGATTTTATAGTGTCTGCTAAAACATATATTTGTTATAGGGTGAAATTAATCTGGCAAAATAGCAATACCCTGAATCTGGTGTCCCAGCAGTTGCAGGCCAGATTTCATAGTGTCTGCCAAAACACATATTTTGTTCTGGGGTGAAATTAATCTGGCAAAATAGCAATACCCTGATTCTGGTGTCCCAGCAATTGCATGCCAGATTTCATAGTGTCTGCCAAAACACATATTTTGTTCTGGGGTGAAATTAATCTGGCAAAATAGCAATACCTTGATTCTGGTGTCCCAGCAGTTGCAGGCCAGATTTCATAGTGTCCGCTAAAACATATATTTTGTTCTGGGGTGAAATTCAATTCCTAAAATAGCAATACCATAAATCAGTGGTTTCAGCTGTGGCTGGCAAAATAAAATAGTGTCTGCCAAAACATATATTTTGTTCTGGGGTGAAATTAATCTGTCAAAATAGCAATACCCTTATTCTGGTGTCCCAGCAGTTGCAGGCCAGATTTCATAGTGTCCGCTAAAACATATATTTTGTTCTGGGGTGAAATTAATCTGGCAAAACAGCAATACCCTGAATCTCGTGTCCCAGCAGTTGCAGGCCAGATTTCATAGTGTCTGCTAAAACATATATTTTGTTCTGGGGTGAAATTAATCTGGCAAAATAGCAATACCCTGAATCTGGTGTCCCAGCAGTTGCAGGCCAGATTTCATAGTGTCTGCTAAAACATATATTTTGTTCTGGGGTGAAATTAATCTGGCAAAATAGCAATACCCTGAATCTGGTGTCCCGGCAGTTGCAGGCCAGATTTCATAGTGTCCGCTAAAAAATATATTTTTTACTGGGGTGAAATTCAATTCCTAAAATAGCAATGCCATAAATCAGTGGTTTCAGCTGTGGCTGGCAAAATAGAATAGTGTCCGCCAAAACATATATTTTGTTCTGGGGTGAAATTAATCTGGCAAAATAGCAATACCCTGAATCTGGTGTCCCAGCTGTTGAAGGCCACGTTTCATAGTGTCTTGCAAAAGATATATTTTGTTCTGGGGTGAAATTCAATTGCCAAAATAGCAATACCCTGAATCTGGTGTCCCAGCTGTTGCAGGCCAGGATTCATAGTGACCGCAAAAAAATATATTTTGTTCTGGGGTGACATTCAATTGCCAAAATAGCAATACCCTGAATATGGTGTCCCAGCTGTTGCAGGCCACGTTTCATAGTGTCTTGCAAAACATATATTTTGTTCTGGGGTGACATTCAATTGCCAAAATAGCAATACCCTGAATCTGGTGTCCCAGCTGTTGCAGGTCAGGATTCATAGTGTCCGCAAAAACATATATTTTGTTCTGGGGTGACATTCAATTGCCAACATAGCAATACCCTGAATCTGGTGTTCCAGCTGTTGCAGGCCAGGATTCATAGTGTCCACAAAAACATATATTTTGTTCTGGGGTGACATTCAATTGCCAAAATAGCAATAACCTGAATCTGGTGTCCCATCTGTTGAAGGCCACGTTTCATAGTGTCTTGCAAAACATATATTTTGTTCTGGGGTGAAATTCAATTGCCAAAATAGCAATACCCTGAATCTGGTGTCCCAGCTGTTGCAGGCCAGGATTCATAGTGTCCGCAAAAACATATTTTTTGTTCTGGGGTGACATTCAATTGCCAAAATAGCAATACCCTGAATCTGGTGTCCCAGCTGTTGCAGGCCACGTTTCATAGTGTCTTGCAAAACATATATTTTGTTCTGGGGTGACATTCAATTGCCAAAATAGCAATACCCTGAATCTGGTGTCCCAGCTGTTGCAGGCCAGGATTCATAGTGTCCGCAAAAACATATATTTTGTTCTGGGGTGACATTCAATTGCCAAAATAGCAATACCCTGAATCTGGTGTCCCAGCTGTTGCAGGCCAGGATTCATAGTGTCCGCAAAAACATATATTTTGTTCTGGGGTGACATTCAATTGCCAAAATAGCAATACCCTGAATCTGGTGTCCCAGCTGTTGCAGGCCAGGATTCATAGTGTCCGCCAAAACATATATTTTGTTCTGGGGTGAAATTCAATTGCCAAAATAGCTATACCCTGAATCTGGTGTCCCAGCTGTTGCAGGCCAGGATTCATAGTGTCCGCAAAAACATATATTTTGTTCTGGCCTGGGGTGAAATTCAATTGCCAAAATAGCAATACCATAAATCAGTGGTTTCAGCTGTGGCTGGCAAAATATAATAGTGTCCGCCAAAACATATATTTTGTTCTGGGGTGACATTCAATTGCCAAAATAGCAATACCCTTAATCTGGTGTCCCAGCTGTTGCAGGCCAGGATTCATAGTGACCGCAAAAAAATATATTTTGTTCTGGGGTGACATTCAATTGCCAAAATAGCAATACCCTGAATCTGGTGTCCCAGCTGTTGCAGGCCACGTTTCATAGTGTCTTGCAAAACATATATTTTGTTCTGGGGTGACATTCAATTGCCAAAATAGCAATACCCTGAATCTGGTGTCCCAGCTGTTGCAGGCCAGGATTCATAGTGTCCGCAAAAACATATATTTTGTTCTGGGGTGACATTCAATTGCCAAAATAGCAATACCCTGAATCTGGTGTCCCAGCTGTTGCAGGCCAGGATTCATAGTGTCCGCAAAAACATATATTTTGTTCTGGGGTGACATTCAATTGCCAAAATAGCAATACCCTGAATCTGGTGTCCCAGCTGTTGCAGGCCAGATTCATAGTGTCCGTCAAAACATATATTTTGTTCTGGGGTGAAATTCAATTGCCAAAATAGCAATACCCTGAATCTGGTGTCCCAGCTGTTGCAGGCCAGGATTCATAGTGTCCGCAAAAACATATATTTTGTTCTGGGGTGAAATTCAATTGCCAAAATAGCAATACCCTGAATCTGGTGTCCCAGCTGTTGCAGGCCAAGATTCATAGTGTCCGCCAAAACATATATTTTGTTCTGGGGTGACATTCAATTGCCAAAATAGCAATACCCTGAATCTGGTGTCCCAGCTGTTGCAGGCCAGGATTCATAGTGTCCGCAAAACATATATTTTGTTCTGGGGTGAAATTCAATTGCCAAAATAGCAATACCCTGAATCTGGTGTCCCAGCTGTTGCAGGCCAGGATTCATAGTGTCCGCAAAACATATATTTTGTTCTGGGGTGACATTCAATTGCCAAAATAGCAATACCCTGAATCTGGTGTCCCAGCTGTTGCAGGCCAGATTCATAGTGTCCGCAAAACATATATTTTGTTCTGGGGTGAAATTCAATTGCCAAAATAGCAATACCATAAATCAGTGGTTTCAGCTGTGGCTGGCAAAATATAATAGTGTCCGCCAAAACAAATATTTTGTTCTGGGGTGACATTCAATTGCCAAAATAGCAATACCCTGAATCTGGTGTCCCAGCTGTTGCAGGCCAGGATTCATAGTGACCGCAAAAAATTTTATTTTGTTCTGGGGTGACATTCAATTGCCAAAATAGCAATACCCTGAATCTGGTGTCCCAGCTGTTGCAGGCCACGTTTCATAGTGTCTTGCAAAACATATATTTTGTTCTGGGGTGACATTCAATTGCCAAAATAGCAATACCCTGAATCTGGTGTCCCAGCTGTTGCAGGCCAGGATTCATAGTGTCCGCCAAAACATATATTTTGTTCTGGGGTGACATTCAATTGCCAAAATAGCAATACCCTGAATCTGGTGTCCCAGCTGTTGCAGGCCAGGATTCATAGTGACCGCAAAAAAATATATTTTGTTCTGGGGTGACATTCAATTGCCAAAATAGCAATACCCTGAATCTGGTGTTCCAGCTGTTGCAGGCCAGGATTCATAGTGTCCACAAAAACATATATTTTGTTCTGGGGTGACATTCAATTGCCAAAATAGCAATACCCTGAATCTGGTGTCCCAGCTGTTGAAGGCCACGTTTCATAGTGTCTTGCAAAACATATATTTTGTTCTGGGGTGAAATTCAATTGCCAAAATAGCAATAAACTGAATCTGGTGTCCCAGCTGTTGCAGGCCAGGATTCATAGTGTCCGCAAAAACATATATTTTGTTCTGGGGTGACATTCAATTGCCAAAATAGCAATACCCTGAATCTGGTGTCCCAGCTGTTGCAGGCCACGTTTCATAGTGTCTTGCAAAACATATATTTTGTTCTGGGGTGACATTCAATTGCCAAAATAGCAATACCCTGAATCTGGTGTCCCAGCTGTTGCAGGCCACGTTTCATAGTGTCTTGCAAAACATATATTTTGTTCTGGGGTGACATTCAATTGCCAAAATAGCAATACCCTGAATCTGGTGTCCCAGCTGTTGCAGGCCAGGATTCATAGTGTCCGCAAAACATATATTTTGTTCTGGGGTGACATTCAATTGCCAAAATAGCAATACCCTGAATCTGGTGTCCCAGCTGTTGCAGGCCAGGATTCATAGTGTCCGCAAAAACATATATTTTGTTCTGGGGTGACATTCAATTGCCAAAATAGCAATACCCTGAATCTGGTGTCCCAGCTGTTGCAGGCCAGGATTCATAGTGTCCGTCAAAACATATATTTTGTTCTGGGGTGAAATTCAATTGCCAAAATAGCTATACCCTGAATCTGGTGTCCCAGCTGTTGCAGGCCAGGATTTATAGTGTCCGCAAAAACATATATTTTGTTCTGGCCTGGGGTGAAATTCAATTGCCAAAATAGCAATACCATAAATCAGTGGTTTCAGCTGTGGCTGGCAAAATATAATAGTGTCCGCCAAAACATATATTTTGTTCTGGGGTGACATTCAATTGCCAAAATAGCAATACCCTGAATCTTTTGTCCCAGCTGTTGCAGGCCAAGTGTAAATCTGTCCATAAAAGGATACCTTTCATCCAGGGCCTAAATACTAGCCCTAAAAGAGATATTCCCCTAAATCAGTGGTTACTGCTGTGCCTGGATTAGTGTAATACGCTACATAAACAAATAGGCAGATAGTGTTAGGTGCCTGTAAAAAAAGGCCTAAATTTGAAATCAATACATTGGGCCAAATATGTTTTTCCTTATTGTGGTGCTTGATGAACGGTAACAATGAGGAAAACATCTAGTAAGGGACGCGGACGCGGTCGTGGTGGTGTTAGTGTACCCTCTGGTGCTGGGAGAGGACGTGGCCATTCTGCCACAGCCACACATCCTAGTGAACCAACTACCTCAGGTTCCAGTACCCGCCAGAATTTACAGCGATATTTGGTGGGGTCCAATGCCGTTCTAAGAATGGTAAGGCCTAAGCAGGTACAGGCGCTAGTCAATTGGGTGGCCGACAGTGGATCCAGCATGTTCACAACATTATCTCCCACCCAGTCTTTTGCAGAAAGCGCACAGGTGGCACCTGAAAACCAAGCCCATCAGTCTGTCACATCACCCCCATGCATATCAGGGAAACTGTCAGAGCCTCAAGTTATGCAGCAGTCTCTTATGCTGTTTGAAGACTCTGCTGGCAGGGTTTCCGAAGGAAATCCACCTAGCCCTTCCCCAGTGGTGGAAGACATAGAATGCACTGATGCACAACCACTGATGTTTCCTGATGATGAGGACATAGTAATACCACCTCATCGGAGTCCGCACGTCTCTGATGATGACGAAACACAGGTGCCAACTGCTGCGTCTTTCTGCAGTGTGCAGACCGAACAGGAGGTCAGGGAGGAAGACTGTGTGGAAGACGATGCAGGGGGTGATGAGGTCTTAGACCCCACATGGAATGAAGGTCGTGCCACTGACTTTCATAGTTCAGAGTAAGAGGCAGTGGTGAGACCGAGCCAACAGCGTAGCAAAAAAGGGAGCAGGGGGCAAAAGCAGACCAGCCGCCGCCAAGAGGGTTAGCCTGCTACTGGCCACCGCCACCAGGGACCGAGCACCCCAAAGGCAGCTTCAAGGAGTTCCCTGGCATGGCACTTCTTTAAACAATGTGCTGACGACAAGACCCGAGTGGTTTGCACGCTGTGCCATCAGATCCTGAAGCGAGGCATTAACGTTCTGAACCTTAGCACAACCTGCATGACCAGGCATCTACATGCAAAGCATGAACTGCAGTGGAGTAAACATCTTAAAAGCAAGGAACTCACTCTGGCTCCCCCTGCTCCCTCTTGTGCTGCTGCCTCGGCCTCGGGAGGAATGTTGGCACCTGCCGCCCACCAAACAGAGGATGTGCCACCGACAACACCACCTGCGTCACCAAGCATCTCCACCATGTCACACAGCAGCGTTCAGCTCTCCATCTCACAAACCTTCGAGAGAAAGCGTAAATTCCCACCTAGCCACCCTCGAGCCCTGGGCCTGAATGCCAGCATTTCTAAACTACTGGCCTTTGAAATGCTGTCATTCAGGCTGGTGGACACAGACAGCTTCAAACAGCTGATGTCCATGGCTGTTCCACAGTATGTTGTTCCCAGCCGCCACTACTTCTCCAAGACAGCCGTGCCTTCCCTGCACAACCAAGTATCCGATAAAATCAAGTGTGCACTGCGCAACACCATCTGTGGCAAGGTCCACCTGACCACAGATACGTGGACCAGTAAGCACGGCCAGGGACGCTATATCTCCCTAACTGCACACTGGGTAAATGTAGTGGCGGCTGGGCCGCAGGCGGAGAGTTCCTTGGCGCACGTCCTTCCGCCGCCAAGGATCGCAGGGCATCATTCTTTGCCTCCTGTAGCCTCCTCCTCCTACTCGACTTCCTCCTCCTCTGCTTCCACCAGCTCATCCAGTCAGCCACACACCTTCACCACCAACTTCAGCACAGCCCGGGGTAAACGTCAGCAGTCCATTCTGAAACTCATATGTTTGGGGGACAGGCCCCACACCGCGCAGGAGTTGTGGCGGGGTATTGAACAACAGACCGACGAGTGGTTTCTGCCGGTGGGCCTCAAGCCCGGCCTGGTGGTGTGCGATAATGGGCGAAATCTCGTCGCAGCTCTGGGACTAGCCGGTTTGACGCACATCCCTTGCCTGGCGCATGTGCTGAATTTGGTGGTGCAGAAGTTCATTCACAACTACCCCGACATGTCAGAGCTGCTGCATAAAGTGAGGGCCGTCTGTGAGCGCTTCCGGCGTTCACATCCTGCCGCTGCTAGCCTGTCTGCGCTACAGCGGAACTTCGGCCTTCCCGCTCACTGCCTCATATGGGACGTGCCCACCAGGTGGAACTCCACCTTGCACATGCTGGAGAGACTGTGCGAGCAGCAGCAGGCCATAGTGGAGTTTCAGCTGCAGCACGCACGCGTCAGTCGTACTGCGGAACAGCACCACTTCACCACCAATGATTGGGCCTCCATGCGAGACCTGTGTGCCCTGTTGCGCTGTTTCGAGTACTCCACCAACATGGCCAGTGGCAATGACACCGTTATCAGCATTACAATACCACTTCTATGTCTCCTTGAGAAAACGCTTAGGGCGATGATGGAAGAGGAGGTGGCCCAGGAGGAGGAGGAGGAGGATGAGGGGTCATTTTTAGCACTTTCAGGCCAGTCTGTTAGAAGTGGCTCAGAGGGAGGTTTTTTGCAACAGCAGAGGCCAGGTACAAATGTGGACAGCCAGGGCCCACTACTGGAGGACGAGGAGGATGAGGAGGAGGTGGAGGAGGATGAGGATGAAGCAGGTTCACAGCGGGGTGGCACCCGACACAGCTCAGGCCCATCACTGGTGCGTGGCTGGGGGGATACAGAGGATGATGACGATACGCCTCCCACAGAGGACAGCTTGTCCTTACCTCTGGGGAGCCTGGCACACATGAGCGACTACATGCTGCAGTGCCTGCGCAATGACAGCAGAGTTGCCCACATTTTAACGTGTGCGGACTACTGGGTTGCCACCCTGCTGGATCCCCGGTACAAAGACAATGTGCCCACCTTACTTCCTGCACTGGAGCGTGATAGGAAGATGCACGAGTACAAGCGCACGCTGGTAGAGGCGCTCCTGAGAGCATTCCCAAATGTCACAGGAAAACAGGTGGAAGCCCAAGGCGAAGGCAGAGGAGCAGCTGTGTCACGGCCAGCTCCTCTGAGGGCAGGGTTAGCATGGCAGAAATGTGGAAAAGTTTTGTCTCCACGCCACAGCTAACTGCACCACCACCTGATACGGAACGTGTTAGCAGGAGGCAGCATTTCACTAACATGGTTGAACAGTACGTCTGCACACCCCTCCACATACTGACTGATGGTTCGGCCCCATTCAACTTCTGGGTCTCCAAATTGGCCACATGGCCAGAGTTAGCATTTTATGCCTTGGAGGTGCTGGCCTGCCCGGCGGCCAGCGTTTTGTCTGAACGTGTATTCAGCACGGCAGGGGGCGTCATTACTGACAAACGCAGCCGCCTGTCCACAGCCAACGTGGACAAGCTGACGTTCATAAAAATGAACCAGGCATAGATCCCACATGACCTGTCCCTCCCTTGTGCAGAATAGACATTTATAACTGCCTCCCCCTCAACCATGTATTCTTGTACTCCGGGGAACTTCTTTATTGAATCCTCATTTTTTTATCTTTACCATGATCTTGCGATGCAACCCAAAGTTGAATGAACCTCTCCTCTGTCTGGGTGGTGGGGCCGAAATAACTGAGAGTGGCCTTCTCCGGTGGTGGTTGATATGACGCATGATTCCTTGCTGTGGGACCTCTCTCCTCTGTCTGGGTGCTGGGCCTAAATAACTGAAAGTGGCCTTCTCCAGTGGTGGTTGATATAACGCATGATTCCTTGCTGTGGGACCGCTCTCCTCTGTCTGGGTGCTGGGCTGAAATAACTGAGAGTGGCCTTCTCCGGTGGTGGGTGAAATGACGCATGATTCCTTGCTGTGGGACCTCTCGCCTCTTTCTGGGTGCTGGGCTGAAATAACTGAGAGTGGCCTTCTCCGGTGGTGGTTGATATGACGCATGATTCCTTGTTGTGGGACCTCTCCCCTCTGTCTGGGTGCTGGGCCGAAATAACTGAGAGTGGCCTTCTCCGTTGGTGGTTGATATGACGCATGATTCCTTGCTGTGGGACCTCTCTCCTCTGTCTGGGTGCTGGGCTGAAATAACTGAGGGTGGCCTTCTCCGGTGGTGGTTGATATGACGCATGATTCCTTGCTGTGTTACCTCTCTCCTCTGACTGGGTGCTGGGGCCTAAATAATTGAAAATGGCCTTCTCCAGTGGTGGGTGATATGACGCATGATTCCTTGCTGTGGGACCTCTCTCCTCTATCTGGGTGCTGGGGCCGAAATCACTGAAAGTGGCCTTCTCCAGTGGTGGGTGATATGACGCATGATTCCTTGCTGTGGAACCTGTATCCTCGGTCTGGGTGCTGTGCCGAAATAACTGAAAGTGGCCTTCTCCAGTGGTGGGTGATATGAAGCATGATTCCTTGCTGTGGGACCTGTATCCTCGGTCTGGGTGCTGTGCCGAAATAACTGAAAGTGGCCTTCTCCAGTGGTGGGTGATATGACGCATGATTCCTTGCTGTGGGACCTCTCTCCTCGGTCTGGGTGCTGGTTGAAATAACTGAGAGTGGCCTTTTCCGTTGGTGGTTGATATGACGCATGATTCCTTGCTGTGGGACCTCTCTCCTCTGTCTGGGTGCTGGGGCCGAAATAACTGAAAGTGGCCTTCTCCAGTGTTGAGTGATATGACGCATGATTCCTTGCAGTGGGACCTGTCTCCAATTGATATTGGTTAAATTGTATTTATTTTATTTTATTTTAATTCATTTCCCTATCCACATTTGTTTGCAGGGGATTTACCTACATTTTGCTGCCTTTGGCAGCCCTTTAGCCCGTTCCTGGACTATTTTACAGCCTTTTTAGTGCCTAAAAGTTCGGGTCCCCATTGACTTCAATGGGGTTCGGGTTCCGGATAAAGTTCGGGTCGAGTTCAGAACCCGAACCCGAACATTTTCGGGAAGTTCGGCCGAACTTCTCGAACCCGAACATCCAGGTGTTCGCTCATCTCTAGTATATCCTTGTCATTAATTCATTAAATACATCAGATTCTGGGCTTCTTCTTTTTTGGGCTAAAAAGTACATTTGCACTACATTTGTAATTATGAAAAATATAATCAGTAAATCCATCTGTTTCACTGTGGGTGAAAAATTATTATTATTTTTTTTTCTTTACCATTAAGTGCCTTTTCTGCCTGCTCAGCAAATCTGATGAAATCTGTTTCACTGGGGTTGAAAAAATCCTCATTTTTTTCCTATAAAGTACCTTTTTGCCTTGTACTGCAAATCAAATAAAATCAGTAAATGCCACTGGAACATTATGGGTGGAAAAAACACGTACTTTTTGGCACAAAGTAAATTTGTGGCCTGCTCTGTACTACTGCTAGTGAAAGAATTTCACTTGCATCCATCAGTTTCACTGGGGTTGAAGAAATCATATATTTTGTTGAAATAAATTCCATCCTCTGCCTGCACAGGCAATCTGATAGTGAACAATAATCTGTTAATTCATCTGTTTCACTGGTGTAGGAAAAATCCTCTTTTTTTCCTATAAAGGTTCTTTTGCCTTGTACTGCAAATCAAATAAAATCAATAAATTCCACTGGGACATTGTAGGTGGAAAAAACACGTGATTTTTGGCACAAAGTAAATTTGATGCCTGCTTTGTACTACTGCTAGTGTAGTAAAAGAATTTCACTTGCATCCGTCAGTTTCATTGGTGGGTGAAGAAATTATATTTTGTTGAAATAAATTCCATTCTCTGCCTGCACAGGCAATCTGGTACTGAAAAATAATCAGTAAATCCAGTAAATCAGTAAATAATCAGGACATTGTGGTTGAAAAAAATATATATAATTTGGCATTGGTGTTCCTGCATTGGTATAAATGTTCTAAACCTGAGCACAACCTGCATGACCAGGCATCTAAGTGCAAGACATGAGCTGCAGTGGAGTAAACACTTCCAAAACCAAGAAAAGTCTCTGGCTCCTCCTGCTCCCTCTTCTGCTGCAATCTCGGCCTCTTCCTCCACCTCTGGAGTGACAGTGGCAACGGCCACCCCACAAACGGAGGATGTGACACCAATGCCACCACGTCCATCACCTTCAACAAGCACCACCACAGTGTCCCATGAAAGCATTCAGCTGTCCATCTCCCAAACACTGGATCGAAAGAGGAAGTACCCCTCTACCCACCCACGATCCCTTCCCTGAATGCCAGCATTTCAAAAATGCTGGCCTTTGAAATGCTGTCATTCTGTCTGTTGGAGACGGAGAGTTTTAAAAACCTTATGGCGGTGGCTGTCTCACATTACATCGTTTCAAGCCAACACTACTTTTCCAGGCGAGCCATCCCTTATCTGCACAAGCAAGTGACGGACAAAATAAGGTGTGCACTACGCAACACAATCTGTGGCAAGGTCCACGTAACTACCGATACGTGGACTAGTAAGCATGGCCAGGGCCGTTATATATCCCTAAGAGCACACTGGGTAAATGCAGTGGCGGCTGGGCCTGAGGCAGATAGCTGTTTGGTGTATGTCCTTCCGCCCCCGAGGATTGCAGGGCAATTCTCTTTGCATCCTGTTGCCTCCTCCTCCTCTTTCTCCTCTACCACCTCCTCATCCTCTCAGCATAACACCTTTACCACCAACTTCAGCACAGCCAGGGGGAAGCGACAGGCAGTTTTTAAACTCATCTGTTTGGGGGACAAACCCCACACCGTGCAGGAGCTTTGGACTGGCCTGGAACAACAAACCGAAGAGTGGTTGGTGCCACTGAGCCTAAAGCCCGGCCTGGTGGTGTGCGATAATGGGCCAAATACTCCTAGCAGCTCTGAGCCTAGCCGGTTTGACGCAGATCCCTTGCCTGGCGCATGTGCTGTTTTTGGTGGTGCAGAGATTCCTGAAAAACGACGCCGATATGTCAGTGCTGCTGCAGAAAGTGTGGGCCGTGCTTTCGGCGTTCTCACCCTGCTGCTGCTCGCCTATCTGCGCTGCAGCGTAACTTTGGCCTTCCCGCTCACCGCCTCATATGTGATGTGCCCACATGGTGAAACTTCACCTTGCACATGCTGGAGAGACTGCGAGCAGCAGCAGGCGATAGTGGAGTTTCAGCTGCAGCAAGCACAGGTCAGTCGCTCTGCGGAACAGCAACACTTTGCCACCACTGCCACTGGCCTCCATACGAGATCTGTGTGCCTTGTTGCGCTGTTTAGAGTACTCCACCAACATGGCCAGTGCGGATGACGCCGTTCTCAGCGTTACTATCCCACTTCTATGCCTTCTTGAAAAAACGCTTTGGGAGTGGATGGAAGAGGATGTGACACAGGAGGAAGAGGAGGAGGAAGAAGGGGGATCATTTCCATGGTTATCAAGCCAGTCATTCACAAGTGGCTCAGAGGGTGGGTTCCTGCACCAACATAGGCCAGGTACACAATTGTCAAGCCAGGGCACAGTTCTGGAGGATGATGAGGAGGAGGAGGAACCATGTTCACAGCAGGGTGGTACCCAAAGCAGCTCATTGGCATCACTTGTGCGTGGCTGGGGTGATACAGAGGACACAGACGATACACCTCCCACAGAGGACAGCTTGTCTTTGCCTCTGGGCAGCCTGATATGCATGAGCGACTACATGCTGAAGTGCCTGCGCAATGACAGCCGTATTGCCCACATTCTAACTTGTGCTGATAAATGGGTGGCCACCCTGCTGGACCCCCGTTACAAGGACAACGTGTCGTCCTTAATTCCCTCACTGGAGAGTGATCGGAAGATGCGCAAGTACAAGCGCACGCTGGTAGATGCGCTGCTGATGGAATTCCCAACTGACACTGGGGGCTGAGTGGAAGCACAAGGCGAAGGGTGAAGAGGAGAAAGAGGCCGCCAATGCAGCCAGGGCATCACCCGCACCTCAGAAGGCAGGGTTAGCATTGCTGAAATTTGTAAAAGGTTTGTCACCATGCCACAACAACCAGCACCACCAGCTGATACGCAACGTCTTAGCAGGAGGCAGCATTTTAGCAACATGGTGGAGCAGTATGTGTGCACACACCAACATGTACTGACTGATGGGTCTGTTCCATTCAACTTCTGGGTCTCCAAATTGGGCACATGGCCTGAGCTTGCCCTTTATGCCTTGGAGGTGCTGGCCTGCCCTTAAACCAGTGTATTGTCTGAACGTGCGTTCAGCACGGCGGGGAGTGTTATCACAGACAAACGTAGCCGCCTGTCCACAGCCAATGTGGACAAGCTCACATTCAGTAAAATGACCCAGGCATGGATCCCACAAGACTTGTCTGTACCTTGTGCAGAATAGACAAGTATACCGACTTCCCACAGCCATTGTTATGCTCCAGTGCACTTTCTCTTTATGTTATTTTATATATTCCATAATGTTTTGTGGTGTACCCAAATTCAATTTAAAAAATAAAAAAATTAAAAACCTGTTGGCTGTCTCCACCTTCTCCACCGCCGCTTCCACCTACACCGCCAAATCCACCTACACCACCTCGTCCACCTACAACGCCACGTCCACCACCTCCTCAACCTACTTGTCCATATGGACCTTCTGCTCTTAGTTCAGGATTACGTCATTTCCCCATCCACATTTGTTTGCAGGGCACTTACCCATATTTTGTAGCCATTTGAAGCCCTCTAGCCCTTTCCTGGACTTTTTTAGAGCCATTTTAGTGCCCCAAAGTTCAGGTCCCCATTGACTTCATTTTTTATGAAGTTCGGCCGAACCCGGCGAACCCGAACTTCCGGTTGTTCGCTCAACTCTAGTCTTGGAGTAACCTGATAAAGTCTGAATTAATTTTCAAAGGCTTCTTTAAACATGTATCATAGTGGTGTCTCACTCTTAGATAGTTGTAGAATTCCTTATTAGGGATATGAAAGTGTTCTCGGATAGTTTCAAAAGGAAGCAATGAAGTTCCCTGGACAATAGTGATGAGCGGCAGGGGCAAAGTCGAATTTGCGATATTTTGTAAATATTCGTTGGAATATTCATCACATATTCACGAATATTCATATTCAAGATTATTCTATTTATTGTGAAAAATCTGCAATGTAATATTTGCTTAATGCGAATATTCTAAATTACGAATATATAGCACTATAGAATATAGTGCTATATATTTGTTTTTTAGAATATTCGTCAATTTTTCCAATTTAATGTGAACAGTCATTGGCCCAAAAGCAACTTAAGCAGGGAGTAATCATGACTTCAAATGGAAAAAAATGACGAATATTCTAAAAAACGAATATATAGCACTATGTATAGTGCTATATATTCGTGTTTTAGAATATTCGCATTAGGCGAATATTACATTGCCGATTTTTCGCATAAGAGAAAATAAATTAAATAATGAAGAATATTCTAATTCACTACAGACTACAATATTGCAGCCTTCTCACATTGGCCCACAAGCAAGAAGCAGGTAGGTATACTAGGTAATGGGTTCAGATGAAAAAAAAAAAAAATTATTCATTTTCCAAATATATATCACTATATTCAAAATATTCGCAAATTCTCAAAGTGCCGATATTTGCGATAAAAATTTGCAATTCGAATATTCACCCTCAACACTACTGGACAATCTGATCCAAGGATCGAACTCCTGCTCTATGCCATATACAGTTGTGTTCAAAATTATTCAACCCCCAATGCTGTAAAGGGTTTTAGGGAATTTAGTGTACATTTGTAATTGTGTTCAAAATGAAATCTTACAAGGACTTTTTAAAGAACCAAATGCAACTAAAATAACATCAATTGTTTTTGTAATACAGTATTAAATGTTTTTTTTGTGATTTCTTCATTGACACAATTATTCAACCCCTTAAAGACTACCACTCTTAAGAACAGAGGTTCATTCAAGTGTTTTCGATCAGGTATTGAAAACACCTGTGGATGTCAAGGAAAAGCAATCGAGCATAATAAGCACCAATTAGGCAGATTTAAAATGACTGTGATACTCAGCTCCTTCTAGACATTTACATGGTGAAGTCAAGAGAATGGTTTTGCTTCTACAGGTACAGGGAAGCTTCAGCGTGTGCAAGGTACCATGAATTCTCTTCAGTACCAGGAGATATTGGATGAAACTGTGATGCAGTCCGTCACAAACCTGAGGCTTGGGAGATGTTGGACCTTTCAACAGGACAATGATCCCAAGCATACCTCCAAGTCCACTAGTGCATGGTTGCAGATTAAAGGCTGGAACATTTTGAGATGGCCATCGCAGTGTCCAGACTTAAATCCGATTGAGAACCTCTGGTGGGACTTAAAGAAAGCAGTTGCAGCGCGCAAGCCTAAGAATGTGACTGAACTGGAGGCGAAGATACCCGTAGATCGCTGCAAGACACTTGTGTCAAGCTATGCTTCACGTTTAAAAGCTGTTATAACTGGAAAAGGATGTTGTACTAAGTACTAAGATTGAATGTCACTTGGGGGTTGAATAAAACTGATAATGATGTAAGCACAGAAAAGACATTTGTGGTTATTTCATTATAAATGTTATGTTATATTTGTCTGACTTACAAGTGCCTCTTTGATTTAATTGTAAACAAGATGACTGAAATTATCAAAATCAATGTCAAACTGGCCAAAACACTCAATTTCAGTGGGACTTGAATAATTTTGAACACAACTGTAGAAAGGTCGAGACCCTCAGAACTGCTTTCAAGGGTGTGGGTCGAGACCAACTTGGTCGGGAAATAGCCAGTCTCTCCTTGAGTTTGATGTATGCGCTGCCATAAGTTCCCCGTATGCATCATGGTGAGTAACTGTGGTTCGGAGGGTTTAGGAGACCATAACAGATGAACTAGATAATTTCTCATCGAGTAGGAGTTTAGTGACTCCAACTCAATTTGAATCCACTGCTTGTTAAGTGGGTCATTCCACCATTCCCTTAGGAATGATAGACCAATGGCGCAATAATAGTCTTTTACTGAAAGGAGTCCCAAACCTCCCGCCCCCCTCCTCTGTCTCATTAAGCTATGTGCAATACGAGTATGACCAGATTTCTAAAGATACTTATTCAATTATTCAATATTGCCTGTGCTCTTTTAAAGAAAGACTCTGGGACTGGGATAGGCAGGGCTCTGAAGACATAAATAAGTTTGGGTAATGTCATCATTTGGAAGGATGCTATTTTCCCCACCTAGGAAATATCTTTCATGAGAAAGCTGTTGAAATCTTGACTCATTGTGACCAGGAGGGGCTCATAGTTTTGTTTAGATAACATTGAACTGGGAGTTGTAAGCTTAATTCCCAGGTATTGTAACTCTGATGTCTGCCAGTCTATGGGGTACAGGGCCTGTAAGCGTCTGATTTCTGAAGTAGGAATATTGATCGAGAGGGCTTGTGACTTTGATTGATTAACCTTATAGTAAGACAGTGAACCAAAATGAGAGATAATCTTTAAAGCTGCACCTAGGGAATTAGAAGGGTTCGACAGGGTTAGGATGATATCATCAGCATATAATGATATGGTGTGAGAGGTGGATCCTGCCGTGAATTCTGTCACTTCCTCTGAGTTACGGATATGCTGAGCTAAAGGTTCTAAGGCCAGGATGAAAAGGAGGGGGGAAAGTGGGCATCCTTGGCGAGACCCGTTTGAGATCTGAAAGCTAGAGGAGATCATTCTGTTCACAAATACCTTCGCGGATGGCTCGGAGTACAGGCTATAAATAGCTTTTAAGATATGGCCCTGAAAGCCCATCGCATCTAGGACCGAAAAAGCGTAAGGCCAGTGCAGTCGGTCAAACAACTTTTCGGTGTCTAAGGCGACCACTAGCAGGGGTGAATTATGTAGTTCAGCGAAATTAAATAGGTCCATTACTTTATTACATTATTTTCAGATGCTAGGCGGCCTTTGATAAAACCAGTTTGGACCTTCTTTATCAGTGAATGGAGAACAAGGGAAAGCCTAGTTGCAATCAGTATCTGAGTTTAAAAGGGATATGGGCCTAAAATTCTGTGGAGAGTGGGAGGGTTTGCCTAGTTTTGGAAGCGTTATAATTAATGCTTGGAGCATGTTTTTCAGGAAAGGGGTTCTGCTCATGCATTGCTTAAAAATAGCCAGGAGCCCGGGAGCTACTGTTGTCTGGAACTGCTTGTAGTACTCATTTGATAAGCCATCATGGCCTGGGGACTTTCCCTGCAGGAGGGATGATAGCAATTTTTTAAACTCTAGCTCTGTAAGAGGGGAATTGAGACCTTCCAACTGGGTTTGGGTGAGTGAGGGCAGAGACGCCTTAGCTAGAAAGTCAGATACTAATGCGGAATGATTTTCTGGTAGTGAAATTGATTATTTGAGGTTATATAAGTTCTCGTAATAAAGCCTGAACTGTTCTGCTATGTCCCTAGGATCTATTATTTTTGCCTGTGACTGCAGGTGGAGTATATATGGGATTTTTGATTTGGTCTGCTGAGATTTGAGCTGTTTGGCTAAGAGGCGCCCTGCCTTGTTTACTTGTGCATAGTACCTGGATTTGAGTCTAAGTACATTTTTCTCATTGACCTGTGTTAGTAGTAGTCTCAATTTGTCTCTTTCTGATCTCAGTTCCTCTGCAACCGGGGCCCAGGGGGCCTGTTTATTTATTTTTTCTAGTTTAGAGATTTTTTCAAGTAGTAGCGTAGTGTCCCTCTCCCATATTTTCTTTTCTTTATGGTTAATCTTAATGAGAGTCCCACAGATGAAAGCTTTGTGGGCTTGCCAGGTGACGAAAGGATTTGAAACTGAACCTTCATTGAACAGGAAATATTTCTGTATGGCTTGTGTGATTTCCGCCTGAAGGGATGGTGAAGAAGAAGGAATTATTCCTCCAAACTGAGGCAGAATGGACTGGTATTGGTCCTCTAGTGTGATTGTAACAGGAGCATGATCAGAGGTGCTAATAATAATGATGTAGCGTGAAAGAGGGTGGTTTGGTCCACTAAGAAAAGATCAATATGTGAATATGACCTATTGTGAGGGGAGAAAAAGGTATAGGGCCAGATTTATCATTAGCTAAAGTCACTTTAATGGAGTGAAAAATTTGCAAAAAAATGCGCAATCGGTAAAATTGCGCATTTTTTTGCGACTTTTTTAAGCTCTGCACTAAGCTCTCCAGTTTTGTGAAAGTGGGCGTGTTGTCTTATGTAAATGAATCTCTAGACAGATTTACTATTGCAACCATTTAAAAAGTCGCAAAAAAGTCGCAAAAAAGTCACACAAAAAAATGCGCAATTTCACTCCAAGGGGGACCATGCTTATCTTATGCGACTTTTTAATAGAACATGCGACTTTTTTGTAAAGACGTGCGACTTTTATAAAGCCGCTTACTGAAGGATAAACTGCTACCATCAATCCACATTTATCACAGTATTAAAGGACCATTAATAAATCTTACTATCCTAAAGTAACTTTGGGAATATGGAAAAGTGGAGTAAGATGTAAGTGTAATGATAAATCTGGCCCATAGTCTTTCTCTTGACTGTGTTGTGCACACCAAAGATCTATTAAACCCTCAGAGCGAATGAAGGAGGACAAACCACTCATAGTCTTCCTAGAGGGGTTTGTGGAATCTAGGGAAAGGGTCTATTACAGTGTTGAAATCCCCACATTAGATTTGAGTAGAATTTGAGTTTGTGAACCTGTCTCATAACGTTGTGTAAGAATGAAATTTGACGTTCATTTGGGCCGTAATTGTTAATTAAAGTATACACAATATTATTGATGGAACAGACCAATTTAATATATCTCCCGCTCTGATCCACTTTTTGGGAAATAAGTGTGAAGAAAACCGTATTTTTAACTGCTATAAATACGCCTCTAGCTTTTTTGGTATGATGCGAATGGACTATGCTGGGGAATAGCTTATGTTTGATGCGGTGGGCATTGTTACATAAGAGGTGAGTCTCCTGGACGCATAATATGTCCGCCTTCAACGACAGAGCCTCCCACCATACCAATGTCCTATTCTGAGGACAATTTAACCCCTTGGCATTAAGAGACATTATTTTGATTCCCATGGTTCAAGATTATGTCCCTTAAGAGGACGTACATATGCAATGTCTGAGAGAATCAACATAATATGACAAAAGGCCTAATAGCAAGAACAACCATCATAATAGGATCATAATACACAAACTTGTCCAGCAACCGTTAATGAGGACAAGAAACTGCACATAATAAACAGAAACAGAGAAACCTCCTAAACTTTAGTGATTAGTGTTCCTCTAAGGCCACATTTTGTATGTGTGGAGACCCTATAGGATACCGGTAAACAGTGCATAAATCTATGAATGCGTGAGGGGTTTATATAAAACTCCATTGAGTTCGCCTAGGATGTTCTCGGTTTCCTGTTGGTCACTTGTCGCCATTCCTGGGTAACTGGAAAGGTCGTAGGGGAAGGCCTTGGTGCTGGATAAGAAGGTGGAATTTTCCATTCCTGAAGCAAGCCTTTACCTTTCTTCCAAGGTATGAACGATGTATATGTGTCCACTTCTGGAGATCAGTAGCCCAGCGATAGGGAATCTTGGAGTTGCACAGAAATGTGGTGATAGGTAGTATAGTGCGCCTTTGTCTAAGAGTCACTGCCGACAGATCGTTGTATATCTGATTGAAAAGGTGGGGATAGGGTGCCGGTTTTCCTAGCAGCAGCCATTATTGCTTCCTTGACATGAAAAAAGTGGACCCTCGCCAGGAAATCTCTAGGAACATATTGGCCTAGGTGTTTCGGATTTGGAACACTATTAGCCCTATCTATGATGAGGTCATGTTCTGACAAGTCCGGCAAGAGTTTGTAAATAATCTTTTCATTTTCATATAGGCAGACAGTCCTTGAGGGGGTATACCTTCAACTATGCCTCTGAACTTTATGTTATTTCTGCGTGAGCGGTTTTCCTTGTACGCCATTCTTCTTTTAATAGCTTCCACTTCCTCCGTTATACTGTTTTGAGCGTCTATCACTGTATTCTGAGATGCAGCAAATTCACCCATCTTGGTTTCCACATGTGGGACCCTATCTTCTACTTCATGCATGCAATCTAGAATTGACTGGGTGTAGTGCTGAGATAATATCTTGCTGAATAGAAGCCTTTAATGCTATCAGCATCAGCTTGAGAGATGCTTCAGTAAGTGGTTTGTCTGATGTGGGTAAACTGGTAAGTGAGTCAGTGAGGGCTTGATGGTGCTCCCCTTGCCCTAAAGCAACACTGACCTACATAAAGTGCAGTACGTCCTTTTTGGGTCTCGACCTCTGAAGGGATGGATTGGTCCTGCGATAAGGGGGAGTCCGGTCCTGCCTCTGGAGGTGGTGAGTGGGTGAATGACACAGGATACATGCTTCTGATAGAGGCGGGAGACTCTTCCTTTCTGTTGGAGTCGGAGCCATATTTACACTTTCCGCTCTCAAAGAAGGATTCCAAACTTGCGCTGCTAGATTATGGGTTGGACAGTTTTTTCTTGCCCATACTGGCCAGGAACGCTGTCGGCAGTTAAATTACTGAATACAAGTAATATTTTAAGCTGAATACATGAGGTTTTTGCTATTAAGAAGTCGCTATGGTGCAGGAGCTCTGCTCTCATGTGGCCATCATCCTCAGCAGCCAAGCCACGCCCCCCCACTTCACTCTTTAATTGTTTTCTGGTTAAAGCGTATAGTGGCCTTTTTCTGTCCAGCAAGAAAGGAAGGTATAGGGGCCTATTACAGTAAAAAAATAAATATATATATATATATATATATGCACTGCAGTGTTGCAGTGATTTCAGTTGAAAGCGTATAGGGACATATTACATTTAAAAAAGAAAAATATACACGCACTGCACTGTTGCATTTATTTCTGTTGAAAGTGTATATAGTTGTATTTCAGTACCACAAGAAAAATATATATATGCACTTCACTTTTTAATTGTTTTCTGGTTAGAGCGTATAGCGGCCTTTTTCCATCCAACAAGAAATATATATTCTCAGATCACTTCTGCAGTTATTTCTGGTGAAAGGGTATAGGGGCCTATTACAGTAAAATAAGAAAAATATATATATGCACTGCACTGTTGCAGTGATTTCTGGTGAAAGCGTATAGTGTAGTATTTCAGTACTACAAGATAAATATATACGCACTTCACTCTTTAATTGTTTTCTGGCTAAAGCATGTAGTGGCCTTTTTCCGTCCAAAAGAAATATATATACTCGGGTCACTTCTGCAGTTATTTCTGGTTAAAGCATATAGGGGTACTACAAGAAAAATATATTCTCAGTACACTGTTTGCAGTTGTATCTGGTAAAGCCTTTACTGGTGTATTGCAGTAGAAAAAGAAAGATACATTCGCTGGTGCACTTATATAAGGTGAAGCCTTTAGTGTCGTATTTCTGTAGAAAAATAAAGATATATTCAGCGTTCTGCGCTGTAGTCATATGTGGGAAATTCCTTTTTGCGGTATGGACCGAATTAAATTGTGGTGAAATTTCATATTTACGTTTCACACACTGTGCGCTTATGTGACGATGTCCATAAGAGCGGAGCACCAATACAGGTGAATACACTATGCACTAACCCTGCACAAAAATGCGAACTAATTCACACCAGCCTTCATCTATCTAAGGTATTGCTTACTGGACACTACAGGGACTTTTCTGCAGCACAGAAACTGCACAAGGATCCCGTCTCACTCTTCCAGCACGGAACGACTTCCTCCGCTACGTCCCGTTCACGTCACATCACTGCGCCTTAGGCGCCGTTGTTTTTTTGAAACTGCCGGACAGCTTATCACCATCTGTTGAAAAGCCTTTATTGGCGTATATACATGGAAAAAGAAAAATATACTCAGCGTTCACTGTTCCAGTTATATGTGGCAAAGCCTTTAGAGGCATATATCAGTAGAAAAAGAAACAGATAGTCGTCAATCAGCGCTGCATTTATATGCGGTAAAAAATTTTAGCTGCATATATCTATATTGGGACGGGCACACCTCTCTCTGACCCAGCAGAGTATTAGACATTAGACATAAATTATGTTGAATAGATCATAGTACCATATGTATTTAGTAAGATACTACTATTTATTAGCAATCACACAAGGAAACCTTAAAATATAAAAATATAAATATATAGAAATATATGGTAAATATATGGTAAAAAAACTATAAGTAATGAGATATGGGTAATTGATATATTATTAGATTAGTATATTTCCAAGATTTCTATTGTTGGAGAAATAAAATGACAACCGTAAAATCAAAAGTTCATCACCATATTCGTCCAACAGCCATTTGAATGGTGTATTAATAGTCCATTAAAAGTTCATTAAAATTGCATGCATCAAATTGTGTCCTTATAGGGATTATGAGACCTTGATTTTGCTGTTTAAAGTGCGCTATTGTTCCCAGGTAGAATATTGCTTTATATTCTCAAGTGGTTCATTCAAAATTTCATTCAAATGCTAACTTGCCGTATATTGGTGTATTACAGTCCTTGCATCATCCCTGTATCACCACACGTTATTGCAGCACCCTCCTTTCAAAGGCTTTCAGCAGTACCAGTTTGTGCATGAGGCTCACGGCTCCGCTGATTACCGGTGGCGTCCCACGTGGTTTAGCTACACGTAGTGCCTTACATCCTCTGGCGATGCTTGTACGGACCTGTAGTGTGTCGAGGGTATCGCTGCTCAGTATGTCCTCCAGTAGGATGACAGGGTCAGGAGCGCTCCTGCAGGAGTGAAACTTGTTGTATTGCGGGGTCTTCGCACCAAACGCGTTTTGGGACCAGCGCGTCCCTTCCTCAGTGGTAAAGCTCCCACCGCATTGCTCTCAGTAATTTATAGTCTCTGTATAAGCAGATTTAGGTTGTTTAGAAATCCTGGAGTGGATTACTTGGGTCACATATCGTGCAGCATCCTGTATTCCACTGGATCCATACATCCCTTTTTTTTAAATCAAACATATAAATAATAAGCTGTTAACCCTATGCACATTATCTCAATCCTGTTTCTATTATTGTATATCATCCTCTTCGATATATTGTGTCCGCAATTATTCCTCTTTCTAATATTTCCTGGACACACAGTTTCGGAGTGTATACGGTGAATGTTTATCACAAAGAGGAGACCCAGAGAGTAATATAAACCCCTGAGTCTTCCTGTCGGTGAAAAACATCCACCGGCTACAAGAAGCCAAAGATTTCATACTCTGCATTCAGACCATTAGGTACCACACAATCAAAATCGAAAATCCTCCTTGATTCAATTTGGGACATCGGACTTATATGGTCACCTCCCCTCCAATGCTTCTCCACCCGTTCTAGGGCTGTATAAACTAGACCTGTTGGATCCTTATTGTGGACCATTTTAAAATGGTTAGATAAGGTGTGTTTCTCATAACCCTTCCTAATATTATTTATATGTTCCGAGATTCTTTTTTTCAGGGTCCTTTTAGTCCTGCCCCTGCCTACATATTGCTTATTACAGGGGTATTTGATAATATATATTATATTTGTCGAATTGCATGATAGATGTTCATTTATTTCATGTGTATATGCATTACTAGATGATTTCACTGTTGTTGTCTTTTTCGGGAAAGATGTGGTCTTACAATTTGAACATTTGCCGCACCTATAGAACCCTTTAATGCCCATCCATTTCTGAACACTACTGTTTTGTGTCTTATGGTTTTTTACTGTAGGGGCTACTTTAAGGCCTAGATTGAGTGCTTTCGTGAAAGTGATTAGGGGGGTAGAGGTTAATAATGTACCTATGGTTTTATCCTTCAAAATCAAGTGCCAGTGTTTTTGTATAACTTTACATAGTTTTCTATATTTCACATTGTACGGCAAAATAATACGTATCTTATTCTCCCTTTCCTCCTCCGTTTCTAGTTTTGTTCTCATTTTGTCTTCAAAGAAACTGGCTCTATTTAAATTCCTTGTTTTCTCAATGGCTTCATCTATTAGGTGTATTGGATACTGTTTTGTTAAAAATTGTGTTTTCATTCTTTCCGCTTCTACTTCAAAATCCAATTGTTTAGTGCAATTTCTCTTGATTCTTTCAAATTGCTCTAAGGGGATATTCAGTAGCCAATTTGCTAATCTGGCAGCAATCGTAATATATATAGCTATTATTGTTCACTGCTTTTTGGAAAGTATTACAGTTTAGAGACTCCCCTACTATACTCTGAAGGTCCAAAAATTCAACTTTATCCTTACTGATCGTTGACGTAAACAGTAAATTCCTATCATTAGTATTGATTTCTTCCAAAAACGACCTCAAAGATTCCTCTCCTCCTGCCCAGATAAAAAAGATCTCGTCTATATATCTCTGCCAGAGCACCAGATCGCCCCCCAGTCTGGGTAGGATAACATCCTGTTCCCAATCCGCCATAAACAAATTTGCATAACGCGGGGCGAATCTGGTGCCCAAGTAGGTGGAGTCATAATAGAAGTAGTTGTGGGAGAGAATGAATGTTACTAATTATTTTAGATATTCTATTTGTTCCATTTTGATGTCGCTATTTTCATACAGCTGTCTGGCCATTGCTTCTACACCCTTATTATGGTCAATTACAGTATACAAGGAATGTACGTCTAGTGTGCCTATTATCCAATTTTGATCTGTTTTCATTTCCTCAACTATTTTAATCATCTGTGTAGTATCTTTACCATATGATCTAATTTTTTTCACAGTGGGTTGTAGTATTTTGTCGATGTACTGTGACAGATTCGATGTAATTGATCCAATCACCGAGATGATTGGTCGTCCCGGGGGATTTTGAGGATCCTTATCCTTATGCAATTTGGATGTGATAAAACACTGGTATTCTTTTTGGAGAATTTGTTATATATATAAATTCATCTTTCGTCAGAATGCCTTTTTCTAGGACTTTTGTACTCATTTGTTTAAATTTTTCATTAAACTCTTCAGTAGGGTCAGCTAACAACTTTTTATATGTGGTTGTGTCATGCAGCTGCCTTAAACTCTCTTTATTGTATTGTTCTGGGTTCAATATCACTATAGCTCCCCCCTTATCAGCTGGGCGTATAGTGATATTGTCTTGTTTTTGGAGTTCTTTAATGGCCTTAATCTCACCCCTTGTTAAATTTTTCCTTCTCGATTTTTCTTAATTTTTTTTTTTATATCATTCTCCACACTTTTTTTAAAGGCTGCAATTTCCTGACTCATCTCGTTCCTCTGGTATTTTTTTGATTAACTTTTTAGATTTGTGTGTAAATAGGTGCTCTCACCACAAGTTTGGGTATTTCCCATTATAGGGTTCTTTAAAAAGTATTCTTTTCAAACAGAGTTTTCTTACAAATATTTCTATTCTATTCAAAAATGTTTGAATTATTTGATTTAAAAAAAAATTGTTAATTTGTAACGATAATTTGTTTTCCCTTAGTCCTAACAGCAGCACAGATGGGGGTTAACCACCCCCCGTGGACTGGCAGGACCGGCGGAATGTTTAATGAGCCCAAGACTATGAACTCAATTTAACAATTAGGTATCTCCTTAAAAGGAGGAAGTCAACCCCCAGCCCACTGTGTTTATAGTAAGAAAAAAACTAGACTTGCTAGGGTGGGAAATTTGTGTGCTGCTGTTAGGACTAAGGGAAAACAAATTATCGTTAGAAATTAACGATTCCCTTACATCCTACCAGCAGCAGAGATGGGGAGATAGCAAGAAGAAACCCCTAGGGAGGGCCTTCCTGCCTGGCAGAACTAAGAATAGTCTGCCCAAAGGCTGAAAACTCAGCTAGACTGGCATCTAGTCTATAATGAGAGATGAATGTCGATTCAAAGCTCCAGGAGGCAGCTTTGCAAATCAAGTTAAGAGGCAGAAGACTCCTCTCAGCAAAAGAAGTAGCCACAGCTCTAGTAGAGTGGGCCTTCATGAATCCCGGAGGGTCCAGAGATTGTGGAAACAAAGGATTCCTTAATAGCCTCCTCAATCCACTGACTGATGGAAGGTTTGGCTGCCTTACAGCCTTTAAACTTACTTACAACAGGATTAGCAGATTCTCATCTTTCCTGAACTCCTTGATCTATCCACATAGATCCGGAGACATCTCGAGACGTCCAGAGGATGTCTAGCAGGTCTAGCAGCTTAGCAGGAGAAGTTGGTAGATGTCGACAGAACCGGGAGGAATATCGCAAGGTTGATGTTCTGGAAGGAAGGAACTTTAGGCCTACAATATGGGAGGAATCTAAGAAGGTCCCAGTCATGTAAGAAAATGGTATAGGGCTCATGTGCTGAGAGAGCTTGAAACTCAGAGACCTTCTTGGCCAAAGTCACTGCAAGGAGAAACACGAACTTCCAAGTGACGAACTTGATGTCCACCTCCTCTAACGGTTCAAAGAGGGGAGATGCTAACCCCCTGAGAACTACTGATAAATCTCATTGAAAAAAGGGGTCTCAGTACTGTAGGCTTTAATCTTTAAGCTCCTTTAAGGAACCGTTTGATCAGCGGGTCCTGAGAAAAAAGCCTGTTAAGGCAAGCTAATATGGCTGAAACTTGAACCTTCAGAGTAGAAGGGTAAGGCCTCTATCAAGGCTGCCTTGCAGGAACTAAAGGATAGCGGCGAATCTGCAGACGCCACCTCAGTTGAGGTACAACAGGATGAGAATATCCTCATAATACGAGAGTAGGCTCTCTTGGTAGAGTCCGCTCTAGAATGAGACAGCGTTCTCAGGACCGACTCTGAAAGCCCTTCTATTCTGGGAAGGGACTGATCAACCCCCAGGCTGTCAGGTTGAATCTGTGCAGATCTGAGCAGAGGTGAGTGTCCCACAACACCAGGGTCTGCTATGGGGGGAGCCTCCAATATTGTCCTCGACTCAACTGCGTGAGCTAGGTAAACCAGGATCTCTTTGGCCAAAACAGTATGATGGCTATCAACGAGGCCTGATCCTGACGGATTTTCATCAATACCCTCGTACCATGGAAAAGGGAGGGAAGATGTAAGCCAGCCTGAACCTCCAGGATATTGACAGAGCATCTAACGCCAGAGGGTTGTCCTCCCTGTAAAGGGAGCAGAACCTCTCTACCTTGGCATTGAACTTTGTTGCCATGAGATCCGCCTCTGGCATACCCCACTTGAGGACTATCTGCTTGAATATCTCCGGATGTAAAGACCACTCCACCGACAGAAGACCGCGGCTCAGCCGCTATCATATTGAGGGAGCATTGGATGTGGATCGCAGATAAGTGGGAAAGGTACAACTCTGCCTAATCCAGAATCACCTCGATCTCTGAAGGAGGGGAAGTGATCTCGTGCCTCCCTGCTTGTTGATGTAAAGTACCGCAGTCATATTGTCTGAATGGACTTTCCCCGCTTTGCCCCGGATCTGATGGGCTAAGTGAAGGAGGGCTAGCCGGATAGCTTAAATCTCACAGAGATTGGATGAAAGAAGCCACTCCTGAGGAAACCAGGTCCCGTGAACTGGAGTATCGACTAGGTGAGCGTCCCAGCCTACTTGG